>CP139507.1:359265132-359666970 GCA_021014915.2 Artemisia tridentata subsp. tridentata | reverse complement strand
TCGTGTAAAATTTTAAGCGTACGCGACATTGTCAGTGAGTTGTCATTTCAAAGTGTCATATTTCGTGTATAATTTTAAGCGTACGCGACATTGTCAGTGAGTTGTCATTTCATTGTTCAGAACCTTTAAAAAGTTGTCTGACCTCAATTATTGCTATATAAGCTAGCTATGATTTGATTTCTTCACATATTTGTTACTTCTCTTAACAGTGCCATGGATTCTAACATTAAGAAGTTTAAATGTGTGTTACATTATGATGATCAGCATCGAGGTGTCATTATGTATAATGATTTGACGTACGCAGGGCTAGTTGGGTTGGTGTTGAAGAAATTCAATTTAGATCCAAATATTCCGATTAATTTGTCCTGTAAGTTGGCTTCGTTTAACTATCGTATTGACATTACTGAGGATGACGAAGTAATGTTTTTTGTTGAATGTGCTTGTACTGCTACTGCTGGGGTGGCACAATTGTATGTTGTTCAACCCAACAAATAAGATGATTGCGCTTATCTTGTTTTGTGTTAACTGGTTTGTATTTTATTAATGAACGTTTCTACTCTTATTTGAATAAATGTTTAATTTGGAAACTTATGGTAATGTTTATTGAAACACTGATAACAAAAATCATATAAAGATGAAATTCTTAAAGCATACAAGACACTTATTGATTGATATTGTTAATAATTGAAACGATTCTTCCATAGGGCTCTATGACGTTCATCTGCTTTAGCTTCCTCATTCTCAAAGTGTTCTTGTTCCGCCCATTCAACCATTTGATCGAAAGTGTAATTTGATTGTCCTATGATTTTTTTTCCGTCTTCGTTTTCACTGGTGTAGTCTGTTATCACATGATCCATCATTTTTGCCAAAGCAGCATTTGGGCATACATGCTTTTCAATAATAAAACTGACACCGCAATGGTCAATGTAAACTTCCAACTGGCCGCCTTGTGATGCTGAAATATCAAACATCACATGCATATCATAGTTGTTTCTTAGCTTGACGGTGATTGAATACCCAGTGTGCGGAACTTCGTAATAAAGAGCATGAATCTTTGTATCGACAATGTTAGACAAGTATTGTTTCAGCTCATGCAGCTTCATTCTTGGAATATTGATGTTCATCTTCCAACCGTTTACATACTCCAGCTTTCCTTCATTGCAAACCAGTTGACCATTATTGTGAACAATAAAATTGAAAATGGTTTGTGAATACGGCGTCGTAGGTTTTTTTTTTTTCTTTCGTTCAATGTTAAACCGGACACGCTCTTCACGTTTGTTCTTTTTCTCTACCATTTGATGTAGATATCGGACACGCTCTTCATGTTTTAATTTTGTTTCTTCTGAAATTACACATGCAAATGATTCTTCAAAACAACCATCATCTGGAATCAATATTGTGGTTAGATCTTCGCGATTGTCAGAAACAAAAATTTGGATCTTTCCTGCAACATTTGCGAAGTCATACATAACATCAATATCATAATCGCTTTTAATTTCTTTCATACCATTTAACGTGTTGTTTTGTGGCAACATGTAATATAGACTTTGGACCATTGACGGTAATTTTCTCTTCAGATAGGTAACCATATCTTTAAAATCAAATTGTGGAACAATAATATTCAAGTGTGAACCACCTTCATATGTTAGTGGGTTAAGTATAAATTTTCCATTGTAGTTGATAGTGAATTCGAATGTATGGTTATTAGATGTTGACATTTGGTGAATGAAAGAAGACACAATTGGTATTGATAACTTGATACCACATAACCCAAGAATATATATATAGATACCACAAAGGTGAGTTGTCATTTCTTTGTCAGAAGTGATTTACGAGTAATCAATTTAATACTATTTTTACATTAAAGCTGAAAGCATAATAGGACATTACTATTAGAACATAGATAGAATTACAAATTAATCTTACTGTGACTTGGACGATGGATAGTGGAACTGTTTGTGCTATCATGTCAACAGTGAAAAATGAATAGTGGAACTGACGTGGTGCATGTTTATTTTCAGTTGTCATTTCTAGTATTTTATTAAGGTTTTCTGAAAATACATGCTATATTTAAAAAAGAAATTTATTACAAGCTTCATAACAAATGTTACAAACTTAACACAATTACACTAAAACACATAAGTAAAAAGTGCAAACTGGTTACTAACCAAACAAGTTAAACCAACTATTATTAGACTGTTGAGTGTTTAGATCATTTAAATGTTGTGAGGGGTATGGTTGGGAGGGGTATGGTTGGGAGTTATATTGTTCAGAGCCGTGTGCCGGGTTATGATGAGCATGTTGTTCATTACTTGCTTGCCCTTGGTCATACTGGCCTGTTGTGTAAAAATTTGGATTGTATGGTTGTGTTGGTAATGTGTTATGTCCAAACTCATGCGAGGGGTATGGTTGGGAGGGGTATGGTTGGGAGCCGTGTGCCGGGTTATGATGAGCATGTTGTTCATTACTTGCTTGCCCTTGGTCATACTGGCCTGTTGTGTAAAAATTTGGATTGTATGGTTGTGTTGGTAATGTGTTATGTCCAAACTCATGCGAGGGGTATGTGTGATAAGTAGGAACGGTGTGATGATCAGTTTGATTTGGGTATGAGTCGAATAAAGGAGTAGTTTGTTGTTGCTCCTTAACGGATTTTTTCTTTCTGGGATACTGTTTTCTTTTGTTTAACATTTCATCAGGGACGAACGGTTGCTTGCATTGCCCACGTGTGTGTCCAGCTTCACCGCACCTACGACAATGTCTTACCCTTGGTTCCTCACCCTGGGATGGTATACGGTTAGTATTTTTTGGTCGCCCGGGTTGTGGGTTGTCCATTCGTGGAGGAGTGATAGGTTGTATATGTGTTGGATACTCCCATTCGTGAAACTCTCCAACAAAATTCACTGCCTCTGCATATGTGGCTTGGTATTTTGCTTTTTTAAACCAGTCCTGAACGTACTGGAGACAATTGGTTTGACCCAAAAATCTACTCACAGCAATAACATGACCACAAGGTATACCGGAAAGCTGCCATTTGCGGCAATCACATGTCCTAGACGCTAAGTTCACTTCCCGGTTGTATCTCTCATCAAAAACCTGGAACCGATCTTGGTTAACCCCGTAAACATTCCAGGTTGCGCTTTTGATTTTTCTCTTTTCCACTTTATGGGTTGCCCAATCAGTTATTTCATACTTCATTTTTGCTGCATAAACAACAAGGCTCTAAGAAGTGACTTTATATTAAAGATAAATATTAAAAGTATAAATATATTCTGTTTGAAAATAAATACCAGCAACTTGTCGCCGTTTAAAATACCAGGCTTGCACCATTTTTCGATATTGCTCGGTCAGCATTGTTATAGGCAGCTTCCTTGATTTTACGGTACAAGCATTAACAGACTCGACGCTGTTAGATGTACAGTAATTGTAGCGAGTTAGTGGGCAATATGCTCTGGACCATCTGTGAACACCCGCTTCTATTAGCTTGTGGTACGCCTCAGGCTGAATAGACAGCAATATTTGCATCTTACTATCAAATTCGTCAGGTGTATACGCTTTGCATATCCTCCAAAATAGCGCCTTTGTTGCGTCTCTTTTTAACTTCAGGTTCATCATTAGATGACGACAGCAAATACCATGAAACGCCAATGGGTATTCATTTCGTACAGCTAACGCAATAGCAGGATGCCTATCAGATATGATAACCAAATCCTGTCTATCGCCTATGCATTCTTTAAGGCATGAAAACCACCATGACCAACATTCACCAGTTTCCCCTCTGCATATACCGTAAGCAATAGGCACAATTTGGTTGTTTCCATCCATGCCTACTGCTAACAAATTTGTTCCTTTGTACAAGCCCTTCAGATGTGCCCCGTCAACTATAAGCAGTGGTCGGAGATGGAGTAAGAAAGTTCGAATCTGAATAACAAAATTGAATACACATTAAACTATGTAAACCTACCCTAAATTGAATACAATGAAACCAATCATGAAAATCAGAATCACTTACCGAAACACCAATGGCAACGAATAACATCTCGAAAACTCCTTCTTCATTTGTCTTGATACGTGTGATAGTGCCTGGGTTTTTTTTTACTAGGTTGTGACAATAATACGGCAACATTTGAAATGATTCTGTAGGTGAACCCCTAATCATTTGTAACCCATAATCCTTTCCGCTCCATGCTTGGTGGTAAGATATACTAATTTTATATTGCGTTAACATGTCTCTTTGCATATCTTTTGGTTTTAAATCTCTTCTAGCATCTTTCAACTTTTCACAAAAAATGTGACCAATAACTTTTTTAGTTGCATTTCGATGGTTAGGATATGTTTGAGTTTTATCACACGTGTGATTATCATTCAAACTTGTAACTTCAAACACTGATGTACCTCCCACGCGTCTAGAGTTAATTCTCCATTTACAGTCGTTAAAATGATAGCACTTAACATAATATCTTATAGGTTCTGCCCTTTCGACTAAAAACTGGTAACCTTCTTCTAAACATTTCATCCTAAGTGCTTTGTCTAAGTCATCTCTTGTGTCAAAAAACCTTCCCTTGAAAAAATTTGTATCAATATTATTTTGGTTTGAAATTATTTGTTTGGACTGGTAAAGTGGTGTTTCTGGAACGTCAGGCATGAGCGAAAAAATATTTTTCCACTTATGATGGGTTGGTTTTGGGTTCTCGCTTTTCCCAACAACACCATCATCTTCAACATCTTCATCATCATTCTTATCGTCATCTGACCCGAAAGCAAATGATGAATTCGGTTTTGTGAAATTTGCCTCATCTTTAAAACCGGATTCAAAAATCGCATTATCAATTGATTCAAAATTTTTTGACGGGCCCTCATTTAAAAAATTGGCCTCATCTTTAAAACCCGAGTTGCCTTCATAACCAGAATACCTGATTTCTTTGTTAGTGTTTGTTTCAAAAAAGTTATAAAATGTCGGGTTTTCTTGGTTTGAGCTAAAAAATGCCATTTCTTCACATTCTTTCGTTTTAGTGACATAAAGATGCGGCATTTCTTGACTCGATGCAGCGTGTTCAGCAAAGAAAGTTACCTCATCATCGTCAGTGATATCCATTCGAACATCAAATGAGGGGTGCGAAAATTTGAAATTAAGCCGAACACTGGGCTCCAACTTGAACTTAGAACGCACAGTTTCATCTAACCATGAGTAACTGATATTAGTATACATAATCACACCTCGTTCGGAATTATCAAAATGTAAAACACATTTGAATTTTTGAAAATCTGAAGTCATTTTTAGTATTTGATATGGATGAAAGTGTTTGATATTCAAGAAATATACCACAAACACTAAATATAAGGAGACGATGCTGAAAAAAAATGTGACCAATAATTACGCAAATGTGACAAGGATGTGACAATTTGAAAATGAGAGTTTCGCGTACGTGTATATCATTAAGCGAAATATGACATATTGGATTGAAAATTTTATGACATTGATTTGACAATTGCATGACACATACGGGTACGTATAATTTATTACGCGACATATGACATTGACTTGACAAGTGCATGCCGTAATTAACAATTTGAAAATGAGAGTTTCGCGTACGTGTATATCATTAAGCGAAATATGACATATTGGATTGAAAATTTTATGACATTGATTTGACAATTGCATGACACATACGGGTACGTATAATTTATTACGCGACATATGACATTGACTTGACAAGTGCATGCCGTAATTAAACATATTTGAAAATCTGAAGTCATTTTTAGTATTTGATATGGATGAAAGTGTTTGATATTCAAGAAATATACCACAAACACTAAATATAAGGAGACGATGCTGCAAAAAAAATGTGACCAATAATTACGAAAATGTGACAAGGATGTGACAATTTGAAAATGAGAGTTTCGCGTACGTGTATATCATTAAGCGAAATATGACATATTGGATTGAAAATTTTATGACATTGATTTGACAATTGCATGACACATACGGGTACCTATAATTTATTACGCGACATATGACATTGACTTGACAAGTGCATGCCGTAATTAAACATATCTATTAAATTTCTCCTATAAATACTTGTGTTTAGTTCCATTTCTTTAAACACATCCAGATATTCACATTTCTACTCTCTACAAAAATTTAAAAATTCAGACAATGTCCCAACAAAACAAAACCGGATATCAAAATTCCCAATTCGTTCCACCCAAACCAAAAAATTACGCAACATACGCCCCAACACATAATGTTGCAGGTTCTTCAACATCTATGAGCGACCAGGATTGGATAATACCTGGTCCGGCTGGTATTCTTCAACAAGCCATTCTTCGCAAAAATGCAGACATCAGAGAGGGTGGCCCCGAATATTGTGTTGTGCCAACACAAGATTATATAGCGAAAGTAAACGAGGATGTCACTGAGGATGAACATTTTACTAGTGGGCCATGGTTGAGCGCGATTCATAAGGTGTTTAATTCTCAAGGTGTCATCGTAACTGGCTGTTTTGGGGATATAAAGAAGCATTGCGTAAAAGGGAAACTTGAACTTGTTGTAGCTGTTATCAAGTCTTGTACTCCTAACATACTGGGTGACCTTACATGTACACTAAAAGATCCGACAGGGACTATGTCTGGTACAATTCATCACAAAGTCCTTGCAGAAGACAAGGGTCCCAAAGACTATCTCAAAGTCGGAGCTGTTTTGGTACTTCGTAATGTTTCGGTCTTTACCTCAAAATCATCACCGCCTGCTCTTAACATAACAAAAAGGAACTTGGTTGAAGTTTTCGACAAGGATACCGTTTTTAGTGGATGAATATTTACGTATTCATGCCCTATGTTTATGTTTAATATTGTGTATGTAGTGTTTATGAAACACATCGTCCTCTGGTTTAATTGTTTCGTGTCTATGTATGGTTATTGTATTGTGTCTTTATGTAGTCGAATAATACTTGAATAAATGCTTCAAAAATATATCAAATAAAAGTTGAAAAAAAATACTTCAACATAGAATAGCATTACATACTAGTTAAACTGTACAACTAACAACATCTTAATTAATCATATCCACACAAACTAGTGTCCTCACACCTACTGTTGTAAAACATGCTACCAAGATTACATCTAATATTGGAGAAAAAGCCATCAACATTTTTAATATCAAATTGTGGTGGCCATCTACCCGTAACAAACTCATGTATTAGCCAACATGTGATTACTCCACAATCCATTGAATTTCCTTGTTGTGGGACTAAATATGGTACGTTGTTGTAATGTAATTCGAAGTTGTAGTGTCCACGTCCTGTCCTGGTAAAATGTCCTTGCTCTTCTAAAAACTTGTTCACAACTTCGGTAAAATCCAATACATACTTTCTTATTTGTTGACAACGTTCCATGCTGTGCATAGAGTCGAGTACCAATAAACTGGAATCATGTAAATCAATAATTGCTGTCACCCAGTGATTCTGTGTCGGATTCATCGGCATCAACACCTACATATAAAATTTATTTATGTATACACAATTACATAGTCTAGTAAAGAGTAATTTATACAAAACAAATATATATTGAAAGATCTTTACTTACCCAACGTACAACATCCCATGACGGGTATGGACGTGTGCTACCATCCAATGTTCCCCTCAGCGACGGATTAATCGAAAGCATGGACACGTTACCATTTTCTGTCGGGAACACAGATGCAGTCCATGATTTAGCCACTGTCCATGGTTGGTTGTCTACCCTTTTTCTGATTAATAGCTCTATCCAACAATTCATATGCTGATTCAAAAGATTAAACTAAATCATTTAATGTTCTTGAAACTTAAATAATCTAAACCTCTAACAATTTAAAATAATACACTTACATCGTCAGACAACCAACCACGTTTATCCTCTGGACCCGGATCATTACCCATCCTGTATAAATCCGGAAGTAGATGTTGAAAGAACATAGGTTCTACCACCCAACCCTTTGGATGGCAGTCAAGGTATATCCCATACGGGTACATGAGAAATTCCTCAAAACTTGGATAGTTATTGCGCCTTACCTAAGAAAAAAATATACAATATCGTTACAAGTTTGTTAATTATATAAAACAAATGTTAATAAATTTAAAACATTTTAAGTAGTACCTTTGTAGGATCAACATTAGGAATATTCAAAGGTGAGCCAACAGATGTACCAACACAGGTAACATCATCATCAACCGGTAATTCCTCTAGGTTAAATCGTGGAATTGTTGCCGTACTCTTTGTTGGTTTAGCCCTAGCTCCACGTTTTTTAGGGAGGATTGTAGTGGGTCCTTGTTGGGTCCAGGGAAATTGCTGATATTTACCCGGACGACAATCCCTCCTTGGTCGGTCGACCGCACCCTTAAAAAAGATTAACCAAATAAATTTTTAACGTCATTAACATTATTAAACATATAATTGATGTAACAAAAACAATCACTAATCAATTACAAATAATGACCAAATTTAAAAATAATAATCGAAAATTAATAAGTTACCTGGATGTCAGCAGCATCGTTAGGGCGGGAGGACTGGTGATCAATAGGAGTGGCAAACATGGCGAACCCCATTGGTGTACGGTTAGCAGTACGTCCGGTTGAGGGAAACGCATCGCTAGGGCGGGAGGATGGACCAGGCTGGTGATCAATAGGAGTGGGAAACTTGGCGAACCCATCGCTAAAACCATCAAAGAAAGAGTCATTTGGTGGCCCGTCGCTAAAACCAACATTTTCATCATCAACAACGCTTGATTCTCTACGTACTCGTTGTTTATTGCGAAGTTGGTTTTGCTGCAGTAAAAATGTTAATGAAACAATTAACAAGCCTTCAATGATATTTATACATAAACTCAAAATAAATTGATGTAAAACTATTTACCTTCATTTCAATCTCTTTTATTTTCAGGTCATATTCTTTCAACATAGCGTCATACGATGCCAACTTCTGTAAAACAGCCGGATGTATATCCTGATCCATAGAATGGTATGCTTGTGGCTCTATCACCGGAGGTGCGACCGGATTCCCTTCGAAATACGCTCTACTGTCACGCCACCACTCGGTCAATTCCTCATACTCATCCGGTGTAAGCCTAGGCAACGGTGGTCTTACCTGTAAAAAACATGAAAAATATATATGTCATTAAAAAAACTTAAACAATATTAAATTCATAATAGTTAAAAAAAAATGGATATCTCAAACTCACCTTCAATTGGTCGTCCAAAAACTTGTCCATACGTGGTCTAACGACCAATTTGTTAAAACTCCATGCAATGGACCGGGGATGCAACACTCGATGATGAATGAAAAAATAAGGGCTAGCACCTTTCGGGAACATCTCCAATATCCAAATCTAAAAAAAACAAATAATAATAATAATAATAATAATAATAATAATAATAATAATAATAATAATAAAATATACATGAACTGTATAAATAGATAAATGACATACCTTGAAAGCCCATACAAATCCATTTAACGTGTACTTAGGAAGTTTACTAGGGTCCCTCCCCTCAGCAAAGTGCTTATCCCTACGCTCAAATGCTGCATCCCGGAGATGTTGGTACAAAGTTGGCCATACATACGACCCCCACGGATACACATTCCACTTATCTAAATCCTCGACTAGCCTAAACAAAAATCCGTCCACTATATTGCCATGCTCAGTACCTTTCAACACCAACATCAAAACACCTAACAAACAAAGTCGAACACCATCTATGTCGCTCAACTTATTAAAGTCGCCTGTGTTTTTTAGGATTCTTAACAACGTACGAACGTGTATATTAAGGGAATCGGTAGAAGAAGGGAACACTCGTCTCCTAAACAAGTTAGGTCCATCCATATACGACTCCCTAAAATCAGTCCCAAACCTTAAACCCGTAACTATACAAAATTCCTCCCTCCCAAACTGAATTTCAACCTCACCTAAACGATCAAGAGTACGTACACGATATCTTAATGGAACTATATTTGTGTCTCCCTCTTGACAAGCAACTTGGTGGCATATAAAATAGTGTATTAACACCCCACTCTCTTGCATATCCGGGATGTCTAACATCCAACCAAAACATGTTTCTCTAAACAATTGTTCCTTAGGGGTGTCCAATATCAATTTTCTAATATCACCAATTAAAGATAACCTACTTCTACATGTAACTTGCGCAGAATAATCCTAAAATAACCAAAAGACATAATAAATATATATTTACAAAACATATATACGTAACAAATAAACAATAATTATAATGACAAAAAAAATTATAATTCGAAATTACCCGATTTTCCGCCATTATGACACAGTACACACTACCACAACCACCACCACAAGACTACCACCACAACGACAAAACGCCACCAGCAACAACCACACCACACCACTACAACGGCACAACCGGAGCACCACTTGACCACCACAACTTCACCACTGCCACGCCTCCAAACCACCAACAAAGCACCACCGGAACTATGTTTCTAGCTTATGTGAATTGCCGGAAGTGTGTTTCTAATTTCTACCATATGTGTAAAATTGTACACGACATGTACAAATATAGCAAAATGCGTTTCGTTCTATCAAATCAAATAATTGGTTTTGCTCCTTCCCCATGCAAAATGCTCCTTCCCCATGCAATTAGCTCCTTCCCCATGCAAAATTACACACATGTCGCGTATATATATATATGTCGCGTATATATATACGCGACATGTATAAAATTTTTTTTTTTTTTTTTTGTCCCGAGCTTCGTTACCCAACATGTGTATGTCAAGAATGTCGCTTAAATGTATACGCGACATGTTGGGGTATTTCACAAAACGGCTGTATCTTGGGGTATTTTGAGGAACAACATCTTCAAATGGGGTATGTCACTAATTTTCGCATAGAAATATATCTTTGATAACAAATTGGATGTGGCACTAATTTTCTATAAGAATCATTATTGATACGTGATGTGAGATATTTCTTAAGATCACGTATGTAGACTCGGTGGTGGCTCAGGGGAATGGTAAAGCTATTAAAGCCATCGTTTTATGCCTCCAAATATTTAAAGAAATGTTATTCTCACTCAAATTTTACAAAAGAATTCCCGCACATACACGTGTCATTTAAATATTGGGAGTGAAAGTAAGAAAGAGAAAATTTAGTCAGTCACATATTTTATTGGGCATCATCTTGAGGTCTCGATATATAAAAGGACCCTGTTATTAAAACTGTTAAAATTATCAAGGATATTTATTTATTTATTGTTTATATTTTAAATCCATACCACTGAATCTTTATTTTATTTTAAGAAACACGACCATGTCCATCTTTTTATTATTACAAAATGATGAATTGATCTAATTTGATGCTACAATTACTAATTACTTTAGTTGATGTTGTAAATAAATTGAACGTTGCAAGAATCATTCATGAATAGTGTATTAATGAACGGACAAGAATTACATATTTCTCAATGAACAAACCGTTTGTTTTAAGTGTTCATATTAGTTTGTTTGTTCAGTTAACCAAAACTGACTAAGTCTAAAGATACGCAACATACTTTCTCAAAAGTACCGAAATACGTAACATACTTTTAAAATTATCATTGTACGCAATTTACTTTCAAATTTGATGCAATGTACGTAACATGACCGGGAACCAACAGGTTACCAGGTTGAAAACTTTGAAAATTGACAGGAATGGTCCCTGTGGCTTGCGTTGACTTTCACCGGTCATCCCTTGACTTTTTTATCACATAGAAAAGTTACAGTAATGGTCCTTATGGTCCCTGTGGCTTCCATTTTTGTCATTTTTTTTACGTTTTCGTCCGTTTTTATATGTTTTCGTTCATTTTTATACATTTTCATTCATTTTTATCCGTTTTCGTCCGTTTTTATACGTTTTCGTCCGTTTTTTTTTATGTTTTCGTTCGTTTTTTATACATCATCATCTTTTTTAACGTTTTTGTTCGTTTTTCTTGCGTTTTTTACGTTTTCGTCCGTTATTCTTACGTTTTTTTTCGTTTTCATATGTTTTTGTCCGTTTTTAATACGTTTTTGTCCGTTTTTCTTACGTTTTTCCTAAGTTTTTTTCGTTTTTGTCCATTTTTATGCGTTTTGGTCATTTTTCTTACGTTTTTGTCCGTTTTTCTTACGTTTTTTTGTTTTTTGTCCGTTTTTGTCCGTTTTTTCCTACGTTTTTGTCCTTTTTTTTACGTTTTTCCGTTTTTGTCCGTTTTTATCCGTTTTTGTCCGTTTTTCTTACGTTTTTTTTCCGTTTTTGTCCGTTTTTATCCGTTTTTCTTACGTTTTTGTCCATTTTTCTTACGTTTTTTTCCGTTTTTGTCCGTTTTTGTCCATTTTTCTTACGTTTTTTTTTTCGTTTTTGTCCGTTTTTTGTCTGTTTTTCCTACGTTTTTGTCCGTTTTTCTTACGTTTTTTCCGTTTTTGTCCATTTTTATCCGTTTTTCTTACATTTTTTCTGTATTTTGTCCGTTTTTTTTACGTTTTTGTCCATTTTTCTTACGTTTTTTTTTTCGTTTTTGTCCGTTTTTGTCCGTTTTTTACGTTTTCGTCCGTTATTCTTATGTTTTTTCCGTTTTCTTTTTTTTTCCAAATTTTTTATTTAGTCCGATTTTTTTTCTTTTTTGACCGAATTTTTTTAAAAAGTAAAAAAAATTAAAAATTTTCAAAATTTTTGTCCGAATTAAAAAAAATAAAAATAAAAAAATCCAAAATTTTTGTCCGATTTTTTTGACCAAATTTTTAAAAAAAAATACATAAAAAAAATTCAAAATTCGTACACAATTTTTGAACTTTTTTTTTTTAAATTCGGACTAAAAAGAAAAAATAAATCGGACAAAAAATTCGGAAAAAATTTTCTGTTTTTTTTTCAAATTTTTTAATTTTATTTATTTTTTTAATAAAATTTGGTCAAAAAAAATCAGACAAAAAATTAGTACAAAAACGTAAGGAAAATAAACAAAAACGGATAAAAACGTAAGAAAAAACGAACAAAAACGGAAAAAAACGAAAAAAAAACGGAAAAAAAACGAAAAAAAACAAAAAAAAAACGTAAGAAAAAAAAAACGTAAGAAAAACGGAAAAAACGACAAAATCGGAAAAACGTAAGAAAAACGACAAAAACGTAAGAAAAACGGACAAAAAACGAAAAAAAAAGAAAAAAAAAACGAAAAAACGAAAAAAAAAAAATAAAAAAAACGAAAAAAAAAAAACGGACAAACAAAAAACGTAAGAAAACGGACAAAAAGAAGAAAAAAAAAAAGGAAAAAAAAAAGAAAAACGGACAAAAACGTAGAAAAACGGAAAAAAAGAAAAAGAAAAAACGGAAAAAACAGTAAGAAAAACGGAAAATAAAAAAGGACAAAAACAAAAAAACTTAAGAAAACGGACAAAAACGTAAGAAAAACGAAAAAAAAAACGGAAAAAAAAACGTAAGAAAAAACGGACAAAAAACGTAAGAAAAACGGACAAAAACAGAAAAAACGTAAGAAAAACGGAAAAAAAACGTAGAAAAACGGATAAAAACGGAAAAAAACGGACAAAAACGTAAGAAAAAACGGAAAAAAACGTAAGAAAAACGGAAAAAAAAAAAACGAAAAAGACAAAAACGAAAAAATAAGAAAAAGGACAAAAACAAAAAAAAAAAAAAGAAAAAAAAGAAAAAAGGAAAAAACGAAAAAACGAAAAAACGAGAAAAAACGTAAGAAAAAACGGAAAAAAACGTAGAAAAAACGGATAAAACGAAAAAAAAACGGAAAAAACATAAGAAAAACGGATAAAAACGTAAAAAAACGGACAAAAACGATAAAAAAAAAAACGAAAAAAACTAAGAAAAACGACAAAAACGTAGAAAAAAACGGACAAAAACGGAAAAAAACGTAAGAAAAACGGACAAAAACGTAAGAAAAACGGATAAAAACGGACAAAAACGGACAAAAACATATGAAAACGAAAAAAACGTAAGAATAACGGACAAAAACGTAAAAAAAACGCAAGAAAAACGGACAAAAACGTTAAAAAAGGATGATGATGTATAAAACGAACGAAAACATAAAAAAAACGGACGAAAACGTATAAAAACGGACGAAAACGGATAAAAACGAATGAAAATGTATAAAAATGAACGAAAACGTATAAAAACGGACGAAAATGTAAAAAAATGACAAAAATGGAAGCCACAGGGACCATAAGGACCATTACTGTAACTTTTCTAAGTGATAAAAAAGTCAAGGGATGACCGGTGAAAGTCAACGCAAGCCACAGGGACCATTCCTGTCAATTTTCAAAGTTTTCAACCTGGTAACCTGTTGGTTCCAGGTCATGTTACGTACATTGCACCAAATTTGAAAGTAAATTGCGTACAATGATAATTTTAAAAGTATGTTACGTATTTCGGTACTTTTGAGAAAGTATGTTGCGTATCTTTAGACTTAGTCCAGTTAACCAAAACTAACAAACACGAACAAGTCTCGTTCGTGTTGGTTCGGTTCTTTAACCCTATTTATAGATTATCATAAAACGAAGTTTGGTTTTTTCTCTTTCTTATATTATTTTTCTCTATTAGATTCTCATTGTGTTCTTGATTTGATAATTGGATGTTCTATAAATCCAGTGAATCGAAAAGCTAATATTAAGCAATGAGAGAAAAAATGGAAAATTCGAGAAGGCCTCATATTTATATTTCGCTTTAGGGTTCCACAAGGCTTGAGCCGCGTCTACTAAAAGTAAATTAAAGAATATCGCTAAAGGTATACAAACGTTAATAAAAAAAAAATGCCATTAAAATTTTTGGGTATTTATTCTACAATACTTCATCTGTCCCAAATTATAAATTCATTTTCAATTTACACAAAGTTTAATAAATTTTTACTAACTAATCTATTCACATATCAAATATCTCTTCTCTTTCCACTAAAGTGTCTTGTGATTGGGACAACCAAAAGTAAGAAAATGGAGTTATAATTTGTAACGGGATAAGTACAAAAATGTAGGTAAAAATGAAGTAAGTAAAAATATATTTATAATGACAAAAAAATATAAAGATATATTTTTGTCCTTTAAGACACATATTTTTCACAAAAAAGGTGTCATTAAATCTGGAATGTAGGTAAAAATGAAGCAAGTAAAAGTATATTTAAAATGACAAAAAAATATAAAGACATATTTTTGTCTTTTAAGAGACATATTAATACCGGATGGGTGACCATCTGGGAAGTCCTCACTTATGGACCACAGGGTCTGTTGCTATTAGGCAATGAAGAGGAGAGCCTGTGAGCCAGTGGTTGCGCAGGTTCGAATCCGAGCCGGCCCCGGTTTTCATCCGGCTGTTACTCCAGCGAGAAATCTCGTGTGGAGGCAGTACGGTTTCCGGTTTGAAGCCATTTAATCCCCACTGCGCCAGCGTAGACCCGGTTCAAACAACATAATCTGGGTATGTGGTGGATGAGGGTCTGCCTAAGTGGCGGGTACGACTCTAAACCAAAAATTGAAAGTCGTCTTCTAAAAAAAAAAAAATCTGGAGTCTGGACATTATGTCCACACTTTTTAACAAGTGTCGCTTAAAAGATGGGACATAGTGACATTTTTTTGTCACTAGCGCTAGCACTTTTGTCTTCTGTCACTAAAAGTCATTATTTTTAGAACTTTACCAAGTCCATAATTTTTTTTATTTTTTTTTTATTTTTTACTAAACTTGGAAATTTGCTTCTACAATGTTATGGACTTTATAAAGTCCACAAACCTCTCAACTAACCAATTTAACATAATATAATTGGTTGATAAGTTGGTTGGAGTCACGTTAGTTTCTTTCTCTTTAATTCATACACATGAACTAGTTACTCTTTCATCTCTATAAACTAGTTCACACACATAAGCTCCATATCACCATGTACATTCTCTATTAACCTCCATTGAAGATTTCTTACAGTGATATGGTAACTAGGGACACATAAATTCGCAATGAAGTTGTTGTACGTATTTCTAGATTGTTGACTATTTGACCTTAAATAACTCAATAGTGAGAATCATTTTCATTACATTCATGGGACAAGTGATTTATTTTTTAGAACATCAGCTTTGTACACGTCCCTTATGAGTCAAGATCCGGTGGTCTAAGGGATGAGAAGTACTCGAAATACATGTTGTATTTCTAGAGAGAGGGTGGATAAAAGGATTCTTTATTAGATGATAACTAAATGAAAGATACACACACTTTTCCACACCCTCATGGAGAGTCATGAGGGGTATTTATAGGCTCTACACATCACTAGATTGCCACTTAGACACTAATGGTCCTTTCGTGTGCAACTATCTACATATCTAGTCCAATTCACGTGTAAGACGCTAGCTTCACTAAATAGCAAGGCTAACAAGTTTTTTTATTACCACCAAAACCAACCTTACAGAAGAAGAGGTCCCTCTACAAGACATAGATGAGGACCAACAAAGCGAATGAAAAACGAAAAGAAAACAGAACCTAACTTACAAATAAGCACGACCACAAACTAAAAGAGAATAAACCCGCCGCTCTCACATACAACGTGTTCGAAACAATCAAACCATTGATCAAATCCTCCCACTTCAAATTACCTTTTTTCATCCTAGCAGCAATCCACTCGAACGCCCTTCCTTGAATTTCCTTGAACAAATCTGGAATACATGACCCGTTCCTTTTAAATACCACTTGATTTCTATTCATCCAGATAAAGAACAACACTGCCTAAACAATCCCTTTCCATATCTCTCTTTTAAGCCCTCTAAAAGGAGTTGCTTCAACGAGATAGAACACATCTTTAATTGAGATCAGATTTTGCACACCTACATCCCACCACTCAAACACCCTATCCCAAATCGGTTTAACTTTCAGGCATAGAACAAAGCAATGATCCAACGATTTGATTGACTCCTCACAACACGGGCATAATACCGAATTTAAGTCGATACCCGTGTTGTCAAGAACTACTCGAACTAGGATTCTCCTATGATACAAACGCCAAACAAAGATGTACACCTTTTTTGGAATAAACTTGCACCAAGAGGTCTCAAAGATACTCCCTGATGCTTCACGAATCTTAGAGTTTACCATGTCACGAAGCCCCTTAACTATAAAATTGCCACCATCATTGAGTCGGTACTTGCACTTGTCCTTAGTATCTTTCTTTAGCTGAATATCTTGCACAAGATGAGACAATTATGAACATCAGTCACTGCCCTACCTCTAAGGTCATACCTCCAGACCCAATTCCATACCCACTCGTCCTCACGCCAAAACCCCTTTTTCCCTAAAAGTGCATCATTAACAGCATCTAAAGTCTGTGGTAGATAACTAAAAACAACTTTTATATAGTGTGGTAGATAAAAAGTGTGAGGATTTTAACGAACGAATACACAAAGGGTGTTAGTCCTTTATAATGTGTATGTGATACTTTAAGTGAATGTGAACAAATATGCGGAATCTACTTGAACACACTTAGAAGAAGACTATTGGATTTGATATTTGGAACAGCGATGAGTAAAAGAGCAATGAACAAAAAATGATTAACACCAAACGATTCAATATTATTAAGAAATAATACGAGTGATCTTGATATCACTAGGGTTACAAATAACCTTGAATCAATTACAAAGAGAACACTTTTCTTATGACTGAGATTTTCACTTAGTTGTTCACTTGGATGTGTTTCTTACTTCTATTGCCTGTGTATCTTACTTACACACTCTTTCTATCTAATATATATAATACAATTTTCACTTGAGTATTGAGTGTGTAAGTATCCTAACTTGTATTATTTCTTTTGTACCATACCTAATATCTCCTTTTTATAATTCCAAGGGAGATATATACAAGTTAAGTATCTACCAACTATTCTTGACTTAATCGGCACAGAAAACCATATTAGCTCAAAGTCAAACACGTCAGACATCCACTAAGCAGTACCTTCTTTTGCACCGGCAGTACTAACTTAAGTTAGTACTGCTAGTTATAACTTGATCAGTCTTCAACAATACACCAGCAGTAGAATGAATGCACTAGCAGTAGTATTTGTTGAACGAGCAGTAGTATCTGACTTAGAGTATTTTCCTCATCTTTTCAGCAACACCAACAGTAGAATCCATACTTAGACTTTGATAGATTGTGCTGTTGAATATAATTCCCAACAATCCTCCCCTAAACTTGTGATTTCTCTGTAAATCAACAAGTTTCTTCAATTATATTTCAACTTTGATGATGAAGGGATTCTTTCAAACACTCATCTCTCAGCAAGCCATGCAAGTGATGAACAAACATAGTGAACTTAAATTGAAACTGAAAGAGTCAAAATCTGATCTTCTTGCCTCCCCTGAAGTAGAACTTTCTTCATTTGAATATCAACAGTCGAAGAAGAGAGATGTATTCCCAGCATCCATCAACTGAGATTGGAGCTTGTTCTCATTATTGGCTGAATAATAAGACATGTTGGATTCTTAAAAAGCTGACTGCAGCAAATGATGATGCTTTTAGTAGACTCATGCACTTTTGAACCATGATCAATTTGTCTTTCCTCCCCTGATTCTGAGCATATACATCCACAATCTTTCATCCTCCCCTGTTTGGAAGATCCCTTAGCATCATCTGAACTTGACTTCTTTGATTATCGTCTGAGATCATCTTCTAATTTGTTCACCTTATCAGACAATCATGTACATGTAGCCATCAATTCTTTGAGTTGCATTCTGTCCTCATCACTTCCAGATGTGTTACCTTCTGAGAGAGGTGAATCATGGGACATTGACTCATAATTCATCCTAAGATGAGTTTCTGAGCCATTCTTGAGAATGAAGCATACTTGTCAAAATATGTGCTACCTCCCCATCACACCCTGTTGAAGCTATTTTCATATTTGAAAAGAGATTTTGAAAAAGCTTTGGGTTAAAATGAACTGTTTTGTGAGGAAGCAGTTTGATTTTCATTAAGCCTTGCCGTAGAAACTGTTGAGAAAATTTTCAAAGAGCAGTACAAAGATTTGATCAATCAGTACAAACTGTTTATGAAAAACATTTTCAAAGGGGCAGTATAAACTTAATTTGGATTTGAAAACATCACTGCCCACTTATAGTTTTTAGCAAACTATCAGCTATCAACGGATTTGAGATGTCTTTACCAATAGCCGTTTGCTTTGGACTAGTCAACTCTTTACTGTAAAGTATGGTGAGATTGAAAACCATATAGTTTCTGGTAAACTATCAACCACAAACGGATTTGAGATGTCTTTACCAGTAGCCGTTTGCTCTGGACTAGTTGGTTCTTGATGTGGATTAGACATGGTGAACCAAATACCATTTGTTGTGTGAAAAGATCTTCACACTTCAAACCAAAAATCCAATCAGTTTGCTTAATCATCCTGCAATTTGTTAGACCAAAACCAAAGAAAACACAAGACAAAGTATCTTCTTATTATTCGAATGAAGTTATGACTAACAGTATGAATAACCAAACTAAATTAGTACTATCAGTATAAACTTTGTAAGAGCAGTACTAATTTTCAATCTAGCAGTACAAATCCAATTATATACAAAATCACACATTTTGAAAACATTTAAGGATTAAGCATCCCAATATTTGCTATTAAGTATTGAAATCTGCCTACATCAAAGGCTTTTGTGAGAAGATCTGCAAAGTTTTGATCAGAATCAATTTTAACAACTTGAATTAATTTTTTCTCATTGCAATCTCTTATAAAATGATGCCTAATTTCTATGTGTTTTGTTTTAGAATGATGCACTGGATTTTTAATGATGTAAATTGTACTACTGTTATCAATATAAATGACAGTGTTCATGAAATTGTACCCATAGTCAAGAAGTTGATTTTGAATCCAAAGCACTTGACCACAGCCACTTGCAGCAGCTACATATTCAGCTTCTGTTGTTGAAGTTGCTACAACTGTTTGCTTCTTACACTGCCATGAGATGAGTCTGCATCCAATGAATTGACATCCTTTAGTTGTTGATTTTATGTCCAAGCTTGCACCAGCATAATCACTGTCTGAAAATGCTATCAGATCAAAAGGTGATTCCCTTGGATACCATAAGCCCAATTTAGGTTGACCCTTAAGATATCTGAAGATCCTCTTGACTGCTGTTAGGTGGGAAACCTTGGGAGTCACTTGAAATCTTGCACAAGCACATACAACAAACATGATATCAGATCTTGATGATGTAAGATACATCAAGGATCCTATCATAGATCTATATGTGTGCACATCCACACTTTCTCCATCAGCATCCTTGAGTAATGGTTTGTCTGGATCAATTGGAGTGCTCACCACTTTTGCATCAACAAACTGAAACTTCCTTAGGATCTCTGCTACATATTTATCTTGGCTGATAAATATGCCTTCACTTGATTGTTTGACTTGTAGGCCCAAAAAGAAAGTAAGTTCCCCCATGGAACTCATTTGAAACTTATCATGCATAAGTTTCTCAAACTCTACACACATTTCCTTCCTTGTAGATTCAAAGATGATGTCATCAACATACACATGTACTAGCAAGATATCCTCCTTATCCTTCTTGATGAATAATGTCTGATCAATCTTGCCTCTTTGGAATCCATTTTCAAGCAAATAGGAAGCCAATGTCTCATACCATGCCCTTGGTGCTTGGTGTAGACCATACAGAGCCTTCACAACTTTGTAAACTTTGTCAGGATGATCTGGATCAATAAAACCTGGAGGTTGTGATACATACACCTGCTCTTCTATAGTACCATAAAAAAAAGGCACTCTTGACATCCATTTGATAAACTACGAAGCCCATGAATGAAGCATAAGCTAAGAAAAGCCTAATTGCCTCAATTCTTGCTACTAGAGCAAAAACCTCTTCATAGTCTATACCCTCTTCCTGTGTGTAACCTTGGGCTACAAGTCTAGCCTTGTTTCTTATTTGTAAAACCCCAAAATTTCCATAATCTGAAATGACCAAAATACCCTCTAAAGTTGAAATTTTAAAAACTTTTGAAATACGCTATAAATTAAAACTTGAGTTAACATTTAAATTTTTTTTATTTGATATTACCCTAAGTATAAATAATTAAATACGCGTATCTTATACCTTACACTAGGAAAATAAATATAAGATTGATCAATTTAAAATATTGTGCACGTTTACTGAATTCGATTAAAATTCGTCCACACGATTTGCTTTTATTTGTAATGATCTGATATTACTAACTTCTCGTCAATGCGGTTGACATTCTTCTCACACGTTTGCTATATTTGGAAAAGATATGAACTTATCAATATCTCTTTAATTACTTCACACTATCCTTACTTACTCTGTATTCCCTATGTATCACACATACACGATTATAGCTCTCCAAATAGATTTATTAAATTCCATATTTGCTGTGAAGTATAAAGCTAGTACATGGTACCAAATTAAATATCCACTTTCTATTCTTTTCTCTAATGCTCGGTCCACGAAAATATAATATGAGAAAATATATGTTACTCGGTTACCTCTTTTACAATAAAGCTAATATAAGCGAATATATGTATATCAGTATGTCACCACGAAAATATATGTGTATATTCACGTTAAAAAAGGAATCAGTTAGAGATATTTAATGGGCCCGTAATCATGCCGTAATTTCATCCTCTTTATCAGCCTTTATGCGCATGTAGACCCTAATCACCGTGATCACCTTGATCATTCAAAAAAAAAAAAAAAAAAAAAAAAAAAAAAAAAAAAAAAAAAAAAAAAAAAAAAAAGATAAGAAGAAACTCTAGAAGTCCAAATCCAATCCGCACATTGTATTTTCCTCCAAGAGATCAAGAAGGTACGAGGGTTTAGAGAAGATGGTGAACGACGGATGGTGTACACGCGACCTTACTCTTGTGAGCGGTTCGCGAGTTGGCAGAGTTTTGGGTTACGTTCGGCTGTCCGTGTTCGATTGGGTTTTGGGATTCATTGCGCCCCGTTAAATTCTGGTGTCAGTATTCGTGTTCATTTTCGATATCGATCTATCTCCTCTTTGCTTTGAGGTACATCTTTAACATGTATTTACTACATATATGAAATCACAAAATACACAGTTAACCAATCTTTATTCGTGACATGATGAGATCTATATATATGGTGTATACAGTATATATATACAAGTAAAATTCACACTTACATGCCACATGAGATCATAATATAGCGTGACTAAACAATACATAAACACATGCTATTAAACCTTCAAATATGCTTAAACACATGCGCATAGAAACTATTTTGTCGAGCCATTTGCGGACTGTATCGGTGTCAATTTTTGTGACCTATTTTCTTTTCTATTTCGATCGAACCTCGTTTTCAGCCTATGATACGTTAATATGAGAAGTTGAACTATGGGTTACATTTATCTCAAACTTGTCATATGTGCCAGATATAAAACTTAGTTACAAAGGGAATATATTAAATGGGTCAAAGAACTCAAAAGCTACCCACGTTTTAATTTAACAATATAGTTTTGGTAATCACAGTTAGCACGCCAATTGTCTATCGATTTGGTGCTTAGATTCCAGTACGAGTCATATACGGTTTAGAATAGAGTTCAAATTTGAGACACAAGTTGTCAAAATTTTGGATTATGGATCGAGTGAGTATGCATGGTAGCGTACTGTGTTAGAAATAGAATAAAGAAATTCACCTAAGTAGCATCAAATGAATGGAACTTTATTAAATATCATATTATGTGAAAGTTAAAGATTCCTTGATGTCATGATACGTAAAATATATTAGAACTTTGTTAAATATCTTTTGAGATCATGCACTAATAAAATTGTCACATTAGACCCTGGATTTTGCTAAATTGACGTTTGAAAACCTAAACCATGGTACTTGTCATAATTAACCTTAGACTTCTGTAACTTGTTAAAATATACCTTTATTCCATTATAATCTCTGAGTAAGGACTTAATCTAATCTGAAATGATAATATCTGTTAATTCTGGAAACCTGCTAATTATGGGAAGTTACTAAATCTGGAAAGTTACTAAAAATAGAAGTTACTTAAAATGGAAAGGTAAACTAAAAGTAATAATCTGAATTGGAATCCTTTGTAATTCCGTCTTCTACTCCTTTAGGTGCGAAGAAGGAGAAGTCATGATCTGTTCAGTATTTATTTGCTTGTTTATTTTCTGCACTGGAATAAGGTACAGATATTCTACCCTTTTTCAGTAAGGGTGCTTTCGTTCTCATGACTTTCTTGATCTTGATTCATTAGGATTCCCTATACCACTGCTATGTTCCCTTCATTCATGGACTCCGATTATTGAACCATCATGATATTGAACCTTTTATGATTATGAACCTTTGCTTATGAACCTTTGCTTATGAACCTTTGCTTATGAACCTTGCTTATGAACCATGATTATGAACCTATGATTATGAACTTATGAAACAAGACATTGACCTATGCAAGTAAACTAAATACATGATTCATGATACCTGACCTTGACCCTCAGTTTGATACTACGAGCCACTCACTAGGCATGAGGGTTTCATGTCCATGTCAGTCGATGCACCGATGGCATGACTCTAGGGCAGGAGAGTGATGACCTGTCCCGTCCCTGCACGTTTATGTTTATGATTCATGTTTATGTAGAGGCAGATTATGGCCACCTGGGGCGTATGGATGCATCCTAGATTTGTTCATGTTCATGTTATGTTATGTTATTCATGGTGACTGATGGTGTGTGCGATACACGTCTTTCACACTCCGGGAGCTAGCTACTCCAACCCATGATTGAGGACACCCCTCATATTTACAGGATACCCATGATTGAGGACACCCCTCATATTCACAGGATACTAAGAGGTCTCCCCTCTGCATGTGTATGATTATGATTATGATTATGATTCATGTTATGTTATGGGCTCGTAGTGGATTTCTGACTCCCTTTACCATGTACCCTTTTACCTTTCCTTATGATACCATGTACTCTTACCTTTCATCTTCATACCATGTATTCATGCTTCCACACTCTTTTACTCATGTAAATTATTCATTATACTACTGCTTGTTACGTTATATCTGTTCACTGAGCTCTAGTAGCTCAGCCGCGTTTCTTTTCCCGCGGCAGGTTTTAGTTGGAAGCTGGGTAAGAGTGAAGAGACTTTGGACCTAGAAGACTTTGAGTAGAAGCCATTAGAAGAGATGTACTTATGGATTTGATAGGCAGCTTTTATTTTCCTTTGTAACCCCTTGTATTGCAAGATTTCATTTGTAACCTTTTAGAACCATTGTATTACTATTGATTGTATGCTTTGTTTGATCTGATATGGAGCCATTAGTGTGATACTTCTACCCTTGCCGGGTTGGGGTGTTACAATTTATGGTATCAGAGACTACAGGCTGCGACTCGTAATACATTTACCCTTGACCTGTGAAGTTTGGACCACTAAGTTTCCACTGTAGGCGCTCGTAGGACAACCTTCGAGAATTTGCCTTAGAATTTCCCTATAGGAACTTAAATTCTGACCAGTGAGGAATGGGTAGACTATAAGGCATTTGCTTAAGTATCATTGCTTCCACATCACTCTGATTCATGCCTTTCTTTTGATTAAAGCCTGTTGAAATCACTCTTGGAGATTTAAAACGTATGTCTTGCACCACCTAAGATTTGAAACTTTGAAAGCTTTGAGACTTGCATAGTAATTTCCTGACACTATTTGATCCTTGTCTTCAGATTCCGACTCTAACCCCTGAACCTTCTGTTAATCATTCTGATCTCTTTGAGCATTCTGATAATTTCCATGAAGATGATACACTTGATACAATCTGTTAGTTGTTTCTTCCTTCTGATAATCATCTATGAATCTTCTGACATTAATTGATTTAGCCTTAACCACCTCTGTTCCCATGAGAAGTCTTGTGGTGTTTGACCACGAGTATAAAAATGTTTTCCCTCTTAGTCGAAATGGTAAGATCTATTTTGTTGATCCGTCTTCCTTTGATAGTTAACTTTGATTTTATTCTGATAAGAGATTGATTGAACCCTCAAAATACTGACAACGATTCCCCCTATGTCTCATCTTTGGCATTAGAAACAATTTTGAACTTTCTACCATTATTATCGATTGTTAAACTCCTTGCTAGCACTATCACTCTGGAGACTCGTGTGTTACTTTCACGGTTATGAAGTTTTCCTTGAAACCATTTTTGTACACCAATGATTGAACTTTATCTTGAAAATTTAATGACACCCTGAGTTTTCCGAAGATGATTCCTAGTTTGAACCATCAAGTTTTCACCGGACTGCGAAGTAGGATTTGACATGATACCGAGAGATTGTCTAGCTGCCAAGCGAAGATGTCCTTCGGATCATACCAGTTGACGTGAGCAACCAGAAGAGCAACAACCGAAGACCAGGAAGTGAGTTTGCTTAAGTATATATCTTCTGGGAATATTCCACTGCCTGACTTTGATACCTCTCCGACCATCCCAAAGGTCATTTAACCCCGATGTGCATGACACAATCCTATTATTTCACTACCAGTGCTTGATATAAATGTATCATCTGATACTACTCTGTCTTGCAAAACCCATTACTACTCCTATGAGAACTCTGGTGATTATTAAACACGGATATAGGAAGTTTATTTCCCCCTTCTGAATAATGAATCTTGCCGCCAACTAGTTCCTTTTGGAATGATATGATGATAATTTTTGTCTCGTTATGAAGTTGTTAACTGAGCATGATGATGCTAATAACCGATATTCTATACGCTTCATTTTTGACAATTATACACTGATCCAACCTACCTGCCACTTATGCTAAATAGCTGAACAAGACTCCAACACCTTGAATTGTTCGCTTATTTATTTCCACACTCTGATGAATCATGTACTTGACCTTGATATATGAATTATCCGTCCGGCTTGGCGATTGTACCCATCCTACGAATCCGTTTACTTTTGATATATTCGATTTTGAAGTCTTTTGGTTATGGATTGGCTGACTCTTCATAAAGCTACCATAGACTACCGTATCTAAAATATGACTCTTAACAAATCTGTTTTACTCCACTTTTATTATGATGACTCTCAGCCGCTTGAATCTGTTAAGATTAATGTTGCTATGGAAGCACATACTCCGATCTCATTTGACGGTCGAATTCCTCCTGACACCAATTAATATCCACCCTTAGAAGTTTTGGGCATTGGAAGTTTTATTGTACAAATATTCTGATGTTTTCTGATAAAACTCTTGAGTTTTCCCCTCCTGTTGCAAAGTAGAATTGACTTTGAACCGACCTCAATCGACGACACATGGTGCTATAGAATTTGAGAGATTGAAGAAGTCGATGGATTATGGTGTTGTTCACCTCAGTGTTTCTTTTGAATACCCTATTAATTTATGAAGAAGAAAGAGAAAATTTTACGTCAGCGTATCGACTATCATAAACCTAACCGTATCACTATCCGAAATCATTATCCATTTCTGCGTGTCAACGATTGATTTGGTCTATCGTTGAAAACTCAGTAGCAGACAACACTACGGGTATCCGGTGATGATAGCAGTTGAGTTGGCGAATTTCGAACGGTGCTAGAAAACCTGTCAAGGACTCACAGTCTTGCTTCTTTATTCATTTTAGTTGTACTAAGATGAAATGAGAGCAGAAGCAGACTCGCGAATGGAAGAATGCACAATGACCATGCCAGAGATTCACGTTACCACACCACAATGTCCAGAAGAAGTGTCGAAGGCTTGAGGGGCCAGACTCAAGTTTATAATTCCTTTACACCCTATGATCATACGACAGACTGCATGGACTTGGAAGAAGATCATGTATTGAAGGAATGATAATTCTGAAGCAAACGTTTACGTTTGGAAGAGTTGATTCTGTGAAGGATGAAACTATGGATGACGTATTTCACTTAACTTCCATTACCAGATGATAAGATCCCTTGAACGATGTAGACCCTCTGTTAATGATTTCGTTATGTATTCATTCTGCGTACGTAGGCCGATGGTCTGTTATGAGGATTTTGAAGCAACCTCTGGTATTGTCTGAGTTGATTCTGATGAGTGATGAAGGATTGACGCTATTGGCGACGTATCTGGTTCTGATAGACATTTTAGACCTGTTCCGTTAACTCTTTCGAGTAGTTCGTTTCTCCTCTTAGTTATGATGTTGATTCTGATGACCTCTGAGACTGTAGTTGGATTAGGTGGATTAAGATAAGTTATTTTGTTCACGACTTGAGATTGAGTATGACCATCATGAGGGCATATTTATATGATGCCAGTATTATGACGTCTGGCCAACGTGATAATACTTACATCATATAATGTGCACTTGTTGTGGGCATAGGATATTTCGAGAAGTGCCTTAGAAGCTTTAGAAATTCTGATAACGGTTTAAAAATTTTCTGCGTTAGTGAGACTTTAAGTTCATTCTACCTATACGCGTAATCTGCTTTCACCGTCATGCGAATTGATACGTCTGGATTCTCGTCACGCGTTTTGCTGACCTCTGTACTTCTAATAACTATCTTAGGTTCCATTGTAGAACTTTATGCCAATTGATGTTATCAATAATCTATTTTCTGTACGTTCTAATCTAATTTGTTTAATCAACTTCTGTGAACGGCATATCCGTCAAAACCCTATGTATTTCTTTGTCTCTTCCGAGAGAATCTGATTTTCATCGACTACGTTTGGTATGTTATTCTTCTGATCTGAATTCAGTATGTTATATCTGTTCTGAGGATCTAAAACAACTTTGGAATCTACAAGTTCGAGTCATGAGAAACAAACCTTTCATATGTCTGTTCACCGTCAGTTGTGTTTCTGTTTCGTTTCACCTCAATTCTCGTCTTAGTATGTTATGTCTTTGTTTTGTTTTCTGCTCTCTTTTCTTTCTGCTTTCTTCAATTTTCGAGGACGAAAATTTCTTTTTAAGAGGGGAAGAGTTGTAAAACCCTGAAATTTCCACAATCTGAAATGACCAAAATAACCTCTAAAGTTGAAATTTTAAAAACTTTTGAAATACGCTATAAATTAAAACTTGAGTTAACATTTAAATTTTTTTTTATTTGATATTACCCTAAGTATAAATAATTAAATACGCGTATCTTATACCTTACACTAGGAAAATAAATATAAGATTGATCAATTTAAAATATTGTGCACGTTTACTGAATTCGATTAAAATTCGTCCACACGATTTGCTTTTATTTGTAATGATCCGATATTACTAACTTCTCGTCAATGCGGTTGACATTCTTCTCACACGTTTGCTATATTTGGAAAAGATATGAACTTATCAATATCTCTTTAATTACTTCACACTATCCTTACTTACTCTTTATTCCCTATGTATCACACATACACGATTATAGCTCTCCAAATAGATTTATTAAATTCCATATTTGCTGTGAAGTATAAAGCTAATACATGGTACCAAATCAAATATCCACTTTCTATTCTTTTCTCTAATGCTCGGTCCACGAAAATATAATATGAGAAAATATATGTTACTCGGTTACCTCTTTTACAATAAAGCTAATATAAGCGAATATATGTATATCAGTATGTCACCACGAAAATATATGTGTATATTCACGTTAAAGAAGGAATCAGTTAGAGATATTTAATGGGCCCGTAATCATGTCGTAATTTCATCCTCTTTATCAGCCTTTATGCGCATGTAGACCCTAATCACCGTAATCACCGTGATCATTCAAAAAAAAAAAAAAAAAAAAAAAAAAAAAAAAAGATAAGAAGAAACTCTAGAAGTCCAAATCCAATCCGCACATTGTATTTTCCTCCAAGAGATCAAGAAGGTACGAGGGTTTAGAGAAGATGGTGAACGACGGATGGTGTACACGCGACCTTACTCTTGTGAGCGGTTCGCGAGTTGGCAGAGTTTTGGGTTACGTTCGGCTGTCCGTGTTCGATTGGGTTTTGGGATTCATTGCGCCCCGTTAAATTCTGGTGTCAGTATTCGTGTTCATTTTCGATATCGATCTATCTCCTCTTTGCTTTGAGGTACATCTTTAACATGTATTTACTACATATATGAAATCACAAAATACACAGTTAACCAATCTTTATTCGTGACATGATGAGATCTATATATATGGTGTATACAGTATATATATACAAGTAAAATTCACACCTACATGCCACATGAGATCATAATATAGCGTGACTAAACCATACATAAACACATGCTATTAAACCTTCAAATATGCTTAAACACATGCGCATAGAAACTATTTTGTCGAGCCATTTGCGGACTGTATCGGTGTCAATTTTTGTGACCTATTTTCTTTTCTATTTCGATCGAACCTCGCTTTCAGCCTATGATACGTTAATATGAGAAGTTGAACTATGGGTTACATTTATCTCAAACTTGTCATATGTGCCAGATATAAAACTTAGTTACAAAGGGAATATATTAAATGGGTCAAAGAACTCAAAAGCTACCCACGTTTTAATTTAACAATATAGTTTTGGTAATCACAGTTAGCACGCCAATTGTCTATCGATTTGGTGCTTAGATTCCAGTACGAGTCATATACGGTTTAGAATAGAGTTCAAATTTGAGACACAAGTTGTCAAAATTTTGGATTATGGATCGAGTGAGTATGCATGGTAGCGTACTGAGTTAGAAATAGAATAAAGAAATTCACCTAAGTAGCATCAAATGAATGGAACTTTATTAAATATCATATTATGTGAAAGTTAAAGATTCCTTGATGTCATGA
The DNA here is from genome assembly GCA_021014915.2 of Artemisia tridentata subsp. tridentata. Lineage (NCBI taxonomy): Eukaryota > Viridiplantae > Streptophyta > Magnoliopsida > Asterales > Asteraceae > Artemisia > Artemisia tridentata. The sequence continues at coordinate 359,637,218 of CP139507.1, read as the reverse complement.
TACGTAAAATATATTAGAACTTTGTTAAATATCTTTTGAGATCATGCACTAATAAAATTGTCACATTAGACCCTGGATTTTGCTAAATTGACGTTTGAAAACCTAAACCATGGTACTTGTCATAATTAACCTTAGACTTCTGTAACTTGTTAAAATATACCTTTATTCCATTATAATCTCTGAGTAAGGACTTAATCTAATCTGAAATGATAATATCTGTTAATTCTGGAAACCTGCTAATTATGGGAAGTTACTAAATCTGGAAAGTTACTAAAAATAGAAGTTACTTAAAATGGAAAGGTAAACTAAAAGTAATAATCTGAATTGGAATCCTTTGTAATTCCGTCTTCTACTCCTTTAGGTGCGAAGAAGGAGAAGTCATGATCTGTTCAGTATTTATTTGCTTGTTTATTTTCTGCACTGGAATAAGGTACAGATATTCTACCCTTTTTCAGTAAGGGTGCTTTCGTTCTCATGACTTTCTTGATCTTGATTCATTAGGATTCCCTATACCACTGCTATGTTCCCTTCATTCATGGACTCCGATTGTTGAACCATCATGATATTGAACCTTTTATGATTATGAACCTTTGCTTATGAACCTTTGCTTATGAACCTTGCTTATGAACCATGATTATGAACCTATGATTATGAACTTATGAAACAAGACATTGACCTATGCAAGTAAACTAAATACATGATTCATGATACCTGACCTTGACCCTCAGTTTGATACTACGAGCCACTCACTAGGCATGAGGGTTTCATGTCCATGTCAGTCGATGCACCGATGGCATGACTCTAGGGCAGGAGAGTGATGACCTGTCCCGTCCATGCACGTTTATGTTTATGATTCATGTTTATGTAGAGGCAGATTATGGCCACCTGGGGCGTATGGATGCATCCTAGATTTGTTCATGTTCATGTTATGTTATGTTATTCATGGTGACTGATGGTGTGTGCGATACACGTCTTTCACACTCCGGGAGCTAGCTACTCCAACCCATGATTGAGGACACCCCTCATATTTACAGGATACCCATGATTGAGGACACCCCTCATATTCACAGGATACTAAGAGGTCTCCCCTCTGCATGTGTATGATTATGATTATGATTATGATTCATGTTATGTTATGGGCTCGTAGTGGATTTCTGACTCCCTTTACCATGTACCCTTTTACCTTTCCTTATGATACCATGTACTCTTACCTTTCATCTTGATACCATGTATTCATGCTTCCACACTCTTTTACTCATGTAAATTATTCATTATACTACTGCTTGTTACGTTATATCTGTTCACTGAGCTCTAGTAGCTCAGCCGCGTTTTTTTTCCCGCGGCAGGTTTTAGTTGGAAGTTGGGTAAGAGTGAAGAGACTTTGGACCTAGAAGACTTTGAGTAGAAGCCATTAGAAGAGATGTACTTATGGATTTGATAGGCAGCTTTTATTTTCCTTTGTAACCCCTTGTATTGCAAGATTTCATTTGTAACCTTTGAGAACCATTGTATTACTATTGATTGTATGCTTTGTTTGATCTGATATGGAGCCATTAGTGTGATACTTCTACCCTTGCCGGGTTGGGGTGTTACAATTTATGGTATCAGAGACGACAGGCTGCGACTCGTAATACATTTACCCTTGACCTGTGAAGTTTGGACCACTAAGTTTCCACTGTAGGCGCTCGTAGGACAACCTTTGAGAATTTGCCTTAGAATTTCCCTATAGGAACTTAATATCTGACCAGTGAGGAATGGGTAGACTATAAGGCATTTGCTTAAGTATCATTGCTTCCACATCACTCTGATTCATGCCTTTCTTTTGATTAAAGCCTGTTGAAATCAATCTTTGGAGATTTAAAACGTATGTCTTGCACCACCTAAGATTTGAAACTTTGAAAGCTTTGAGACTTGCATAGTAATTTCCTGACACTATTTGATCCTTGTCTTCAGATTCCGACTCTAACCCCTGAACCTTCTGTTAATCATTCTGATCTCTTTGAGCATTCTGATAATTTCCATGAAGATGATACACTTGATACAATCTGTTAGTTGTTTCTTCCTTCTGATAATCATCTATGAATCTTCTGACATTAATTGATTTAGCCTTAACCACCTCTGTTCCCATGAGAAGTCTTGTGGTGTTTGACCACGAGTATAAAAATGTTTTCCCTCTTAGTCGAAATGGTAAGATCTATTTTGTTGATCCGTCTTCCTTTGATAGTTAACTTTGATTTTATTCTGATAAGAGATTGATTGAACCCTCAAAATACTGACAACGATTCCCCCTATGTCTCATCTTTGGCATTAGAAACAATTTTGAACTTTCTACCATTATTATCGATTGTTAAACTCCTTGCTAGCACTATCACTCTGGAGACTCGTGTGTTACTTTCACGGTTATGAAGTTTTCCTTGGAACCATTTTTGTACACCAATGATTGAACCTTATCTTGAAAATTTAATGACACCCTGAGTTTTCCGAAGATGATTCCTAGTTTGAACCATCAAGTTTTCACCGGACTGCGAAGTAGGATTTGACATGATACCGAGAGATTGTCTAGCTGCCAAGCGAAGATGTCCTTCGGATCATACCAGTTGACGTGAGCAACCCGAAGAGCAACAACCGAAGACCAGGAAGTGAGTTTGCTTAAGTATATATCTTCTGGGAATATTCCACTGCCTGACTTTGATACCTCTCCGACCATCCCAAAGGTCATTTAACCCCTATGTGCATGACACAATCCTATTATTTCACTACCAGTGCTTGATACAAATGTATCATCTGATACTACTCTGTCTTGCAAAACCCATTACTACTCCTATGAGAACTCTGGTGATTATTAAACACGGATATAGGAAGTTTATTTCCCCCTTCTGAATAATGAATCTTGCCGCCAACTAGTTCCTTTTGGAATGATATGATGATAATTTTTGTCTCGTTATGAAGTTGTTAACAGAGCATGATGATGTTAATAACCGATATTCTATACGCTTCATTTTTGACAATTATACACTGATCCAACCTACCTGCCACTTATGCTAAATAGCTGAACAAGACTCCAACACCTTGAATTGTTCGCTTATTTATTTCCACACTCTGATGAATCATGTACTTGACCTTGATATATGAATTATCCGTCCGGCTTGGCGATTGTACCCATCCTACGAATCCGTTTACTTTTGATATATTCGATTTTGAAGTCTTTTGGTTATGGATTGGCTGACTCTTCATAAAGCTACCATAGACTACCGTATCTAAAATATGACTCTTAACAAATCTGTTTTACTCCACTTTTATTATGATGACTCTCAGCCGCTTGAATCTGTTAAGATTAATGTTCTTATGGAAGCACATACTCCGATCTCATTTGACGGTCGAATTCCTCCTGACACCAATTAATATCCACCCTTAGAAGTTTTGGGCATTGGAAGTTTTATTGTACAAATATTCTGATGTTTTCTGATAAAACTCTTGAGTTTTCCCCTCCTGTTGCAAAGTAGAATTGACTTTGAACCGACCTCAATCGACGACACATGGTGCTATAGAATTTGAGAGATTGAAGAAGTCGATGGATTATGGTGTTGTTCACCTCAGTGTTTCTTTTGAATACCCTATTAATTTATGAAGAAGAAAGAGAAAATTTTACGTCAGCGTATCGACTATCGTAAACCTAACCGTATCACTATCCGAAATCATTATCCATTTCTGCGTATCAACGATTGATTTGGTCTATCGTTGAAAACTCAGTAGCAGACAACACTACCGGGTATCCGGTGATGATAGCAGTTGAGTTGGCGAATTTCGAACGGTGCTAGAAGACCTGTCAAGGACTCACAGTCTTGCTTCTTTATTCATTTTAGTTGTACTAAGATGAAATGAGAGCAGAAGCAGACTCGCGAATGGAAGAATGCACAATGACCATGCCAGAGATTCACGTTACCACACCACAATGTCCAGAAGAAGTGTCGAAGGCTTGAGGGGCCAGACTCAAGTTTATAATTCCTTTACACCCTATGATCATACGACAGACTGCATGGACTTGGAAGAAGATCATGTATTGAAGGAATGATAATCCTGAAGCGAACATTTACGTTTGGAAGAGTTGATTCTGTGAAGGATGAAACTATGGATGACGTATTTCACTTAACTTCCATTACCAGATGATAAGATCCCTTGAACGATGTAGACCCTCTGTTAATGATTTCGTTATGTATTCATTCTGCGTACGTAGGCCGATGGTCTGTTATGAGGATTTTGAAGCAACCTCTGGTATTGTCTGAGTTGATTCTGATGAGTGATGAAGGATTGACGCTATTGGCGACGTATCTGGTTCTGATAGACATTTTAGACCTGTTCCGTTAACTCTTTCGAGTAGTTCGTTTCTCCTCTTAGTTATGATGTTGATTCTGATGACCTCTGAGACTGTAGTTGGATTAGGTGGATTAAGATAAGTTATTTTGTTCACGACTTGAGATTAAGTATGACCATCATGAGGGCATATTTATATGATGCCAGTATTATGACGTCTGGCCAACGTGATAATACTTACATCATATAATGTGCACTTGTTGTGGGCATAGGATATTTCGAGAAGTGCCTTAGAAGCTTTAGAAATTCTGATAACGGTTTAAAAATTTTCTGCGTTAGTGAGACTTTAAGTTCATTCTACCTATACGCGTAATCTGCTTTCACCGTCATGCGAATTGATACGTCTGGATTCTCGTCACGCGTTTTGCTGACCTCTGTACTTCTAATAACTATCTTAGGTTCCATTGTAGAACTTTATGCCAATTGATGTTATCAATAATCTATTTTCTGTACGTTCTAATCTAATTTGTTTAATCAACTTCTGTGAACGGCATATCCGTCAAAACCCTATGTATTTCTTTGTCTCTTCCGAGAGAATCTGATTTTCATCGACTACGTTTGGTATGTTATTCTTCTGATCTGAATTCAGTGTGTTATGTCTGTTCTGAGGATCGGAAACAACTTTGGAATCTACAAGTTCGAGTCATGAGAAACAAACCTTTCATATGTCTGTTCACCGTCAGTTGTGTTTCTGTTTCGTTTCACCTCAATTCTCGTCTTAGTATGTTATGTCTTTGTTTTGTTTTCTGCTCTCTTTTCTTTCTGCTTTCTTCAATTTTCGAGGACGAAAATTTATTTTTAAGAGGGGAAGAGTTGTAAAACCCCGAAATTTCCACAATCTGAAATGACCAAAATACCCTCTAAAGTTGAAATTTTAAAAACTTTTGAAATACGCTATAAATTAAAACTTGAGTTAACATTTAAATTTTTTTTTATTTGATATTACCCTAAGTATAAATAATTAAATACGCGTATCTTATACCTTACACTAGGAAAATAAATATAAGATTGATCAATTTAAAATATTGTGCACGTTTACTGAATTCGATTAAAATTCGTCCACACGATTTGCTTTTATTTGTAATGATCCGATATTACTAACTTCTCGTCAATGCGGTTGACATTCTTCTTACACGTTTGCTATATTTGGAAAAGATATGAACTTATCAATATCTCTTTAATTACTTCACACTATCCTTACTTACTCTTTATTCCCTATGTATCACACATACACGATTATAGCTCTCCAAATAGATTTATTAAATTCCATATTTGCTGTGAAGTATAAAGCTAGTACATGGTACCAAATCAAATATCCACTTTCTATTCTTTTCTCTAATGCTCGGTCCACGAAAATATAATATGAGAAAATATATGTTACTCGGTTACCTCTTTTACTATAAAGCTAATATAAGCGAATATATGTATATCAGTATGTCACCACGAAAATATATGTGTATATTCACGTTAAAGAAGGAATCAGTTAGAGATATTTAATGGGCCCGTAATCATGCCGTAATTTCATCCTCTTTATCAGCCTTTATGCGCATGTAGACCCTAATCACCGTGATCACCTTGATCATTCAAAAAAAAAAAAAAAAAAAAAAAAAAAAAAAAAAAAAAAAAAAAAAGATAAGAAGAAACTCTAGAAGTCCAAATCCAATCCGCACATTGTATTTTCCTCCAAGAGATCAAGAAGGTACGAGGGTTTAGAGAAGATGGTGAACGACGGATGGTGTACACGCGACCTTACTCTTGTGAGTGGTTCGCGAGTTGGCAGAGTTTTGGGTTACGTTCGGCTGTCCGTGTTCGATTGGGTTTTGGGATTCATTGCGCCCCGTTAAATTCTGGTGTCAGTATTCGTGTTCATTTTCGATATCGATCTATTTCCTCTTTGCTTTGAGGTACATCTTTAACATGTATTTACTACATATATGAAATCACAAAATACACAGTTAACCAATCTTTATTCGTGACATGATGAGATCTATATATATGGTGTATACAGTATATATATACAAGTAAAATTCACACTTACATGCCACATGAGATCATAATATAGCGTGACTAAACAATACATAAACACATGCTATTAAACCTTCAAATATGCTTAAACACATGCGCATAGAAACTATTTTGTTGAGCCATTTGCGGACTGTATCGGTGTCAATTTTTGTGACCTATTTTCTTTTCTATTTCGATCGAACCTCGTTTTCAGCCTATGATACGTTAATATGAGAAGTTGAACTATGGGTTACATTTATCTCAAACTTGTCATATGTGCCAGATATAAAACTTAGTTACAAAGGGAATATATTAAATGGGTCAAAGAACTCAAAAGCTACCCACGTTTTAATTTAACAATATAGTTTTGGTAATCACAGTTAGCACGCCAATTGTCTATCGATTTGGTGCTTAGATTCCAGTACGAGTCATATACGGTTTAGAATAGAGTTCAAATTTGAGACACAAGTTGTCAAAATTTTGGATTATGGATCGAGTGAGTATGCATGGTAGCGTACTGAGTTAGAAATAGAATAAAGAAATTCACCTAAGTAGCATCAAATGAATGGAACTTTATTAAATATCATATTATGTGAAAGTTAAAGATTCCTTGATGTCATGATACGTAAAATATATTAGAACTTTGTTAAATATCTTTTGAGATCATGCACTAATAAAATTGTCACATTAGACCCTGGATTTTGCTAAATTGACGTTTGAAAACCTAAACCATGGTACTTGTCATAATTAACCTTAGACTTCTGTAACTTGTTAAAATATACCTTTATTCCATTATAATCTCTGAGTAAGGACTTAATCTAATCTGAAATGATAATATCTGTTAATTCTGGAAACCTGCTAATTATGGGAAGTTACTAAATCTGGAAAGTTACTAAAAATAGAAGTTACTTAAAATGGAAAGGTAAACTAAAAGTAATAATCTGAATTGGAATCCTTTGTAATTCCGTCTTCTACTCCTTTAGGTGCGAAGAAGGAGAAGTCATGATCTGTTCAGTATTTATTTGCTTGTTTATTTTCTGCACTGGAATAAGGTACAGATATTCTACCCTTTTTCAGTAAGGGTGCTTTCGTTCTCATGACTTTCTTGATCTTGATTCATTAGGATTCCCTATACCACTGCTATGTTCCCTTCATTCATGGACTCCGATTATTGAACCATCATGATATTGAACCTTTTATGATTATGAACCTTTGCTTATGAACCTTTGCTTATGAACCTTTGCTTATGAACCTTTGCTTATGAACCTTGCTTATGAACCATGATTATGAACCTATGATTATGAACTTATGAAACAAGACATTGACCTATGCAAGTAAACTAAATACATGATTCATGATACCTGACCTTGACCCTCAGTTTGATACTACGAGCCACTCACTAGGCATGAGGGTTTCATGTCCATGTCAGTCGATGCACCGATGGCATGACTCTAGGGCAGGAGAGTGATGACCTGTCCCGTCCCTGCACGTTTATGTTTATGATTCATGTTTATGTAGAGGCAGATTATGGCCACCTGGGGCGTATGGATACATCCTAGATTTGTTCATGTTCATGTTATGTTATGTTATTCATGGTGACTGATGGTGTGTGCGATACACGTCTTTCACACTCCGGGAGCTAGCTACTCCAACCCATGATTGAGGACACCCCTCATATTTACAGGATACCCATGATTGAGGACACCCCTCATATTCACAGGATACTAAGAGGTCTCCCCTCTGCATGTGTATGATTATGATTATGATTATGATTCATGTTATGTTATGGGCTCGTAGTGGATTTCTGACTCCCTTTACCATGTACCCTTTTACCTTTCCTTATGATACCATGTACTCTTACCTTTCATCTTGATACCATGTATTCATGCTTCCACACTCTTTTACTCATGTAAATTATTCATTATACTACTGCTTGTTACGTTATATCTGTTCACTGAGCTCTAGTAGCTCAGCCGCGTTTCTTTTCCCGCGGCAGGTTTTAGTTGGAAGCTGGGTAAGAGTGAAGAGACTTTGGACCCAGAAGACTTTGAGTAGAAGCCATTAGAAGAGATGTACTTATGGATTTGATAGGCAGCTTTTATTTTCCTTTGTAACCCCTTGTATTGCAAGATTTCATTTGTAACCTTTTAGAACCATTGTATTACTATTGATTGTATGCTTTGTTTGATCTGATATGGAGCCATTAGTGTGATACTTCTACCCTTGCCGGGTTGGGGTGTTACATTATTACTATGCCCCTTTCATCCCTTTTATTCCTGAAAACCCATTTGGTTCCAATTACCCTTACACCCTTGGGTAAATCTACTAGCACTCATACCTTCTGAATTTTAAATTGGAGAAGCTCTTCTTGCATAGCTTCTACCCAGCTTGAATCATCTAAGGCTTTGAGCACATTTTTGGGTTCTGCTTGAGAGAGGAAACATACAAATAAGCAAGAGTTTGCATCTTCATGCTGCTTTGTTGCATAAAGAGCATCTAGAAGCCCTTGTTGGTCTGAAGACTGAAGTTGCTTCCTTGTCTTCACACTAGATTGCACATTACCAATTACATTGTCCAGGGAGTGGACTTTGTGAATCCTTGTGTGTGGTGTAGAAGGAACTTGATAGTTATGAGGGAGATTGCCAAGATCCACCTCATCTTCTGATAAATCCATTGCATCAGTATCTGATGGGCCAGCAGTGGAAACATTTGGCCAAGCAGTACCTTGCTCTGTCTCAGTAGTATGAACTGTTGGCTCAGCAGTAGGAATAATGATTGTACTGCTGACTTGATTCTCTTGTTCCTTTGTTCCATCTACATTGGTTTCATCCTCAACACCTTCTTTAGCATGATCAGAAGAAGGTTCACCATTCATTGAAGTTGAATCCACACTTGTCTATATTGGCATCAACACATTATCTTGATCCTTTTCTTTACCCAAGCCTGCTTTATTTGTTGCATCATCAGATTGTGAACCTGCAAAATCATTAGTTCTTGCAACAACAGGCACATAGTTCATTGATTGGGTTAGAGACTCAAGATCAAACAACCATTTTGGACCATCACCTGCTACATTAGATTTGTTCTCTAAAAATTCTACATGCAGGTTTTCTTCAACTTTCATAGTTCTTGTGTTGTATACTCTAAATGCTTTGCTATTGAGAGAGTATCCAACCAAGAATCCTTCATCTGCTTTGCCATCAAACTTGCCTAGATGGTCTAAGGTATTCAGAATGGTCACATGACACCCAAAAGGTCTTAGAAATCCTAAAGCAGGAGTTCTACCTCTAAAAAGCTCATAAGGTGTCTTATTGTGAGGCTTAACTACTAAAACTCTGTTATGGACATAGCAAGCAGTATTAACTGCTTCAGCCCAAAAAGTTATAGGCAACTTAGAATCAGCTAACATGGTTCTAGCAGCTTCTATGAGTGTCCTATTCTTTCTTTCAGCAACTCCATTCTGCTGAGGAGTTCTAGCAACACTAAATTCTCTCCTAATACCTTTTTCCTTGCAGAAATCATCCATAACTCTATTCTTAAATTCTGTTCCATTATCACATCTAATGACTTTTACTCTTTTATCCACTAGGTTTTCTATTTCAGTGATAAATGTCTTAAGGATGCTAGGTGTTTCATCCTTAGATCCTAAAAAGAAAACCAATGTAAATATGCTATAGTCATCAGTGACAACAAGACAATATCTCTTATGCATAATACTACTCACATTAGTTGGTCCAAATAAGTCCATATGAAGCATAAACAGTGGTGTATCAATAGAGTTAAAAATCTTGGGCTTACAAGTGGCTTTATGTTGTTTGCCTTTAAGACAAGCAATGCATGTTTGGTCATTTTCAAATCTTTTCTGAGGTAAACCTCTTACCAAACCATTCTTAAAAATTTTATTTATGGTTTTGAAATTAATGTGACCAAACCTCCTATGCCATAATATTGATTCATCCAATGTGGCCTTTGCAACCAAACAAGTAAGAGCCTCTTTAGGAACAATGTTCTTCATATCAACACTGTACATGTTGCCCTTTCTTGAAATTTTAAGAAGTACTTGACTTTCATCAGACATCTTAAAATCAGAAGAAAGCACAAGACATTCAGTGTCAGTAAAAAGAACTTTATTCTTTTTGTCACACATTTGTGTGACACTAAATAGGTTATACTTAAGTTCTTGCACAAAGTACACATCTTCAAAATCCAATTTACCGATTTTAAGAGTACCTTTACCAGTAATTTTGCCTCAAATTCCTCCCCCAAAGGTAACATATCCTCCATCAAATGATTAAAATTCTGAGAGGTAAGACATGTTGCCTGCCATTTGCCTGGAACACCCACTATCTGCATATCCTTGATCTTCAACATCAGCTTGAGAATGTCCCTACACATAAATAAGGAAATTAGTTTCCTTGGGGTACCCAAGCCATCACTGACTTGGGTTTGCCTCGTGCATCAATAAAGTCAAATCTCTTTAGAACAGTTGATTCACCATTGGATTTAAGAGTTCTCCAAATCCAACATGCTGAGGCCTTAACAGCATTTGCCCTTTTTTCCCTAGCAGCAGTATGAACTGCTTGCCTAGCAGTAGAAACTGCTAGCTTTGCAGTTGCACCTTTTGGTTTCCAAATTCATTTTTGAATTACTGCTTTTGATTGAAAAGGCCTTTGAGCAGTTTTAGATGCGTATTTGAAAGTTGTTTTTGCATTTTGAACTGCTGGTTTTGGGTAAACAGTGTAAAAAGGTCTGGCAGTAGAAACTGCTTGTTGAGCAGTAGAAACTTTTGGTCTAGCAGTAGGAACTGCTTTTGGTCCAGACTTTAATAAAACTGCTCTGGGTGTTGTTTTGGTAAAATTAGAGTGACTTTTGGTTGTATGCCTTTTTAAATTCACCCTATTGTTGAAATACCCAGATACCCTTTGGTTGCAGAAAGCTTCAAGATGGTCAAAACTTCCACAAGTGAAACAAGCTTTGTTATGAAAGACAAAGTCATCACCTAGTTGGTGAGACTTGAGGTTGTTCCAATTCCTTTGGTTACCTCTGGGCTTGTTAGTGGTTCTATATTGCTCACAATATCTTACTGGTTGCCTAACATGTTTATCATTGATTTTAGGCCTATCAGTATTGTTTTTGACTATCTTAGGAACACTTGTTCCCGCTTTCTTAACCGCTTCAGGTTTAGACATAACCTGTTCATCCTTATCATCATCAGATGTCCATTCTTCAATGATTGGACCATCTGAACTTCTACTAGAGGACACCTTGTCCTCAGGGAGTGAAGTGTCACTTGCACTCTCAAAGGGTTCACTCACTTTTACAGGCTTTTCAACTATTTCATTATCTTTTGGCTTAGGACCATATTCTAACTTGGGTAGTTGAAATTCAGGTAAACCTGTATGTTCTAGGTCTATTCCTGGGGGTGCAGGGATTCCTCTGTAAGGAGGTGGAACACTTTTATAACCTAACCCAGACTTAGCTTTGTTGACTATTTAACATTCAACTATTTTGTGTACACTCTTAGAGGCATGTTCTAGTGTTTCTACACTTAGTTGAATGTTTTCTTTGGCCTTTGTGGCATTTTCCAAACTAAACTTCAAAACATCAATTTCATTATCTCTAAGCATCAAATCCCTTTCAAGAATTGCTTTAGTATCAGATAAAGTTGATTCATTTATCTTGTAGTGCATGATCTGTTTCTCTAGGACAACTATAGCTTGCTTATGAAATAACAAGTCAATTTCAGTTTTGCTTAGTTCTTTCTTTTGTTCATCATAATGTTTTCTTAAAGTTTCTAATTCTTTAAGAGCAGAGCATGTTTTAGAACAAATATTTGCAGATTGTACCTCAGAGTTGGTGAATGCCATGAGAGCCATCTGAGGAGAAGCTTCCTCTTCATCTGCCATAAAACTCCAGTCATACCCCAAACCATCAATAGCTACCATAGCTTTTGATGTTGACTCATTAACCTCCACAGTCTTGGGCTTGCTCCCATAACCTCTACTTTTACCATCCTGCTGCCTAGGTCTTCTACAATCTCTTGAGAAGTGCCCCTTCATGTGACAATTGTAGCATTCGATTTTGGACTTGTCAAACCCAACAGTATCATTGCTGCTGATTGTTAGCTTCTTCCCTGTCCTTTGATAGAACTTCCTAGCCCTCATGCTAAGGAGAGAAATTTGCCACTTAAGGTCCATCTCCTCCAAATCATCATCATTGATTTCTTGGAGATCTTCATGAGTAAGCATAGACCCATCATTCTAGCTTGTGAGAAAAGCACAGCACGTTTTCTCATCCAAAATACCAAAAGTACTGCTTGCAGAACTAGCAGTACCAATGTTTGAGCTACCAGTACTAACTCCTACATCAATCTTTTCTTCATCAACTTGCCTTGAGTTACTAGGAGAAGACATAAATGCCATGTTTCCAATATTTGAAGTAGCACCTCCAGCTTTCTTCACATCTTGTTCAACAATTTTGAAGTTGTTGTACAAGTTATTCAGACTTATTGAATCAATTTCTGGCTTGTTTTTCCAGACAACTACATGCATAGCCCATTCAGTTGGTAAACTCCTTAAGAACTTGGAGTTTAAATCTTCTTGAGGTATTTCTACACCAAGGACAGCAAGTTGGCTTACAATCTTCTGAAGTCTATTGAACATGTTATCCAGTGATTCATTGCTTGTTGAGGAGAAATTTTCAAATTGCTGCTTAAGAAGATTCTTCTGGGTCTTCTTGGTGGCATCATTACCACCATACCTTGCAACAATAGCCTCAAACAATGTTTTAGCATCTTTGAACTTGCTAAAATTTAGAAGTTGATCATTTGGAAGAGTCATCATCAACAAACTTCTGGCCTTGAGGTCATTCTTCTTCTTTATCCTATCTTCTGCACTTACTGGGTTGATCTCAAACGTTGTTTCTTCTTTACCATCAAGCATTCTTGTAACAGTTTTAGGCTGAAAAGAGTTTCCTTCTTCAATAATTTCCCAGAGTGCATAGTCTTGCACCTGAAAATATTGTTCTACCCTTAATCTCCACATATCAAACTCATTTTGTTTGAGTATGGGCAACTTAGCAGCCACATTTGTTTGAATAGACTCCATGTCCATTTCTTCTTCTAAATCGTGAGTATCAACCTGGCTCTGATACCACTTGTGAGGATTTTAACGAACGAATACACAAAGGGTGTTAGTCCTTTATAATGTGTATGTGATACTTTGAGTGAATGTGAACAAGTATGCGGAATCTACTTGAACACACTTAGAAGAAGACTATTGGATTTGATATTTGGAACATCGATGAGTAAAAGAGAAATGAACACAAAATGATTAACACCAAACGATTCAATATTATTAAGAAATAATACGAGTGATCTTGATATCACTAGGGTTACAAATAACCTTGAATCAATTACAAAGAGAACACTTTTCTTATGACTGAGATTTTCACTAAGTTGTTCACTTGGATGTGTTTCTTACTTCTATTGCATGTGTATCTTACTTACACACTCTTTCTATCTAATATATATAATACAATTTTCACTTGAGTATTGAGTGTGTAAGTATCCTAAGTTGTATTATTTCTTTTGTACCATACCTAATATCTTCTTTTTATAATTCCAAGGGAGATATATACAAGTTAAGTATCTACCAACTATTCTTGACTTAATCGGCACAGAAAACCATATTAGCGCAAAGTCAAACACGTCAGACATCCACTAAGCAGTACCTTCTTTTGCACCGGCAGTACTAACTTAAGTTAGTACTGCTAGTTATAACTTGATCAGTCTTCAACAATACACCAGCAGTAGAATGAATGCACTAGCAGTAGTATTTGTTGAACGAGCAGTAGTATCTGACTTAGAGCATTTTCCTCATCTTTTCAGCAACACCAACAGTAGAATCCATACTTAGACTTTGATAGATTGTGTTGTTGAATATAATTCCCAACAAAAAGTCTGTGCCACTTGAACTCAAATCTATCTTACTTTCCATCATCGTGAAGCCAAGCCAGCCCATAACAAAATGTTAGACCGGCTGACACAACCGAATTGATAGAGGAAAAGGAAAGCTTAACGACTAAGCACTCCCGCCCCTAAAAGCGGAGACCGAAGAACCACCATGTTGTCGAGGACGTGTCTGAAAAGCCATTATAAAATCATGGCTAATCTAATTAGAGGTGGCAATTTGTGCCCAAACTAAAAAAAAGGAGCTAATTTGGGCAACTTTGTAAAAGATTTGGGCACATTTAGCCCCCCCCCCCCCCCCCCCCCCCCCCCCATTTTTTTTTTTTTTTTTTGAAATGGGCATATATTGCCCATTTAAAAGTTAAATAGGTACAAACGAGCAAATATTTTTTTGAATTGGAGAACATTACGATTGTTTTTAAAGAAAAACTTACAGATAAAATATATTTAATTTTTTAAATATAAATGAGCTTATACGTTTGAGGAATTTATTTCGTCGTTTTGGGTCTCATCAAAAGCGATTCGTATAATATGCGCCCGTTTGGCCCATGCCCATTTAGCCCTTGCCCATTTAGCCCTTGCCCGTTTAGCCTGTAGCCCGTTTGAACTGTGGTCCGTGCCCGTCCGGCTCGCCCGTTTTGACACCTCTAAATCTAATAATAATTGTTCTAACTCCTTGAATCCGGTACATGTGTGCTTGACAAAATGGGATTTGGCATTCTTTCTTCAAAAATCACATACCAAAAGTGAGAAAATGGTAATAACAAAAAAATGCTAGATTTTAGTTAGTTTTTAATATATAAATATTTTCTGTGTGTGCATGGTGTGAGCAGAATCAAACGAATTTTAGAAGTTTTAGCACAACAAATTCGTACAAGGCATGTAACGCATGGTTTGGAAGTGTCCGGGTTTAGTCAAATAGTACAATATTAATGAAGTTATGAAGTCGGTAACATCTAGCAATAGTTTAGTCCAATTATCAAAGTTTTTTGACGTAAAGGGTCTTGAATAATTTTAGTTAGGCCAACTGTCATGTGCCTTTTAATAGGGGCGGAGCGAGAAATTTTTGCTCGGGGGAACAAAATATGATAATTTTTAGAAACTACACTAAAAATTGATCCGTTGGGAGGGCAAATTACAAAAATAGCCAAAAATTTTCAAAAATTTACACTACAATTTTTTTCGCCGGGGGGTCACGTGACCCCCCGGACCCCCCTATCTCCGCCCATGGTCATGTGTCTTTTAATAGTTGTTTGAGTAAACCACCTATCAATTTTTATTATTAGTTTGATTTTAGTCATTATTATATATCTATATTAAGACACATCGTCGGTGTGTATTTTTTTAATACTTTCTTTATCTCTATATACTAAATTGCATGGTCGGTGATAGTTTTTTATTATTTTTTTTATATTAAAATATTCGACGTTTTGGCCTGTGTTGTTAGTCCGCTAATGATTCCACTAAAGGCCCATTACAAACCTACCAGCAGACCACCTTACCGCCTAGCGTTGATTTCTATGAACAATGGATAATAACGGAGGTACGCCGACTATCCAAAACCTTCCACACATTTCCACTTTCTTCTTGGAGAAGGTACCGACAACTTTTCCTGCTTCATAGGGTTTTGTTGTTCATTATGGACAACCAATTTTGGGGTTTAAAGATTACTGTAAAACCTTCTTTTTAGAGTATGTGAAATTAATCCGTTTGTTTTTATACGGTTTTAGTTATGGTAGATTTTTGAGAAGTAATTACATCTCCTTTACTCTATCTCCGATTTGATGTAGGTTTGCTATTTTCAATTATTTGATAGCGAATGGTATCTACAACGGGAGCGGATCCTAACCTCCAAGATGCGTATGAACCATGGTACTATTTGTTATATCGTTATGGTTTTATTTTATAAAAGAATTTAATAACTAATTAACTTAGTAAAGTTTGATACAGAAAAATTTACACTTTAATATAGGAGTTGTAAAGTTGTTGGTTTGGCTTAAAATTTTCTGAGCCAAGTAATACTTATCTTATGTTTGATGTTAGTGTTATGTGCTGCTGCGTTTTTCAGGTTGTGTGACAGGATGGATGTGGAGAAGAAAAGTAACAGACCAGGGTTTGACCTTCAAATGGCGTGTAAGATGTGCAATATATTTTAGTTACATATTTAATATTTCGAGTATTCAATTGGGGTTTAATTTTTCGTCTTTTTTTAGGTGTTGGTTATACTAAATTGGTGTGGGTTAAGGTTTATAAATGCATGATTTTTGTTATGCTAAATTGTTGCTACGGTTTGGTTTTGTTGGGCAGTATGGGGCAGTGAAAACTGGTGAGAGGTAATTAACGTTGAAGCGGAAAGAACCAGGGGGCTGATGCAACAACAGTGGTTGATGTCAAGGCGTTCCAGAAGGGTATTTATTAATGTTAAATTTTACATTTTCAAAACTTAAAATTATCTTCGATTTTATGTTTGACTATACTTGGAATGTTTTGTTAAGGTATGCAATGGTGTTCTTTTTATTGAGAAGAAGTATCCAAGTCCTCAAAACCATTTAATTACCTCTCACCAGTTTTCGCATGATCCTTATGAGAAGCAGTTAGTGAAAACTTAACATTGTTGAGAAGAAGTATCCAAGTCCTCAAAACCATTTATCTGACTGCAACAGACACCTTGATAAGGTATGCAATGGTGTTCTTTTTATTATTACTGCTTATTTGGTTATTGCTTTTTCAACTTATTAAAAGACACTTATTTCATTTAAAAAAATCACATGAGTAGTAGGCAAAAGGAAGCCCAAACACCCTCAAAACCATTTATGTGCTGTATCAAAACATAATAAGCAGTTTTACTAACCAATGCCAAATGGCCTTTGTTTTTATCTAATAGGTTGTTTTTACTTTATGAAATCTAAGTGTACATTGGTTTTTTTGTGATTTTATAGGAGAAAGATGCATTGGTGGTTGCGTTAGATAAGTATCGATATGTCAAGAAGGTTAAACCGGTATTTGATCTATATGTGAGATTAACTGAATGGACCGACTAATTTAGCGTTATTGATGTGTATAACGTTAAATCATTTGTTGGACCTTTAGCGCTTCGCAACGAAAACTTTGCAGACTGGAAAAAAAGAAAGCTATGGGCAACCCTCATAAGGATCATGCGAATGCATAAGGGTGAACGATGTGACTCCACTTTCCCTACTTATTTCTCGAGAATCAACACAATATGTTAAACTAATGGGGTACGACATTGCAGCAGGTACTCAAGTGATTATAAATGTGTGGGCAATAGGAAGAGATCCTTCACAATGGAGTCTGAAAAAGAGAATAATTCTCAATTTGGGAGTCTGCTGCGAGTACCATCTGCACGTAGAACGGTTCACGCTGCCTAGGTAAGATTTTAACAATGAACCAGTCTAATTGATTTGATACATTATTTTAATAGTCTAATAGATTTACAAGTTCCGTTACATGCTTTCAAGAAAATGAAAATGATACATCAGTAATATATTTGAAGTACCATGTCATGAAGTTCAAGTATTACTAAATATACACCTCGGGCAACTTTAAATTTCCTCTTTAAGTTAAAGTAATATTTTTGAAGTACCATTCGCCACCATAATCTCTTAGTGAATTACGCTGATGTATTTATTGATTTTCTATATTTTGTTTATGTGGTGTTTATGTCAGGCGAGTGCTTATATTCCCGAAAGGAAATAACGTGGATCATTTGTCAATGTATCTTGATGTTGTGGATTCCACTGCATTTCCGTATGGTTGGAGTAGATATGCTCAGTTCTTCCTGGCCGGGGTTAATCAAATTCATAGCAAGTTCACCACGAGAAAAGGTAAGCACTTTATTGTCGTTTTTTAACAAACTAAATGATTATACATGTTTTACATAGATTTTGTTTATGGCACAATTTAGTTGGTTTGTGGCAAAAGGGCTTTAAGATGGGACACCCTCCAGCACGAGTTTTACTGTTACATGAGGAAGATTTAAGACTATAAAAACAATTAAAATTGCCTGCTTTTTTCTTTTTTCTATATGCATACAGATATGGTTACAAGCAATCTGAAAATTCAAAGGGGTTCTGTCAGCATAGGAGTTAGTTGATATACCGTGTTTTTTTATCCACATTTGGAGTGATATGGCGACTATTTTTTGCATGACTCCCCTCTTTAAGAGTATCTGATTCTCATTTTATTTCAAATGTTTAGGACAAGTGTTGTTGGATGGCCGCGATGTACAAAATCTCCAGTTGAGTTGGTTAAGAAGACTTATTGGCTCATTCAGGAACCAGCATTGTTTGCCACTACCAAAAAACAAAGAATAGCTACACCACGTGCCACACATAGAAACCTGAAGATATTCAAAACGCACTGACTGAATTCGTTGATTTTAAACACCCCGCCACGAAGCGCGGGCCTATACCTCTATACAAGTACCAAGCCATGACGGATCTTCAGGTAACCATTTAACAATCCATTGCTATCATCATGATAAATGTAAGTTGTCCTCTTTCAATAGCGAACATATTCGCGTGTATTGAAAATAAACAAATGGTTGTTTTACAAGCTACTCATTAAGATGTTACATTTTGCTAGCTGCTTTAAATAGGGACCACATGAAAGTAATAGAAGCAAGACCACATGAAAATAATAGAAGCAAGAGATTGGGTAGCATGAATCTATTAACAATGCCGTTTTTTTGCTGTTCGTGTGTATGCCTTTTCATAATGATTTTTTTTTTCTTAAGTTAAAGCTTAACTATCAAGGAACATAGATGCTTTAAATATTTTTACAGCTTTTCGGGAAAGAGCTATAGTCATTTATAGTCATATGTGAATATGAGGTCATTACAATTAAACATATAGTCATCTGTGAATATGAAGTCATTACAGTTGAACCTTTCTTTTATAGTTTATGGTCAAAGTGACAATATCAACCCATTTTTGAATGAATGGGTAGATTGTGGTTATGTTTTTATCTTAATGTGTCACGCCGGTAAATTGGCGTTATGTAACAATGGAATGCTTAAACAAAGCATCCTTTATCTGCATTTCACGAAGTATGTGCATTATAAGGCTATATTGCATTGGTTCACTCATATCGTGTCGTGCTAATGCATAAGATTTTGAATTCATGATTACAAATATCTAATATATATGCCTTTAAATGACCATACCTGTTTTTGATATCTATACAGTCTCTGGTGTTGCATAGTCAAGCTGAGATTCCGATGGTTGTGGAGCTACATATGACTGCTCGCCCAGCTTTCGATACAGACTACGTATATACGAGCAAAGCTACGAGGTTTGTTGTTGATAAATGTCGGCGTATATGGCCGACCGGCCCTAGCCGAACGACCATACAGGTCGTTCGGATTAATGAATAATTCCAGAACAAGTCAAAACTCAGAACATGTGATTTCCGAAAGGGTCTATCCGTTCGGACATACACGACCGAACGGACTCCACATCCGAACGACCCGCTTAGGCCGTTCGGACCAACGGTCATCTCCAGATCAGGAAGTCAACTCCGATATTAGTAGCATGTGGCAGAGCTGCAGTAACTATGTCAGCTCAGGGAAAAGACCCCAAACAGAGTAAGTTCCAACTGACACCCGAAGTGATCGTCAGCACATTTGGACACATCCGATAGGGACAAAAAAGGGACTACTATATAAAGGAGCAGTTCTACAGTAATGGTAACGAACTCTTTTACATACAGTACTTAACTTACAAAACATACTTATCGTCCCACCTTCATATACTTACTCTTACGCCGGAGTTTGGTCCTGGGGTCACACCCGGGGCGAGACTAACGCGTCTATTTTCTTAGCAGCTATCCGAAGGACTTGACGTACTCAAGGCCGAAGGATATTTTGAAGAATCACCTCACCTGCAGAAAAATACTTAAACATTGGCGCCATCCGTGGGAACGATATTCAATCTACCAAAGCTTCAGAATGTCAGGTTCCGAACGTCCGGAAGGGTCGGGCGGAAAGGATCCCGAAACACCCTTCTTCCGTCTACCACCCTTCGGAAACGGGGACGCCGAGTCTCCCGCAGTCACCCGAGAACAGCTACAAGGATACGTCTCTGCTCTAAAGTCCATGATCCAGGAACATAACAGGCAAAGTGCTATGCATCCGATACGTCTAGACTGGGGAGAAGATGAAACTCCGAAAGGACCCGAGATGCCGAAGGAGAAGAAGGGAATCGTTACCGGAGACAAAGTACCAGATGCGGATTTGAACAAACCTTTCAAGGAAGTTAGGAAATCACCTTTCACTCGGAGGATCATCGAATTCTCCTCACCGGAGCACAAAATGCCTTCGCATATCAAGCTATATGACGGGTCAACAGACCCTCAGGATCACCTCAATCGGTTTACCGGGGCGGCGGGTCATGGGGAGTGGCCCATGCCCGTCTGGTGTAGAATGTTCCAGCAAACCCTGGACGGAAGGGCGAGAGGGTGGTTCGATCGCCTTCCTCCGGGTAGCATAGACGAGTGGGCAGACTTGAGGGCTCAGTTCGAAACCCGTTTCTCTCTGCACAAAGCATGTACCAAAGACCCAACGGAGATAACGAAGATCGTAAGGAAAGCTAATGAAACTTTACCGGAATTCAAGGAAAGATGGACTACAGAAACGGGGTTCATACAGGGAGCTCCGGAAATTATGAGAATTTCTTCCTTTATGGACGGGAGTAAATGTCCGGAACTGGCCAAAAGATTCGCTGATAAAATCCCCAGAACTGTTGAAGAAATGATGATCCGAGTGGATGACTTCGTGAGAGCAGAGGCCGCATTCGCTAATACCGAGCTACCGCGAGGGGAAAGCCACGATCAATACCGG
Organism: Artemisia tridentata subsp. tridentata; assembly: GCA_021014915.2. Taxonomy (NCBI): domain Eukaryota; kingdom Viridiplantae; phylum Streptophyta; class Magnoliopsida; order Asterales; family Asteraceae; genus Artemisia; species Artemisia tridentata. The sequence continues at coordinate 359,616,015 of CP139507.1, read as the reverse complement.
AAGAGGCCAGCTGGGCCTTTCCGGAAGGATGATAGAGGATACAGGGGATCGGGGAGTGATAATAGGAACGAGGGACGATCCGGGTACCCTCCCAAGGATCGACAGAACCAGTATCGGTACCGAGACCGTCCGGCACCATATCTCCCGGCGCGAAATGAATACCAGAATCGTGATGCTCCCCGTGTGACGCTTGACTCTCTCATAAAACGGCCGAAGGAAATCCTAGCCACCGAGCAGCAGTTACGGTTACCTCCTCCGAGGCCGATGAGAGACCCACCCAAGAGAGAACATCAGGACAGATACTGTGATTACCACGGAGAAAGGGGACATTATACGAATGATTGTTTTCAATTGAAAAGGCAGTTAGAGTTAGCTCTTGAGTCGGGAAAGTTGAACCACTTGGTTAAAGATGTTCGTCAAAAAGGGAAAGGAACGCCAAAGAAGGATCTTCCGGCCAAGGATAAAATAATCAACATGGTCAGTGCAAGAACACAGCAGAAGAAACGCAAGTCGAGGGAGCACGACGAAAAGTGGATGAATGTCCCCATAACCTTTCCTCCCATACCGGCCGGGGATGTGTCCGACGAGCCGCTTATCGTCGAAGCCATGATGGAAGGATACTTGGTAAGAAGAGTATTCGTGGACGAGGGGGCTTCGGTAGAAGTCATGTTCGAACATTGTTTTGATAATTTGAGTCCGGAAATAAAGGCTCGGCTAAAGCAGACTCAGACAGATCTGCTGGGTTTCGCCGGACAGGTGACAAAACCGTTGGGGAAAATAGAATTGGACGTATCATTCGGAGAAGAAGGATTACACCGAAGAACAACTATGAAATTCACCGTCATACGTGCACCTTCACCGTATAATGTGATCCTAGGAAGGACTGGGCTAAGGTTGCTGAGAGCCATTCCGTCCACCATTCATGCCATGATGAAGTTTCCTACCCCAAGGGGAATAGCTACTCTGAAGGCTCGGCAAATGGTTATCTCGGAATGCCGAAGGATAGAAGAGTCTCAAAAGGTCTCTTATGAACAAAGTGAAGGGCTGGCAGAAAAGAAAGTCGGAGCGAGTGAGCCGGAAGAAGTCATGGTAAATCCCGCTTACCCCGAACAGTTGGTAACCATCGGAGGCAGCTTATCGTCCGACTGCAAGAAGAAGCTCAAATCCCTACTCAAGAAAAACATGGACGTTTTCGCTTGGACACCGGCAGACATGACCGGAGTGCCGAGGCGCATTATTGAGCACACACTAAATGCTAACCCTTCGGTGGAACCGATATGTCAGAAACGCAGAGTACTAGCTCCCGATCGAAGCTTGGCCGTAACGAAGGAAGTGGAAGAATGGGTGAAGGCAGGAATAGTCCGACCGGTCAAATACCCCACATGGATCTCTAATCCCGTTCTTGTCAAAAAAATGTGACGGAAGCTGGCGTATGTGCATCGATTTCAAGAACATCAACTCAGCCTGCCCAAAGGACTACTATCCCCTGCCGGAAATTGACCTGAAGATAGAAGCGGTAATGGGATTCAAATACAAATGCTTTCTGGACGCGTACAAGGGGTACCATCAAGTCCAAATGTCAAAAGAAGATGAGGAGAAAACAGCCTTTTATACTGATCAAGGGACGTACTGCTACACCAAGATGCCCTTCGGATTAAAGAATGCCGGGGCAACATATCAACGTATGGTGGACACGGCCTTCCGATCGCAGATAGGACGGAATTTAGAGGCATACGTAGACGATATGGTCATCAAGAGCAAGGAGGAGAACGAAATGCTGGCCGACATTGCCGAGACGTTTGACAACCTGAGAAGAATCAACATGAAACTGAATCCCAAAAAGTGTTCATTCGGAATGGAGGAAGGGAAATTTCTGGGATATATGGTGACATCCGAAGGAATCAGAGCTAATCCAAAGAAAACAAAAGTTCTGATGGACATGCAATCTCCTCGGACGTTAAGAGAAATGCAGAGCCTAAGTGGCAAGGTGGCAACTTTGAATCGGTTTTTGGCTCGGTCAGCCGAACGGTCATTACCATTTTTTGAAACTTTAAAGAACATAACCAAAGAAAACAAGGAGCAATACCGATGGACAGAGGACGCGGAGAACGCTTTTCAAGAAATGAAGAAGCTGATAGCGGATCTCCCGTCTTTAATAACACCTATGCCCAAGGAAACACTCTATGTGTACCTGGCGGCGGCTCAGGAGGCTGTTAGTGCGGTTCTTTTAACCGAAAGAAAGGGAAAACAACATCCGGTGCATTATGTGAGCCGGACACTCAGTGAAGCCGAAAGGAACTATGCTCCGATGGAGAAACTAGCATTATCCCTACTGCATATGTCGAGAAGGTTAAGAAGGTATTTCGAGGCACACCCGATCAAGGTGATTACCGATCAACCCATCAAACAGATACTTAACAAGGCCGAGGCCTCCGGAAAGCTGGCCAAATATTCCTTAGAGCTAGGAGCATATAACATCACCTACGAGCCTCGGAGTGCAATCAAGGGTCAAGTGTTAGCAGATTTTCTCTCAGAAACCCCCATTGGGGAAAGTCCGGAGCGATATTTCAGCCAGTCGGCTACGAAAGTAGAAAAAGACAAAGTGGGGAAGTGGTTGTTATATACCGACGGAGCTTCGAATAGTAAAGGTTCCGGTGCAGGATTGGTTCTGATAAGTCCGGACGGTGTGGAATACACTTATGCCCTCCGGCTCGATTTTGAAAGCACGAACAATGAAGCAGAATACGAAGCATTGCTGGCGGGTCTCCGGATAGCCGAAGGGATGCGCGTAAAGAGTATTGATGTGCGAGTGGACTCCAAGCTTGTGTCGAACCAAATAAATGGGGATTATGTAGCAAACAACGAAAGCATGATCAAATATTTGGCCAAGGAAAAAGAATGTATGGCAAAATTTCAACACTTCTCCATCCGGAACATTCCCAGAGGACAGAACCAAAAGGCCGACGTGCTAAGCAAGCTGGCTACAGTAGCATTTGATCACCTGACGAAGGAAGTACTAGTAGAAGTCTTAAGAGAGAGATCCACCGAAGGGAAAGAAATTAATGATATAGTGGCCGAAGAGGGAGACAATTGGATGACCCCCATCGTCCGATGCCTCGAAGAGGGAGTATGGCCGGAAGACCAAAACGACACTCGGGCGTTGAGAATGAAGATCAGCCAATATACAATGGAGGATGGGATACTATATAAGAAGGGCTACTTGGTTCCCATGTTACGATGTGTCGGTCCGTTACAGGCGAATTATGTGATCCGGGAGATACACATGGGGGCATGCGGAATGCATCTGAAACCAAGATCCGTTGTGGCAAAGGCAATGCGGCAAGGATATTACTGGCCAACCATGCACCGGGATGCTCGTAACGAGATTCAGAAGTGCGACTCATGTCAAATTCATGCTCCAGTTCCGAAGCTCCCAAAGACAACACTCACACCAATCATGGCTCCCTGGCCATTCTATCAATGAGGCATGGACATCCTTGGCCCGCTACCAGAATCAGCCGGTAGAATAAAATTCGTCATAGTGGCCATCGACTACTTCACCAAGTGGATAGAAGCCAAACCGCTGGCAAGGGTGACAGGAAAGGACGTGATAAAGTTTGTATGGGACAACGTAGTTTGCCGCTTCGGTTTACCGAGCGTAATCGTAACGGATAACGGAAAGCAGTTGGTCGATAACCCTTTCAAGCAATGGTGTGAGAAGCTGAACATCCGGCAGATAAACACCGCCGTGGCACATCCACAGGCGAATGGCCTCGTCGAAAGAGCGAACAAAAGTTTACTGGAGGGAATTAAGACAAGGTTGGGTCGAACAAGAGCCGGATGGGTAGATGAGCTGCCAAACGTTTTATGGGCTTGCCGAACGTCGCTAAAACAAAGCAATGGAGAAACGCCTTTCAGCCTAACGTACGGCAGCGAGGCAGTAATACCGGCTGAGATCGGCATGCCAACTCACCGGACAATGGTCATACGAGAGGGCATAGACGAAGATGATACCCGCCGGATCGAGGAACTGAACGAAAGAGAGATGCGCTTAAATTTAGACCTATTACAAGAAAGAAGAGAAGAAGCAGCAATAAGGGAAGCACGATACAAAAAAAAGATGGAACAATACTATAATAAGAAAGTCCGTCCGGTATCTTTCAGACCGGGAGATTTTGTTTACCGGAAAAATGAAGCAAGCCGTGCGGAAGACCAAGGCAAGCTAGGTCCAAAATGGGAAGGACCCTACCGGGTCACCGAAGCATATCAATGTGGATCCTACAAGTTAGAGACTATGGAGGAGAAAGAAGTACCCAGGAAATGGCATGCAATCAACCTAAGTAAATGCTTTCTTTAGAAACAAAAATGTAAGGCCATGAGCCATTGTAAACAAATTCATTATGAAATGTTATATATTCTCCTCCGGGTTGAAGAGGAGAAAATTTTCCGCATATTATTGTAAACAAAGGTAAGGCAATCGTGCGGCTCCGGCGAGGATTAGCTACCCTCATCCGGCCCGCGCAGCCACTATCTAGCCGAGGCGTATCCGCCCCTAACGGCAAAATAATAAAGAACATGCCGAGGCGTATCCGCCCTAACGGCAATATAAAGTCCTTAGCATAAAAAGGCACATGCCGAGGCGTATCCGCCCCTAACGGCAATATAAAGTCCTTAGCATAAAAAGGCACATGCCGAGGCGTATCCGCCCCTAACGGCAATGTAAAATCTTTATTATCAAAAGGCACATGCCGAGGCGTATCCGCCCTAACGGCAACCTAAGGTTGAAATAGAAAGGATTATACCGAAGCATAACCATCCCTGACGGTAGTATCCAAACTTCGAAACAACATGGAGAAATCGAATACATTCAATAAACAATACGACAAGCAAAAGATATATACGGAAAAGCACACATAACAAAACCAGACTTAGCAAAAATGAGTAAATCATCATTAGCAAAAGGGCCGGAATCGTAGCCTTCCGGCCATGACGAACTACAACTAGAACACCTTAATAAAGAATGTTTATTACAAGATAACAATAAAAGGTGGCCACAGGCGGCGCACCAACAAACGTGGCGGTACAAGGTTAGATAAAAGCTTCACAAGGTCCGGAACAACCTTTGTCCATAGTCAAAATGGAGGCAGTCCGGACCAACAAACAGACAAACTTATGATGCAGCATTCCCCTCGGTACTCCCATCGGCATTCTTTTCAACATTCTCTTCAGCATGCTCAATATTCTCTTCGGCAGATTCTGCGATGCTAACCAAGCGACCTTGAACCACCACAAACCCTTCAGGCACAGACCCTTCGGTCACACCACTCCCACTACCAACACCAACATTCTCAGAGGTAACATCCTTATCAGCAGACTCGTCGGCAGTTGAAGCGTGGGTTGGTCCGGTAGGAGCAGGATCCGGATGGAGCTCTAGGATCTCGGCCATCGGCCTGTAGCAAGCGCCACTAACCTTTCGGATGTATGGGTATTCAGTAGTGAAGAGTTGGTCAAACAAAGCCTTATATTTTGTCTCGGCATCCAAATCTAAGCCCTCAAAATCAGCTAGAATCTCGGCGGCTTGTTCCGGATTGCGGTCGACAGATATCCCATTTATAAAACCAGCATCAGACGAAAGGTTGAAAGGGATAGCCAAGGATTGCTTATACTCGTGGCTGCCAAGAAGACGGCGGACCATTTCCGGAAGAAAGTCTTTAATAACTCGGATACGTTCCATATCGGTGGTACCCATCCGGACCGCCAAATCCTCTCTTTCTTTTCTCAGCTCTTGGTTATCTTTTCGCTCTTCGGCCAACTGTTCCTTGGTTCTATTCAGCTCGGCTTCCAAAGACTTAAGCAACTCACCCTGCCCCTCTTTCTCTTTCACCAACTCAGAAACTCGCCCGGTTAGACTTTGGATAGTTGCCTGACAATCAACGTTCTCAGCCCTCAACTTCTCTAACGCTGCCGGATCCTGTTCGGCACACTTCTCATGGACAGCCGCAAGAGCATTATACTGATCAAGTAAAGTCTCAAACCGAAGAAGAATATCCGCTTGTGCAACAGCGCCCTTTCCGAGCAACATCCAGGCACGGCTGCAAGCATCATCATCACTCAAGTTCATCAAGTATTGTTCCTCGCGGGGAGTTGCCAAATGTGCCATCATCTCCCGGCAGACGGAGGACCCAGTCAAGCGGGCATCCGTCCTAACGGACCAGTTAGGCGCAAAAATCTCTCCGGAACTGGATTCATCGTCACCCATCTGACCCATCTCATCCAAACCTTCCATGTTCTCTATCCTTTTCCCTCGGCCATGAGAAACAAGGGGACTCCCTACAAAAAGAAACAGAGATCAAAACACATGCAAAAAAAAAAAAAAAAAAAAAAAAGATGGGAGAGAAAATAAGAAGAAGGATACACAACTCACCATCTTGACCGGACGTAAATTGGCTACTCGCCCCCTCCTCTCTCTCATGATCTTTAGCAGACGGATCCGCAGGGAAGGAGCGGAGCGGATGGGGCGCCGGAACGTTACCAGAAGAATCCAAGTCGATGAAAGACACATCAGCAGCAGGTTTATTCTTCTTAACCGGGCGAGAAGAAAGGTTCCCACCGGAAGGACGTTTACCGGTGCTACTCCCTCCGGCCCCCTTGCCTTTCGTCTTCTCCGCCAGGCGAGCGGCAGCTTCCTCTTTCCTTCTCTTCGCCTCTAGAACCTTTTCATGAGGTATCTCTACGGCCTTCATCGTAGGAGTTTTCTCCGGAACATCGGCATTGATCCGAGCAGGCTCAACCACGTGCAGTGGTAGAGTTTGTCCCTCTCGGAGCTTATCCCCCTTAACCATGCTAGCTCCCTTTCGACGCTCCGGCTTGCGTAGATACTCGGACATTGTCAAAGCTGCAAACAAACAAGTCAAGAATACATACATCACTTAAAGAAATATATATATATATATATATATATATATATATATATATATATATATATATATATATATATATAATAAATAAATAATAATAATAGATACGACAACATAGAAAACAAGAAGAGGAGGGCTATACCCTCTCCTTCGGCATCCCTAAGCGCCGCCGCGGAAACCGGGATGTTCCCAATGAGATGATAACCCAAGAGCATAATGAAAACCCCTCGGAATTTGGATAAGGTCAATCACATCCTCGGCAAGCCTATCGGCATCCGCCACTGAAAACTCATTCCTCGGAAAGGGGTCCGAAATATCCGAGTAATGATGTCTCCACGGCATGGCAAAAGGAATCGCTCGTCTGTCTATCAAAAAGAATTTCTTCTTCCATCCCTTCAAACCGGTTAAGATCTCATTAAAACAAACCCTCTTTTCCTTCCCTCCCCTCTTTTCGAAGGAAAACCACTCACCCTGTTTACTTAACTTGTAAAACGCTCGAAAAAGGGGAGCCGTCGGGGTGATATGTAAACTCCTACAATATACTTCAAACAAAGTGACCCGATGCAAGCCTAGCGGAACCATCTGAGATATATGCACTTGCCAATGCCTGATAACGTCCAATAAAAATTCCGAGAAGGGCACGGTGATACCGCCTTCGAAGAAATCCTCTAGATACAACCCTATAGCGTCGGAAGGTATTTGATCTATCGTCATATCAGGCGGTGGGAGCCTCGGATGAAGATCTTCCGGAATAGGATGGTCCATTAGTAACAGGGTCAGATCCGTTTCGTCCATCTTGCTGGTATACTTTCGCATGTCGAACTTTGGAATAAAACTCTCGGCTTCCGGAAGGTCACCCTCCCGGGAGGAAACAGACCGATGGGACATTGCTTAACCGAAGGATGAAGAGTATAACCGAACAACAAACGATAATAAGATGAGAATAGCGAGGAACGTACCTTTTAACTTAGACGAACGACGAAACGAACAAATAAAAAACGGGATAAAGAGACGAACGAACAACGTGTCAGAGGTAAGAAATTAATTACGGTGGTTGAAATGAAGTAAATGCGCCTATTTATAGGCAACAGAAAGAGGGTGCGAAACGTCGCGTCGTGTCAGACGCTAACGTGGCACCCTATTGTTCACACGATGACACATGGCCCACGTGTCATGATCTCAAAATGCACGGTAAAAACGGCGGCGCTCAATTAAACGAACACATTAATGGTTTTTGGCGTTTTACACACGAGCAATGATAAAGAAGCCCCGTCCGGCTAAACACATCGGTAAGCCGGAAGGAGAAAAAACTAAAGTATCACACTATCGCCACGCGATACTATGATACTGGGGGGGACATGTCGGCGTATATGGCCGACCGGCCCTAGCCGAACGACCATACAGGTCGTTCGGATTAATGAATAATTCCAGAACAAGTCAAAACTCAGAACATGTGATTTCCGAAAGGGTCTATCCGTTCGGACATACACGACCGAACGGACTCCACATCCGAACGACCCGCTTAGGCCGTTCGGACCAACGGTCATCTCCAGATCAGGAAGTCAACTCCGATATTAGTAGCATGTGGCAGAGCTGCAGTAACTATGTCAGCTCAGGGAAAAGACCCCAAACAGAGTAAGTTCCAACTGACACCCGAAGTGATCGTCAGCACATTTGGACACATCCGATAGGGACAAAAAAGGGACTACTATATAAAGGAGCAGTTCTACAGTAATGGTAACGAACTCTTTTACATATAGTACTTAACTTACAAAACATACTTATCGTCCCACCTTCATATACTTACTCTTACGCCGGAGTTTGGTCCTGGGGTCACACCCGGGGCGAGACTAACGCGTCTATTTTCTTAGCAGCTATCCGAAGGACTTGACGTACTCAAGGCCGAAGGATATTTTGAAGAATCACCTCACCTGCAGAAAAATACTTAAACAAGGTTTGTTGTTGATAAACGTTGCAGAATTATACTAGCTAATCTTCATGTTGTCAGTCCATGTAGTTAGTTACGTGACTTTTTTCGTTTGCACGTATTGATAAAATTAACTTTTAGGTATTTCTGTCGCTGATTTAATTATATGTTATTGTAGGTCCTGTAGTAGCCAAAGCTGTGTTTGTAAATCTGATATATAGAGATCCGGTGAGTCGCTTAAAAACCGATCGTACCAAATAAGAATATGCAAACCGCACCGTACCAAATAAGAGCAAAGGAGTAGGACCAGTTGCCAAGCTGATGCAAGTGACTGCACGAGCACCACCAACCTCCACTCCTTTAATTAATAATTCATACTTGAAGGCGAGAATATGTCATCCCCATCTGAATATGCGACATTTGAATTCATGTCGTATAAATTATGTTACAAATATCGATCACTGGATCATTGTTATGTATAGAGTGAACTCAGTAAAAACATTACCTGCCTTCTATTATAACATCTTGCAACGTGCAACCCCGACGCGCAAAATAAGCTTTACTCAACCAAAGTAAAAGAAACGAATGTTAAAATAATTCTTTAGCCAAACGACCCGCAGCAGCGGAGCGCGGGTTTACATCCTCGTTTATTAACTTATTCGTGTTGATTGCTTAACAATGATGTTATATATTGCTAGATGTGATTAGAAATCATATTATTGATAAAATAATATATATAAAAAATATATATTAGCTTATACTTTATTAGGATTAGAGAGAGTATCATTTCAAAGTCGTTGTCACCTGATCTTTTCTCCCTTGTAATTGCGTGTTTGTAATTATTGAATGCATCAGGCTGTTGTACTATCTACTTTACGGGTTGTACATTTGATTAATATAGTGTAGGTCCCACATAGTAGGGGGTGTTAGGATAACACAACCCTGATCGGTTCTTTTACACGACAATGTATAATGGAGAATGTCAGAATACTAAATTCTTGAGGTGGCCGAGAAAGTGTAAAAAAACAAAAACAGTCACGAAGATACCCATAATTAGCCTACATACATTTATACATTTGAATACAAAAAAACTACTACTCGTACTTTTTTAATAACCCGAACCGAAAAAATTTCATACTTTTACTCATTTATTTAAAATGTTATTTTTATTACCTGGATGGCGAATAATCATGTTCGACCGAACAATATGATTCACCCACCCTCATATAGTGACAAACTAAATATGTGCGAAAAACCCAACGTGTCTTGTTTGATTCATATAACTATTTTGTCGTTACCAATTTTGTTGCCATCTGCCCATGCTTGACCACATGATACGAGCCTTTCTATTGATCCATTATACCATAAACAAACAAATGGCATCTCTATGTTAGAGCCCATAATTGTGATATAAAAGAAACCAAACTCATTATATATCTAATTATCTATATTAAAACACAAGTCTGTCAAAAGTATATTTTATTATTTTGCTACAATACTGTAGCTACAGTATTGTAGCATCAGTAAATGATTTTTTTTTTAATTATTTTTCGTATCAAACGGCTTCGAAAAATTATGAAACTTGCTCCATTATTAACGAAATAATTTTTCCAACAAAAATGAGTATAAATATGCAATACTTTCTCGAAATCAATGTATTTGTCTTTGTTTTTTTTTTTATTATTTTTCGTACCAAATGGCCTCGAAAAATTATGAAACTTGCGTAATTATTAACGAAATAATTTTTCCAACAAAAAAAAGTTGAGGAACACCCCCCACCCCTCCTCCTCCCGCAACGCGGGGGGTTCGTCCCACTCGTTGGGATTATAGAACACGTAAATAATGGAACATTTTTATACTTTTTCTTTACAAAATATTAAAAATAAATTGATTCGAGTCTCAAAGAAACATATAAGTTCGCAATAGTTATATATCCAGAGACACGATGACACCAACATTTTTATACTAGATCATAAGGCTAGGTGTAATAATCAATTGACCTTCATCTCCGCCTCAGTTGCCACATCAGATTTTTAGCACATCAACTTATCTTCATTTTTCAACTATTCAACTCCTAATCAAACACATACTAAAAAAATATATCATTTTATACATTTAATATATCTCATAATATACCTCACACACACTCAAAATAATAATAATAATAATAATAATAATAATAATAATAATTAAAAAAAAAAAAAAAAAAAAAAAAAAAAAAAAAAAAAAAAAAAAAAAAAAAAAAAACACTTTTTTTTTCTTTCGTGAGATGTTTCAAAGGAAGGAATTTTTTATTATTGTGTTTCATGGAGAAGATTGTAAAAAATGAATGATCTTCTTGTGTCTAATGTTTAAGCGTTGCTTGTAATTTGTGACTAGATAATTTAAAGCTGTTTTGTTTAAAACAATCTATGTTGAATTCATTTTACTTAGAACAACTTTGAAACAGTATAGCTAATGGTGTAAAATTAATACGGTGTGACTATGGTGAAGCATCACGCCAAAGAGAACACCCCATTAAGGACCCAATAAGATCCCAATGAGAATCAGGGCGGGTCTGGAGGAGTATCGCCCCCCAATGGGGCACCCTGATAGATCTCCAATGGGGATCAGGGTGGGTTTGAGGGTAATTGGGTTCGGGGATGGAGATGGCCGCCCCGCCCCATTGAAATTCCTAGCTATTCCTTAACCCCCACCCTCCTCCTCATGGTTGTTCCCGCGTTCGCATGTGGTGGTGTTGACCATAACGCCCCGCCTAACATTTGATGGAGGAGAAAAATGTCGTTGCTTGATACATTGATTCTTAAACCTTGAACACTAAACACTTGCGTAAAACATGCAACTAAACAAATCTATTGATATGACTCTTGACATAAACCTTGAACTTGAAATAATTTGAAAAACCTTGAACTTGAAACAACCTGATCACTTGACTTGAACTTTAGCATCTGGAACCCATTTGTGAGCTTTGTAGACCAGTTAGTTCTTGCCCGCATAAAAGTCTCCAATCTAAGAACTAAATCCATCTGAAATCTTGTACTTTGTTACAGACCGTTAAGGAGATTTCTGCTTGATGTGCCTTGACTGACTTATTGAAAACCCCGACTCAAAACCAAAAGCATGATAAGATTCAATGAATCCAGAAAGGAGGTTATCGTTGTACCGACCAACAACTCCAAGTCTAACAAAGCCTAGTTTCAGCCACCAATATAGGGCGAAAGAATTTCAGGTGGCGGGGATGAATTAAAAGAGAAGAAAAGTGGCTGTGATGGGTAAAATCTTGTGAAAAATTAACTTACTCATAACTATAAAGTAAGGTGAAACTTGAAATCAATGTGGTTATTAAAAATGTGGTGGCTTTCACTGGAAAATCATGACCCCATATGAGGAAGTTGAAAGTTTCAAAAACAGAAAAGCTCCATTTGCTATAAAACTCTCTCGGGTGTTCGACTGCGTTAAATTAGATGAGCAGTTGAAACATGATGAGGATAAAAGGGTCTAGGCTTTGCCGGTGGCCGGAAGTGGTGGTTGAGGTTTTCGAGATTCAAACTTATAACTTGCCAGATTGGAGTTATTCTGATTTATCGATGATGTGAACATCTCATTGGGATCAACATAGATTATCGATGACTAAAAACATCCAATGGTACATGAATCCTTCATTTAAGAAAAAACATTCATTTCCAAATGCTTCTTTACATGAAGATCTGCACTACAACCCTCTAAGTTACATTACAATGAAATAGAACATACCAACCCTTGACCTACCTAATGCGGTAACTTGATTGCAGAACTAAATTTCAAAGGGCACAAAATGACATTGTCGAACTCCGCTCTTCAACATCCATGGCAGCCAAGTTCGTCTTTAATCAAAGTATGCTTGCTTGCTGGAAGCATAAGAGTGTTAGGTGTAGTAAAGCACCAATAACCGTTATTGGTATGTCACCTCATCATCCGACCAATAACACCCTAATAACTAAAACAGTATCCTTAGCAATAACTGTTACCGGTGCATATGGGTCCCATAACACATCACCAAAAATACGCCACTCACTCACACAAAACAAAATACCCAATGGTGCAATGTGGTTTCACTTGGGAGGGACGAATGGGCATTCCATTGGTGTGCCATGGGAAAAAAAATTGGCAATGGCGTGCCATCCCATTCCTACACCATGCTCACTAAGCCATGATGACCAAACCCAGTGTCGATCAAGGTTTTACCATATTCAATGCTAATCAAGTCTTCATCTAAGAGCCATAAAAACCTGTGTTTAAGGCTTATGAATTAAAGCTAACGACTTCCTAACTAGACAATTCAGATATTTCACCTTCTCAATCAACAATGCAACATTACAGTTGCACCACTAACATGTTTACATCAAATGTCCTTACATGGAAAAACAAATATAGATCAATCAAATGAAAAGAAAAAGCTTTTATTATTTAACACTTGCAAAGTAAGTTTTCTTTTAATCTAGAAATGCTATTCTTAAATTACACAATGATACAAGAAATCTGCGTACTCTACATCTCTCAACACAATAAATCAAACAGCTCAACCGAACCTAATCAAAATAAATCCGCATTTTAAAGGCCTCTAACTGTTAAAGAAACCAGGACCACCACGCTTAAGTAGTTCCTCACCAGCATCCTTCCCCATCAAAATCATATCATCATAAGTATACAATCCTTTTCTTGAAGTTTCCAGTACTGAAAAAAATAACAATTATTAATTATCTTGGTACTATAAAAACATATACTCCGTACTACATTTTTTTATTTTTTTATTACCTTTAGTTCCATCCGGTGAGGCCACTAACCCTCTAAAGAGGCAATTACCATCTTCATCCCTAGAAGCGTATCCGGCAATGGGTGTTCTACAAGATCCATCAAGTGTCAATAGAAAAGCACGTTCACATGCAACCGCCAATCTTGTTTCTTCGTGATTTAGCTTGGCTATGTAATTAGCCTGCAAAGCGAAATGACATTTGGCATAAGTATATTAAGACCCATGTCAAATAAGCTGTGATAATCAAGTTTAAGTCATACATATTAATCAAGTTGTATCAAGTGAGTGAGTATGTTATGCATTTACTAACATTCTTGATCATATATCATTACAAAAGCGTAAAAAAGGATTGTTTTGCATTTGGAAACATGTGTAGGTCAATGGGTCCAAAACGGTAACTTTTAGAGCAGGTCAAAACAGGTGGGGTCAGGGAGGGTCGACACTGAAAAATATTTTGTGTGTTAAATACAATTAAGAAACGTATATTATTACGATGAAAAATACGTATTTAAGGAATTTTAATCCATTTTCTTTTCAGTTCATTGTTTTATTTTGCCTATATGATCTGTTAGAGAGAAAATACTGCCTGAATCGACCCATCAATAAGTAAATGAATCAAAATCACCTCCTCTACTGGAAGGGGTCAAAGTGGATAACAAAAGCGAATATGAATCAAATGATATGATGAATAGAATACAATAGCATACCATCCTATCATCGTCACTTCGACAAGCGATTCCTATTGCACCTTGTGCAACAGCCGGAAGCATGTCATCAATAGAAAGAATGGCAGTCACATGTTCAGTCATACTTAAGCGCTTCAGTCCAGCTAAAGCTAATAATGTAGCATTGACATTCCCTTCTTTTAGTTTCTTTAGCCTTGTCTGCACATTGCCTCGAAAGTTATCTTGTACCTACAATTGATATAATCAACCAATCAAGACAAGCAACATAAAAGGGGCACAATCAAAGCCATGATACAATATACTTATATTAGAGGTGGCAAGTTAGACGGGTCACATAATGAGTCAAAATGCCTTCAGGTTGAAACGGGATGTATTTTAGTATAAATGAAAACAATATCATTACAATGATAATCATAATCTTTTCAATACAACGTGTTAGAGGCTGTACCCGTTTAAACCTTTGGGATAAAAAAACAGAATTCGATCAATTCATAAGTGAACGGGTTAGAAATTGCCACCTCAAAAATTTTAACTAATTCCTGCAATAGGAAAAATAAAAAATAAAAAAAAAAATAAAAATAAAAAATAAAAAAAAAGAAAAAAAAGAACCACATTACATGCTACTCTTACAATGAGATGAGGATGTCGGTGAAGTAATTGAGACTTCCTTCTTAGTGACGCAGTGCCAACAACGCTTCCAGCTGGAAGATCAGCTATAGAACTTGCACTCAAGCAAATGAATGCATCACGAACATCCTCACGCGGAAGATTGCAAGGTAAAATTGTTTTGTCAGGCAGATAAGTTGGGACGTCTTTCATGGAATGGACAGCAATGTCGATATCACTATTTAGAAGAGCCTCGTCTATTTCTTTAGTAAACAAACCTTTCCCACCAATATCTGCAAGAGGTTGAGTCAATATTTTATCACCCGTCGTTTTAATTATTATAATCTCGATGGCCCCCTCTTCTGCCAACTCGCTACTAGTTTCCATGAGTTTCTTTCGTGTTTCATAAGCTTGCGCAAGTGCTAACGGACTGTTTTACACAAAAAGATATAAATTGATTCTCATGAGACAACAAATAAATCAAGACAAAAAACAACAGATACTAAACATACGAATGGGAGAAAAACGTGCACTATGAAATACATATATCAATCCATAGATAAGTCAGTCAGCAGATGAAGCTATTTATCTATGTAAAAAATTCACAAACCACTTCTGTTACAGAGTATTATCAAGGTTTTTTGTGACACGTTCTTGAACCATACACAATCATAAATGTGCTATCTTTGTTACTCTAACTAGTGAATCTTTTAAATTGAACACCATGAACGCTTCCAGGATTACGTCACTGACTATTACTATAAACAACATAACAGCCATGTGAAGTTAATTGCAATCAGTGTGATTAGTTAAACAAATCATACAATTAGTAGCACACGATGACTCATTTTCTTACAAATATAACTTATAACAATGCTTGAATCATACACAATCAAATAGACCCCTCAAGCTGGAGCGTTTTCTAAAGGTACTTCAACTAGCTTCTATTTTAAGAGCTTATTCTTTTTCAGAAGCTACGCTAGCGAAACAAGTCTTATTTTATTAAGCAAGCGTATTCCAAAAGATTTAAGCTTCAATAAGCTGCCCGGCAAGCATACCCTACCTCTATTACTCAAGTGACCTAAAATTGCTAACAAAACACAGTGAACGCTTCCGAATTATTGACAATCATAAATGCACTTCTCGGTTACGCTAACAATCAATACTTTGATACAAACGCAAGGAACGCTTCCAGGATTAGATTACCAACTAATTTATCATAAACATAATATGTATAATAACAACATTATAATCACTCGAAACAATCAAACAAATTATAATTCGCATAAATACATTATATAACACAAAATTAAGTGAAATGAGTTCTTATAATAAGTAACAGAAACAATAAATAAATATTACCTTCCTCTAGTACCAATTCTAACCAAGGCAACTTTTTTCTCAGTATTTTGGTCAACGGCGACAGAAGCTTTGACTCCAGCAAACCCAAACCTACGACGGTGAATCTTGACCGGTGACGGTAATGAAATTCCATAAGAATAAGCAGATCTGGAAGTGAAATTGGCTGAGATTAGGGTCTGATGTGAAGGAGATGATAATGTCTCCATTGTTTACAAGATTTTGGGTGAAAATGAGATTTTGATTCAAGATATGATGATGATAGTGGTAATAATATAGTTTTTTTTTTTTTTTAAACAAAAAAGTTATCCTCCAGCTCAGCTTTGGATATTGCCACGTTGGATGTTTCTTATTCGTAAAAGGATGGAAATGGGCCCTGTGAAATGTTTACATGGCAACTTAACAAGAGTGATGGGTATGATTGGGTAGCTAGCTATTCAACATGACACCACGCCAAACTCAAGCCATCACACCACCTCCTCCCCCACCTCTATGCGGCATGCGCCAAGTTATTCGCCATTTTTTTTGCTTGAGCCAAGAGACATATTTTGCAATTTTTTGTTTCTTTTATTTTAATTGGGTTTTTTTAAAAACAGCAATTAAATATCTCACTATATACGCGCCACAGATCGTCTTCAGTGACGGAGTTAGGGGGTTCCCGCGGGTGCCCCGAAACCCTATAAATTTTTTCAATGTAGTGTTAATTTTTGAAAAAAACATCGATTTTTTCTAAATGCATCATAAATGCACCCGGTCCTTCGAAATGTGTTTCTAGTGTTACGGTTCAAAAGATTTTGTGCACCCTGTCATATTTGGTCATGACTCCGTCCCTCACCGTCTCACATGTGCTAAGTATGAGTTTCTCACACAACAAACGATACTATTAGAACACAAGCCATTTGGTTTTAATTGGGTTTTTTGTTAAGTTTGTATTTTAATTAGGTATGGTGGGTCTTTTTTTGAGCCATGACAGAGGGAGTTTTTGGATATGTGAGTGAAAAGGGGTATTTTGCCGAGGTGGTGTAATGTGACACCCTTTTTGTGTTTTGGCTTAAGTCAGTATACCTGGTACTCTAATTGTCACGAGTCACGATATTTAAACTTAAAATAAAATATACCATTCTTCCTTTAAATTTTACTAAAACAACACGTTGAGTCATTTTTTTAAATAAATACACCAACCATACCCAACATCTTCATTTCTTAACCCCGATGGTCCTTTCTTCTAACGAACATTGGACTGGGAAGTTAACTGTGTCACATGATATTCACACAAGGGCATTTCAATCATTTAACTTGTCTTCATCTCTAACATTTGATTTACTCTTGAATATCTATTTTCTTTTCAATCAATTACATAAACAAAACTTTAATCTCAAATTCTTCATTTCTTTTACATAAACACCAACACCAAACGCTCTTATTTTCAAATCAATTTACCACTTTTTATGATTTAAAAATTTATAAGAAAAAAACACTCATAATCAATACCAGATAGCATATGGAGCCTTCAGCCTAACTGGTTAAAGCCTATACACTCGAAACAGGCCTACTAAGGCTAAACCCCATCACAACCTACCTGAGAAGCAAGGTCTCATAACAAATTGAAAGCCTGACACGCAAGTGTTATTACTGTAGGGTTTTAATTACTAATTTTAGGTTACTCGTAGGTAATTAATATTAATAGATTAATATGCGGAATAAAATTAACTATTAACCCTAGCCACGGAACCATGCAAGTGTTAAAATCAAAAACTAACAACATTAACAGCTATAACGTGTGTACCTTTGATTTGCTCGACATGATCATTCTTCTATACACTCTGAAAAGGAAGCTGCAGGTATCCACCGATACTGGTCACGTTTAGAAACTGCTAGATGGTTCAACTCGTTCCATAGGTGATCCCGGATCACCACAGTTGTCGATCGGTTAGGGTTTGGAAACCTTAACCCTTAAATCAACTTGGGTATTGAATACCTTAAGTCAAATGTCAACATAAGTCGACAAACGGATTCGTCCCTTGGGGTGTGTCGACCGAGCAAGCAATGGGAGGGGAGGAATGGGTTTAGGGTTGTGTCTGTTAAAATTATGAAGCTTGTGAGGAGGTGCCTTGTATATATAGGCTAGTTTCCTCGTCCTCCAAGGAAACCTTCCAAGTTTCACTTAAACCCTTAATCTCCCATATTGTTTACACTTTTAATTATAAACTTTATAATAAATTAAATTAACTCGGTTAGTTTAATACTCCCGACCCTTAATATTTTTTACGTTAATAATAAATATTCACTTCCAGTTGTGGATGCACCGGTGTGACCCTTTAGTGCCTTAATTACCGGGTGATTTCTCTTATATATAATTACGTATATATTTGTACATAATCCTTCAGACTCCCATTTGTGCAAGATAAGTATATACCCGTCAAGTCACAGCCTTACAGAGGTCCCTAGCACGAAAAATATAAGGTTACTGGTTCTTAAGAACTCTCATACCTTATAATTGTACTTCTCGATTCTCCTCAGTGGCCACTACAGTTGAACGGTGTTATAAAAGAGAGTAGAGACTATCCTTTTGCAAGTGATATTCAATAAAGTACCTTAGCATGGACTGCGCTTAACATACTTTCTATTCTCATTCTCGTTTCCAGGTAACATTGACATGAAGTACATTCTGTAACATAGTGTAATCAATCCCACAATGATGGTATAGAAGTTTAGAGAGAGGTTAGAGAGAGAAAGACGGTGTAGTGTAACGCCCCCAAATTTGGATTAGCAGCGGAATAGTAATTTGGGGTATTACTTCATAGTTTCACAGTCCAAGTCATAGAAAACGACCTCTAAAATGAGACGTTTTTGAAAACAACACCATTCGATAAATAAAAGTGAAATCAGAGTTTTACAACATAGAGTGGTCCCAAGCATCTAGATACATAAACAAAATAAGTTCAAAAGTTTATCGAATTGTTTAATATGAAAGAGTCTTCAAATATGCAAAAGACTCTTAATGCTTCCCAACCTTCTATCGCCTTATGGACCTGAGATAAAACATGCTAAAAACGTCAACACAAAGGTTGAGTGAAATCCATAGGTTTATATAATAAGCAGTTGATCACAATATATCATTTATGAAAGTGACTAAGTAACGAATACAAAGTCGAAAAGGTTATTATTTCCCTAAGCTCATGACACCGAACTTTAACGTCATTTCCAGATTCTTAAAGAATAATTATGCCCTTCGACAATAGGTAATAGCCAATTTACCTAGCATTTTACAAATACAATGCACACGATAGCCCAGCGGGCGAGTTCGGCATGAGGGCAGTCAGGCCCAATAGATCTATTCACGGTATTAGCATTTACACGCATGTAATTAACTGTTCACGATAAAAAGGGACTTTCAAGCTATGGGAAACTTAGGCAATAATAATATCGGGAAAGCATACAGTTTAAAGCAATTGTGATCATAAGTAAATATAGCATGTATCTCCCCCACGGAGTTTGTAAAACAATTATAGTAAAAGTTAGGGCTATGGACTCACCAGAAATGGAGGTATGATAGAAATCGAAAACGTGCACATCAAGAAAACCGCAAATGTCACAAATGACCTATATAAGAATTATAACACATCTTAGGCTCAGGGAAATGATAATTAACACTTATACTCAGGTTTTATATTGTACTTAAACTTATAATACCATAATGTAAGTTAGTTGTAAGGTTTATAACAAGTCACGGGTCAAAAATGATATTTATATATGCTTGTATGGGTTAAAACACAAAGCTAATGGAAATTTGTTAGGAATTTTGTCTTCCTCGGGTCGCCATTTCTAAACGGTATGTGATAATTTTATATGTTTAGAAAGGTGTGACTCTACTTTTCAAAAATGTGGGTCTCAATTTACTGAGAATTTCATTACCAAGGTGAAATGATTAATTTACCCCTGAGACTCAATGTAGAAAGTTTCAGCAGCTTCCAATTAGCCTTACAAAAATGAGTGGAACTTTTGATCTACAGGTCCAATGGACATGAAACCAGTGGAAAAAGTTTTTTTAAAGTCTTGGCTAAAATTCATTCAAAAGGGCCAGGTAGTAAATATGATCACATCTAGGGGTTTTTGGCCTTACAAGACAGACATGCAAATCTGGACACAACTCGGTAAACATTTTCTCAAAAATTCATAAGGATGATTTAGGATGCGTGGTTTTTGGCAAAATGACCCTGAGACATAGGGATAAATCCTTATATTTTTATTTTGTACTCAAGACTCACTGAGATAAAATGGGGTGGTCGATTTTTGCTATTAAATTCCTGGAAAGATTTGAACCAATCACAACTAGTAGCTTTATGCCTATTAAATGGGTTTTTGTGTAAAGCATGCAAGGATTAATCATTAGAATCATTTTTATAGATCTAAACACCAAAATGACCAGAGGTTAAATGGTTTTTAAATAGAATCTAAAATGGTTTTGATAAGCATAACAATATGAAAATCAAGATTAACACATAACAAATCAATAACTCTTGCATTCAAAAACCCAATCAAGCCTAAACTACCTATCTAACACCTAACCATCCTATGAAAACTTGATCAAATCATCCAAATAAGGCATGCAAGAGTTGATTTGCTTAGCCTAGGTAAACCTCTAATAATCATAAGAAAGAAAGAAAATGAGATGAAATGAGTTAGGGAAACTTACTAGGATTAACAAGCAAACAAGTAGTACAAGATTTAAGCTTGGAAAATTTTGATGATGGTGGTGTTGGTATTGAGATGGCACGGTAGCAAGGAGAGACCAAGGAGGAAGAAAATGAGCTTAAGAGAAAATGGAGTGAAGAGTTATTGAATAATGAGTGAGATTTGCATGTTTTGTAGGGAAATAGGAGAGTGTAGTGTTGGTATTGGTGTTGTTTTGGGTATTCCCAAGGGAAGGCCGGTTTTTGGGGAGTGGGGAGGGTATATTTATTTTTATTTTATTTTTTTGTTAAAAATTCATTTTTGTTGTTTGTGTAAATAAGAATAAAGTTATGGTACCTAAAACGTAAGGTTTAAACGCGTAAACGTAATTACTGGGTGACATAAAAAGTGATAACTTTATAAAATGTGAAATGAGTTTATTTTCAAATATATATACTCTTAGTACCTTAAATAGTAGGCGTATGTGAGTGTTGATCTTTAAAAAAATACAAAACGTATGATTTACGCGATTTTTGAGTTTATCGGGTAACGTAAAATTTGAAACTTATAAAATGTTATAAGTTTAAAAAATAAATAAATTTAGTAAATATTTTTATAAAAATATATATTTAGCTTATGATAACTAAAATTGGTATTTTTATGTGTTTCCCAAGCCTTCCGGAGTGTTAACATGTCGTTAAAACTTAAAACGCGAATCGTAAGCGCATAAAATGTAAAAAGTGTAAATTTCACGTAGAAATGGAAAATTAAAATATTCCATATGAAAATAAGTACGTGGGGGAAATAAAATGCAGAGTTAATTACATTTTTGGTCCTTGTGGTTTACCGGGTATTTCATTTTCAGTCCAATTTTGAAAAAAATCTCGAATCCTCTACAATATTGATTGACCCGTTACGGGTTTGGTCCAATTTGTGTAACACCGTTAAGTTTGGCCGTTAACAGTTGCATGTGGTAATCATGTGAGGGCATAAGTGTCTTTTTATTCCCACCTTTTCACTTACTCCTATATCTAAAACTCTTTTTTGTTGACTGATTTGGTCAAAAGAAAAAACACGAACACATACCAAAAAACACACCAACACATACCAAAAAACACAATGATGGTTTTATGTAACAGATGCCGTTCACCAGCCGTGATTCGCACATCATGGACTCCTTTGAATCCTGGAAGGCGTTTCTATTGTTGTTCTAAAAGAGTAACCCCTTAATTTTGGATTTAGTTTTACTTTTTTAACTTTGCCCTAATTTTGTTATTTTCTTTGATTAGGTTTAAAATTGTGGGATCATTGATTGGTATGATCCACCTATATGTGAAAGGTCTGTGCAAATCATTCATGGGCTGTTAAGGTCTATCAATGGGTTACAAGCAACAGTTGCTGAAAATCGTGGTGAAGCAAGAAAATGGAAGATATTGTTAGGGTTAAGTTGGTTGTTTTTTGTTCTTCATCATCTTGTGAAATGATTTGGGGTAGTTGAATGTATTTTGAAGTTATTGTTAGGGTTTGTGTTGGCAGTATTTTGAATGTACTTGGTTGTAAGATTGTAGTTGGGAGTTGGAGTTAATGACAAAGAATGGTTGTTTTTGCCAATGAATGATGTATTTTGCAAATGTCAATATGCAAATGCCCATATGCAAATGTGACTGAATATACCCATATGCTAATGTCAAAAAACCAATTTAGCACAAATGAATGTGACTGCATATACCCATGTGACTGCATATGTGAAAGAACCAATTTAGCACACAAAATAATGTGACTGCAATAATAGTCAAACAATAATAAGTCAAACAACCCAAAAAAGTCCCAAAAAAAAAACAACCAAAATAACCAAATCAAACATTACCAAATATAATGCATTATAATGCACTTTTGTTCCACATAAGTTCTGACCAAATCCAACATTACCAAATTACATAAGCAGCAAAGACTTAACAAAGTCTGACCAAAGTCAACATTACCAAAATACATAAGTCTGACCAAATTACATTAACAAAGTCTTAAACATAGATAAGTAACAGAGTTTGTGATAAAGCAACCAAAACACAAAAGTTGCATAACTTCATTTATACTACTTTTGTTTACCTTTACCATTTCCACCTTTCTTTTTGTTACTTGTAGCAGGATTCAATTTCAATGGTGACAACCTCTTGGCAGAAGTCTTTGTAAACCTTGATGGTGAACCTAGTGCAAATGGTTGTGCAGATGACTGTAAAGGTGCAGCTGGTGTTGCAGATGGTGTGGATGAGGGTGCAACTGCTTGTGATGACTGTGGTGGTGCTTGTGATGACTATGGTGGTGGTTGTGATGACTGTGAAGGTGGTGCAGAAGGTGGTGCAGTCCCTTGCCTAGCTTTTGGCCTTACATTTGCAGACCCTTGTGTAGCAGTTGGCCTTACATTTGCAGACCCCCTCTGTCCCTTGCAAGAGGATTTATTGTGCCCTTGTTGACCACACTTACGACATGTCACAGTCTTACCAGCTCTACTCAATCTCCCATTTTTAACCAATCCATCATACAACTCCCCTGCACTCTTTTGCCTTTTCTTTCTAGGTCTGCCAATTGGAGGGACATTGTTGGGTGGAGTGAGTATGATTGGGATATCTGCATTCTTCCACATCTCTGGTCCATCAACTGGATTGATTTTGAACTTGTACATTTCCTCCCAAGTTTTCAACCAATAACTCTCATGAACCCAAGACTCTAGTATGCCAGGTTCCATCCCATTGCTTGCCATATTCCAAATGGCAGCCACTGCATGTTTGCAAGGCATACCAGTGAGCTCCCACTTCATGCATGAGCAGCTTCTCAAGTTCATGTTTACCACACACTGGTCCCCCCATGGACCACAAGCTTGATATAAATCACCCCCATTCCAAGTCACTGTGTACTGAGCAGCTTCCTTTAAGATGACACTAAAAATTCTTGTGGCATTAGGTGTTAAAGGGCCAGTACTCTTTCTAATTGTCTGGTGAACAATCACTATTCTTTTCATGAAATACTCTCTGATGAACTCCAAGCTTGTAATTATAGGTTTTTCGCTGCCATCCAAAAGTTGTCTATTCAAGACTCACACATGTTATTCAATAGAACATCGCAGTGGGCTCTACCGGAAATAATCAAACCAACTTACATTTAGTACATAAACTAACAGATAAAACAATTATGGATTCATTGAAGTGATAACAGCAACCAGAAAAAGTGAGATCTAGCCTAGTGTTGAGGTGGAATCTTGTTCAACCAGCCATATACTTCCTTGTTGGTTTTTTTAAGTTCTTCCATATTTCTGGTAAACAGTTGAACTGTTGTGGCAGTTGCACATCTCCATAACAGGTCCTTGTACTGTTTTCCCCTCCAGCTCAACTTCATGTTATCATAGATATGCTTCAAGCAATATCTATGTTCAGCAGCTGGGAATGTTTCTTGCAGTGCAGGTATTAACCCCTATAAATAATGAGTAAGTATAAGAACAATGCATGTATTAACATCATAAGTAAATGAAAAAATTATAACTTATAAAAGTTAAAAATGTACCTTTTTCCTGTCTGTTATGAAGGTGAAGTTAGAGTTTCTGTATAACTCTAAGTCATCTCCAAGGCAATCCAAAAACCATAACCAAGAGTCTTTTGTTTCAGACTCAACCACTGCATAAGCTAAAGTGTAGGTTCCATTATTTAGATCTACCCCAACAGCTGTCAAGATCTGACCTGGATACGGCCCTGACATGAAACGCCCATCCAGTCCCAAAAGGTCTCTTTTCCCAGCCTTAAATCCACTCTTCAAAGCCCCCAAGCAGATATAAATTCTTTTGAACTGCCTAGTGTCACTGTCTACATCATAGTTTCTTTCAATTTCAAACTTTATAGTAGTATCATGATTCCTTTCCTGGAATTCCAAGGCATATTGTTTCAACTGAGCATACTGGTTGATATAATCCCCAATCACCCTTTCCTCTGCAATCTGTTTTGCCCTAAAGACGTTCATCTTAGAAACCCCCAATTCGTATTTCTTTTGTAATTGATCTTTCAAAGCAGCTAAAGGAATCTTAGGGTTTGGTTTTATGGTTTCCTGAACCTGTTTGGATAAAAAAGTGGCAGTACACTTTCTTACATTTCTTGATTGTAGACAAGTGTGGTTATCCTCAAATACTTTGACCCACCAAGTCTGTTGATTCTTGGATTTAGAGCAATGTAAAAGCCAAGGACAACTTTGATTATCTTCAACCACCACCCTCTTTTTCTTTTTAATATTCCCTCCTTTTTTTTGTTTTGTTATTAGACCCACTAGCAACATTGGGCTTATCAGCATTAGGCTTGACACAAGACCCACCATGTTCTCTTCCATCATTCTTTGTTCCATCCACATGACTAAACACTGGAAAAATACCTCTGCATTCAGCCCTAAACCTTGTTTTATCATTCCTAGTCAAATGTAATTCCCTTCTTTGCTCAACTGAAATCCTAGTTACCATTTCTTTAATCATTTCTTTGTTAGGGAAAGTCTGTCCAGGATAAAAGTTATCATAATAGATTTTACCATCTACTGGCTTGTGCTTTTTGGCTAACTTCTTTAATGCTTTTCTTCTTTCAAACTCTTCCTCATCAGACTCAGGTACACTATCTTAATCTTCTAAGTCTACTTCTTCATAAGAAAATGGTTCATCATGTGGAACTTCTTTGTCTGTGGAACCACCCATTCTACATTCTCATCTACATGCTTTCTAAAATCATCCATGTCTACCTCAACATCATCAATCCTATCCTCTTGATCAACATCAAAATCAGAATCCTCACTATCCTCACTATCAACACTAGAATCAGAATCAGATGAATCATTTTCTTCACTAACTAAAGGAGTGTCACTCACATTTGGTCCACTAGCTTTAACCTTAGAACTTGACTGACTTATTCCACTAGCTTTAACCTTAGAACTTGACTGACTTATTCCATACCTCTAATTCCCTAAATCAGACACATTCTTATTGGCAAATACAACTTCATCAACTGGATGATCAACAAACACATCAATTACCTTACATGTATTAACATACTTTGCCATATCCAACACATCCATATCAGTTTTCAAAGGTATAAGACCATTATCTAAATTAGCATTAGGTATTTTGTAATAAAACTGCATACCCTGACTAAGATAACCCAACTCCTTAAGCATAGTTGATACTTCTATCACTGAAAATGAATTTGTATCAACATCATCAAACTAATTGACTTTCCCTCCTCTGTATCTACGATTTGGTAGACTAGTAAATGCACCACCATGGTTGATCTTTATGGAACAAACGGTTGGGTGTTTACCTGTTGCAATAAAAACAAACCATTATCAACGCAAATCTCATCATTAAACATACGTTATTTTTATCAACACAACTCATGAAAAAAAAAACCAAAAAAATTAAACTCACGCTATGCTTTGTAAGGATCATGTGAATGACCTTGTAGTCTCAAGGACCAGTTACAAGGAATCATTTTTCTTAGATTATTATGCAATTAGGGTTTGTGTTTAAGAGAAGATGAAAAGGTTAGGTGGTGGTCTGATAATGAAATGACTTGTGTTTAATGCCCTTTGAGTCAATATAATCGAGGAGAAAGTATTTGCTGGAAAGATTTAAAGACAAATATGCCCTTAAAAAAGACAAATATACTAGATTTACATCATGTGTTTCTCACGTGAGAGTGTTTAACAGATTCCAGACACAAATTGGACCAAACCCGTAACAGGTCAATCAATATTGTAGAGGATCCGAGATTTTTTTTTTTCAAAATTGGACTGAAAGTGAAATACCCGGTAAACCACAAGGACCAAAAATGTAATTAACTCTAAAATGTATACACAGGTAGACTGGGCATAGTCTAGAATAAATTACGGGTACGTGTTACGACGTATGCGGGTAACTTTCCAGGTAAAAGTTAATTTACTTAAAAATAGGATAATAAGTAAATAAAAATAGTAAAATAATGACCTCAAATTTTCACGGTTGTTACATGTAGAGAGAGGATGGAGAGAAATGATGAAGATATACTTTATTTCACACACTAAAGTCTCACACTATAAATGAGTGCATATGGACATTTAAATACAAGGGGAGGAAGCCTCTTGGGTTTGGTTTTGGACTTGGATTGGTTGATTACATGGACTAGACTAACATAACTTGTTACATATTAGCTTAACTAAGTCCACAAGCCTACTAACTAGTCTATAATAAGCTATTAAATGATTACAAGGTTCCAAGTATATACGTGACCGTCACTTCTAAAAGCTAACAATCACCCCCTAAGGGAGGTCATTTATAAATTGTTGGGAATTAAATGTCTTAGAACTTAGTACTGCTGGGAGAATTACACTAACAGTACAAACTGTTAGTGTATAACTTAAGACTGCTAAAGAAACAACTAACAGTAGAAATTGATAAGTTTGTACTGCTAGCTATAACAGAAGGTACTGCTGCATGGATAAACATTTGTATTAAGGATAAGTATGGAATGGATTCTTTGTATATCACAATTAGTTAGAAATATACGGTAGAATACTTATCTTGTACAGGACTCCTAAGTCTATAAAAGGAGATCCTAGGTTATACGTTTTGATATATCAGTCATAGAGTTTTTGTTAATATTCAAGGTCGTTGTAACCCTAGTGATAGCAAGATCACTCGTATTATTCTTGAAATAATATTGAATCGTTTGGTATTAATCTTACTGTGTTCATTGTTCATTCAAGTATTACTGTTCCATTAAACAAACCAAAATTCTTCTAAGTGTGGTTAAGTAGATTCCGCATACTTAACTACATACACTCAAAGTATCTCAAACACATTATAAGGGAGTAACATCCTAAGTGTTTTATAATCCTCTCAAGTGGTATCAGAGACAGGTTGATACTATTGATTTAGAAGAGAAAGTAATGGACATGGAGACTACCCAAACAAACATGGCTGCTAAATTGCCAATGCTCAAGCAGAACGAATTTGATATGTGGAGGCTGCGAATAGAACAATACTTCCAAGTGCAGGACTATGCACTCTGGGAGATTATCGAAGAAGGAAACTCTTTCAAGCCTTCAACTTCTACAACAACAGTTGATGATAAAGTAGAGACTGTTGTGCAAACCTCTCTAGTGACTGCAGAAGAGAGGCTACAAAAGAAAAATGATCTCAAGGCCAGGAGTTTACTGATGATGACAATTCCCAATGACCAACTCTTGAATTTCAGCAAGTACAAGGATGCAAAATCCTTGTTTGAGGCAATCATTGCTAGATATGGTGGGAATGAGGCCACTAAGAAGACTTAAAAGACTCTGTTGAAGCAGAACTTTGAGAATTTTACTGCAACCAGTAATGAGTCCTTGGATCACATGTTCAACAGATTGTAGAAGATTGTCAGCCAACTGGCTGTTCTTGGTGTTGACATACCTAAGGAAGATTTGAACTCCAAGTTCTTAAGGAGTTTACCTGCAGAGTGGACTATGCATGTAGTGGTCTGGAAGAACAAGCCAGACATTGATACTATGAGTCTGAATGACTTATACAGCAACTTCAAGATTGTTGAGCAAGATGTAAAGAAGGTTGGAGGAACTAGTTCAAGTACTGGGAACATGGCCTTCGTTTCATCTCCTAGTAATTCAAGCCCTGAAGAAGTGAAGGTTGATGTGGGAGTTAGTACTGCTGACCCCAATGTTAGTACTGCTAGCACATCAAGCAGTACTACTGGCATTCTGAATGATACAACTTATTGTGCCTTCCTGATAAGCCAGAATGATGGGTCAATGCTGACTCATTAAGATCTCCAGGAGATTAATGATGATGATTTAGAGGAGATGGATCTCAAGTGGCAGACCTTCCTTCTTAGCATGAGGGCTAAGAGAAGTTTAGCAGTCCTAGAAGATCAAATAGTGCATTATAAGAACAATGAGTCTGTTTTTTCTGATGATATAGTTGTTCTTAAAAGGGATTTGTCAATTAAGAATGCTGAAATTAGTCTGTTGAAAGCTGAGTTGGATAGAATTAAAAAGGCTAATGAAAATATTCAATTAAGTGTAAAACCCTTATAATATGCCTCTAAGGGTGTAAACAAAATAATTGAATGTCAGTTGATTAACAAAGCTAAGTCTGGGTTGGGGTATAAAACATGTCCACCTCCTCACAGAGGAGTGCCTGCACCCCCAGGAATAGACCTAGAGCATACAGGTTTACCAGAGTTTCAACAACCTAAGTTAGAGTATGGTTGTAAACCTAAAGAAAATACAAATGCCAATAAACCTATAGAAATCAGTGAACCTTTTGAGAGTGCAAGTGATGCTACACTCACTGATGACAAGGTATCCACTGATAGGAATTCAGATGCTTCAACCATTGAGGACTGGACATCTGATGATGAGGAAGATCAGGTTGTGGTTAAACCTAAAGTAGGAAAGGTAGAAGGAACAAGTGTTTCTAAGGTGGTTAATAATGAAACTGTTAGGCCTAAGTCAAATGTTAAACCAGTTAGAAAAACAGTCATGTACTGTGAGATGTATAGGTCCACAGACAAGCTAAGAGGTAACTAGAGGAACTGGAATGACCTCAAGTCACATCAGTTAGGAAGTGACTTTGTCTTGTACAAAAAGGCTTGTTTTGCTTGTGGTAGTTTTGACCATCTTGAGGCTTTTTGTAACAATAGGGTAACTGGGAACTCAAACCATAGGATGAACTTAAACAGGTCTCAATCTCTCTCTAGTAATGATAGAATGACTCCCAGGATAAGTTTAATGAAGTCTGGCCCAAAACCTATTCATACTGCTAGACCAGCAGTTAGTACTGACAGACCTTCTAAAACTGTTTACTCTAGACCAGCAGTTAAAGGTGCAAAACAAACTTTCAAATATGCACCACAAACTGCTAAAAGGCCTTTTCATAAGAAAGCAGTGGTACAAAAACAATTTTGGAAGCCAAAGCCTAAAACTGCAGAGCCAGCAGTTAGTATTGGTGACTCTCAAAACACTGCTAGGGATCAAAGGGCAAATGCTGTTAAGGCCTCAGTATGTTGGGTATGGAGACCAATCAAACCCAATGGTGAATCAATTATTTTAAAAAGATTTGACTATATTGATGCACGAGGCAAACCCAAGTCAGTGATGGCTTGGGTACCCCAAGGAAACTAATTTCCTTATTTCATGTGCAGGAACATTTACAGGACAATGATGAAGATCCAGGTTATGCAGACAGTGGATGTTCCAGGCACATGACAGGCAACATGTCCTATCTTTCAGACTTTCAACCAATGGATGGAGGATATGTTACCTTTGGGGGAGGAATAGGAGGAAGAATTACTAGTAAAGGCACCTTGAAAACTGGTAAATTTGACTTTGAAGATGTGTACTTTGTGCAAGAGCTTAAGTATAACCTGTTTAGTGTCTCACAAATGTGTGACAAAAAGAACAAAGTTCTTTTTACTGACACTGAATGTCTTGTGCTTTCCCCAGACTTTAAGCTTCCTGATGAAAGTCAGGTTCTATTTAAAGTTCCAAGAAAGGGCAACATGTACAGTGTTGATATGAAGAAGATTGTTCCTAAAGAGGCCCTTACTTGTCTTGTTGCAAATGCCACATTGGATGAATCTATGTTATGGCATAGAAGACTTGGTCACATAAACTTTAAAACTATTAATAAAATTGTTAAGGATGATTTGGTATGAGGCTTGCCTCAGAAAAGATTTGAAAATGACCAAACTTGTGTTGCCTGTCTTAAAGGCAAACAACACAAGGCTTCTTGTAAGCCCAAGATTTTTAACTCTATTAATCAACCTTTGTTTATGCTACATATGGATTTATTTGGCCCAACATCTGTGAGTAGTATTATGCATAAAAGGTACTGCCTTGTGGTTACTGATGACTATAGCAGGTTCACATGGGTTTTCTTTTTAGGTTCTAAGGATGAGACACCTAGCATTCTTAAAACATTCGTTACTGAGATAAAAAACTTAGTGGATAAGAAAGTAAAAGTCATTAGATGTGACAATGGGAAAGAGTTCAAAAATAGAGTTATGGATGAGTTTTGTAAGAAAAAGGGTATTAGAAGAGAGTTTAGTGTTTCTAGAACTCCTCAACAGAATGGAGTTGCTGAGAGGAGAAATAGAACACTAATAGAAGCTGCTAGAACCATGTTAGCTGACTCTAAGTTGCCTATCACTTTTTGGGCTGAAGCAGTTAATACTGCTTGCTATGTGCAGAACAGGGTTTTGGTAGTTAAACCTCACAACAAGACACCATATGAGCTTTTTGGAGGTAGAACTCCTGCATTAGGATTTCTAAGACCTTTTGGGTGTCATGTAACTATTCTAAATACCTTAGACCATCTAGGCAAATTTGATGGCAAATCTGATGAAGGATTCCTGGTTGGATACTCACTAAATAGCAAAGCCTTTAGAGTATACAACACTAGAACTAGAAAAGTTGAGGAAAATCTGCATGTTCAATTTCTAGAAAATAAATCTAATATTGCAGGTGAAGGTCCAAAATGGCTCTTTGACCTTGATACTCTAACCCAATCAATGAATTATGTGCCAGTTGTTGCAGGAACCTTTTCTAATAATTTTGCAGGTTCAGAAGCTAATGATGCAACAAATGAAGCAGACTTGGGAAAGGAGAAAGATCAAGATCATTTGCTGATGCCAATCTGGAACAGTGTGGATTCATCTTCAAAGAATGATGAGCCTTCTACTGATGAAGCCAAGGAAGGCATTAAAGGTGAAAACTATGTAGCTGGAGCTGAGAAAAAAGAGAATCAAGATACCAGTATTAATGGAGATTGTACTGTTGACCCCCAAGTTAGTACTGCTGGGCAAAATGTTCATACTGCTGGCCCATCAGATACTAATACTGTTGATTTCTCAGAAGATGAGATGGATATCAACAATTTACCACCTTCCTATGCAGTTCTCACTACACCACACACAAGGATTCACAGAGATTACTCCCTAAACAATGTGATTGGTGACATGCAATCTGGAGTAAAGACAAGAAAGCAACTCATGACTTCAGACCAACAAGGGTTTGTTAGTACTGTTTATGAAGAAAAGCAGCATGAAGATGCCAACACTTGTTTATTTGTGTGTTTCCTCTCACAATCAGAACCCAAAAATGTTCTCAAAGCCTTAGAAGATTCAAGCTGGGTAGAAGCAATGCAAGAGGAGCTTCTTCAATTCAAGATTCAGAAGGTTTGGGTACTAGTAGATTTACCCAAGGGTATGAGAGTAATTGGCACCAAATGGGTTTTCAGAAACAAAAGGGATGAAAGGGGTATTGTGATCAGAAACAAGGCTAGACTTGTAGCCCAAGGATATACACAAGAAGAGGGAATAGACTATGAAGAAGTTTTTGCACCAGTAGCAAGGATTGAAGCAATCAGACTGTTCTTGGCCTATGCTTCTTTCATGGGCTTCACTGTTTACCAAATGGATGTTAAAAGTGCCTTCTTGTATGGTACTATTGAAGAGGAGGTGTATGTCTCTCAACCTCTAGGTTTTGTTGATCCAGAATATCCTGATAAGGTGTACAAGGTTGTAAAGGCTCTTTATGGACTACATCAGGCTCCAAGGGCATGGTATGAGACTTTGGCTTCCTATTTGCTTGAAAATGGATTCCAAAGGGGCAAGATAGATCAGACTTTATTCATCAAGAAGAACAAGAATGATATCTTGCTGGTACAGGTGTATGTGGATGACATTATTTTTGGATCCACAAGGAAGGAAATGTGTGTTGAATTTGAGAAACTTATGCATGATAAGTTTCAGATGAGTTCCATGGGGAACTTACTTTCTTTTTGGGTCTGCAAGTAAAGCAATCAAATGAAGGCATATTTATCAGCCAAGATAAATATGTGGCAGAGATACTAAGGAAGTTTCAGTTTGCTGATTCTAAAGTGGCAAGCACACCAATTGATCCTGAGAAACCTCTCCTTAAAGATGTTGATGGAGAAAGTGTTGATGTACACACATACAGATCAATGATAGGGTCCTTGATGTATCTAACTTCCTCAAGACCAGATATCATGTTTGCTGTTTGTGCTTGTGCAAGGTTCCAAGTGACTCCTAAGGTTTCTCATTTAACTGCTGTCAAAAGGATCTTCAGATATCTTAAGGGTCAACCTAGGTTGGGTCTTTGGTATCCTAGGGAATCACCTTTGGACTTGGTAGCATATTCAGATAGTGACTATGCTGGTGCAACCCTGGACAGGAAATCAACAACTGGTGGATGTCAATTCCTTGGTTGCAGACTAATATTATGGCAGTGTAAGAAGCAGACAATTGTGGCAACTTCTACAACTGAAGCTGAGTATGTAGCTGCTGCAAGTTGTTGTGGTCAAGTGCTTTGGATTCAAAATCAGCTGCTTGACTATGGGTATAATTTTATGAACACCATGATATATATTGACAATAGCAGTACAATTTGTATAATTAAAAATCCAGTGCAACATTCTAAAACAAAACACATAGAAATTAGGCATCATTTTATAAGAGACTGCAATGAAAAGAAGTTGATTCAAGTGGTTAAAATTGATTCTGATCAAAACTTTGCAGATCTTCTCACAAAAGCCTTTGATGTAGGAAGGTTTCAATACTTGGTAGCAAGTATTGGAATGCTTAACCCTTAAAGTTTCTCAAACTGTGTGTTTTTGTACATAAAATGGATTTGTACTGCTAGGTTTATCATTAGTACTGTTAAGTATAGTTTGTACTGCTAGTACAAAATTTGAACTGTTTGACAATACTGTTAGTCATATGTTTATACTGTTATGCAGAAAGTGCTTTGCACTTTGTTTTCTTGGTTTTGGACTAACAATTGCAGGTATGGAGATTAAGCACAAAGGAATTACAAGTGCATTGTGTGAGCAGCAGATGGTGGCTCAGTTGCTGACATAATAGGTCAATGATGGAAAGAGTTTGGGAATTCATTAACAAAGGTTTATACCTAAGTTAATTGCTTCTTTAAAACTTCTTTCTTGAGGTCTTATTATGATGTTTTGTATTGAATTGATGGCTTAGTTAGTCTAATAGTAACTGACTTAACTCAATTTCTACCACTTTATACTTTTGTATAATGAGTTAGTCTAAGGACATCTGGTAGAAAGAACAGCAAGCAAACGTGAATCTAACACTTGTGTTTGAGGCAACAACTACCACGAGCTGGAAACCCTGTCAAGAAAGCTCTTTGAATGAGTTTATCTGATCACAGGCAGTTATTTATAACTGAAATCATTGGTTCTCACACAACCAGAGGTTGCATTAAACCGAAATCATGATTAAGTGTCTTTCTTTACACTTAATCCCTTCAAAATAGTTGTTAGCAGTATGGTTTTTCAATAAAATCAAGTTCATACTGCTGAGTCAAATTTTTCTCAAAAATTTTGTACTGCAAGGCTCATATTTAGTACTGGTAGGCTTAGTTTGTACTGCTGGATAGTCGTTAGTACTGGTGCGAAATAACAGCTTTTTGAAAATATCCGTTGAAAGTCAGTTGAGGTTTTTACTACTCAATTCCTTATTTCCAGGGTTTTCCTATTTGGATATTTTCACTTTTAATCTATTTTATTAACCTTATCTTCAATCAAAAGTTATCTTTTTCTTGAAGTCGGTCCAATAGAAACCCTAATAAGTCAAATAAAATATCTCAATTCACTTTCTTCTTCTACTTTCTACCCTAAAATTACACTATTCACAGCAGTCAAATCATCTTTTACTGAAAAATAAATGGCTTCTTTATCCTTTGCTGACAAACACAATGTGGTCGCTTATTTGGAAAAAGCAGAGGATGATGCTACTTTTTATCAGATAGTGGACTTTTTAAAAGGTACTCACATAAGTCATTCTTTACTCTTAAATCCCACTATCTATGTCTCCCACATCAAGCAGTTTTGGCAGACTGTTACTATCAAAACATTTGAAAATGGTGACAAAGAGTTAAATGCTAAAGTGGATGGTAAATCTATCACTCTTACTGAATCATCACTCAGGAGGCATCTCCAATTGAATGATGATAATGGTATTAGTGCTATGCCAAACACTGAAATATTTGAAAACTTAACCAGGATGGGGTACAACACTCAATCACAAGCTTTAACTTTTCAAAAGATTTATTTTACCCCTCAATGGAGATTTTTAATTCACACCATCCTTCACTGTCTTAGCCCAAAGAAAACCTCATGGGAACAGTTCAGTAGTAATATTGCAACTGCTCTCATCTGCTTGGCTACTAACAGAACCTTCAATTTTTCAAAACTAATATTTAAAGGCATGGTTAAAAATGTTGATAGCAAGACAAATTTTTTGATGTATCCCAGGTTCATCCAAACAATTTTGGACATGAGAAAACATTAACTTCTTCCACACAAAACTGTTTATCCAACACCCAAACTTACCCAAAAACTTTTTAGCAACATGAAGATTGCTTCAAAAGGGTATAGTGGGGAAGAAGTTCCACTTTTTGATTCTATGCTTCAAGCTCAGGGTGAAGGATCAACAAGCCCAGTTGACTCCCAACACACACCCCCAACATCAGAACAATCACCTTCACAACCAACATCATCACCAGATAGGTCATTATCCAGACAGGACTCTGATGTACCTCAGCACAGAGTTCCTACCCCTACCAATGAAGCAGATGAGGCTGACTTTGTCAGTATAGAAAGGGCTACTTCTACTGTCTCTGACTTAACAGCTGGGCAGGACGGAAGTAACATAGCTAAGACCCAATCCATGGCAACACCAACAGTACCTAGAACTCTTGGTGGAATCCCTAGCCAAATGGAAACTATGGGTGGCTCGGAAACTCACCTTATGGTAGACTATGAGTCTTTGCCCCATGATGCACCTCTCCTTGAAGATAACACATCAGAAAGTGCTAAAGGCAGCCATACACTTCAGGAATTGATGGTCACTTGTACAAAATTGTCTAAGAAAGTAAATATTTTGGAAGCTGAGCTCGAAAGCCACACAAAAAACTTTGTAGTTGTCTACACCAAGCTGGTTTTAAAAGTTAAGAAGTTTGAGAATACAATCAAGTCCCTTAAAAGGAAAAGATCAGCAAAGATGGTGGTTTCAATAAGTTCATCTTCTTCATCAAGCTCATCAGATGATCAGGGTACAGATAGAGGTGAGGAATCTTCCAAACAAGGGAGGAAGATTGTCCAGATAGATCAAGATCTAGATGTTTCTTTGGTTCATGAAGAGTATGATACTCAGGGGAGGCAAACAAAGCAGATGGATCAAGGTACTGGTGGTTTTACAGATGATACTGGTAGTGTTGATAAAGGTACTGCTAGTGTACTTGAAGAATGTGGAAAACTAAAAGGGGGTTGAATAGTTTTACTGGTTTTATGTTTTTTTAAAACTTCTTAGGACTTCTTAAAAACTTTGCTATTGGAAACTTTTGATTCAATTCTTATGTGCAATCAAACAACACCAATATGAACTACACTCTAAACTAACTAATAATAAGTAATGAAAGTAACGAGTAGAGTTGGAAAGATCAAACCGAGACAAAAGGATTTATAGTGGTTCGGCTACGAAGCTCTTCTTCGCCCTACTCCACTCCCCGAGTACCACACTGATGAAGCGAAAAGTGTACCGCTTTTAAGGGGTCATTTAAGCCTTAAATCGTATTTATTTGATCAAATATTGCCCTAAATCGTTCCTTTTGTCATTTTAGGTACTTTTGAGGAGAAATCTGGAAAAGGAGGCATTTTGGACGTTTTTGGAGCATAAAAGTGAAGAAAACGGCAAAGTCTCAAAAATCGGCTAAAAGTTACCTTTGACGGCGTCACAATTAACCCCAGACGGCGTCATGCCTTGGCAAGAAAAGGTGGACGTGAAATTTACTCATGATAAGCCAGTGAAAATAGCATGTGAATTCTGACGGCGTCACGCTTTAACCTGATCAAGGGCGTCACGGCTTAAATCAAAAGGGGACGGTGTCACGTTCAAGGTTCGACGGCGTCAAGCCTTGATAAGCCAGAATGGATTTTGGAAGAGCTAAAGAGGGACGGCGTCAAGAAGGTCATCCGGGAACCCTAGAAGCGGCGAGGTGACGGCGTCACACTCCATAAGGTGACGCCGTCAGATCCAAAAATCTATATATAGTTTTCTAATTTTTTGTCATTAGTGTGGAACTTAGTGTGTGGAATTTTGGGAGAAAACCCTAAGACGAATTTAGCTTCTTTTTCAAGGCTTTTTGCCTTGAGATCTTCCATGTTACATTGAAGATAAGTTATCAATTAATCATTCAATATGTCTATGTGTTGTTTGATTTTATCTTATTCTTGTCTTTTGATTAACATGTTAGGCTAAATTTATCTTGTGTTTGCTTAGATCTAATGAAACCTAGCTATTGATTATTGGTTATTAGTGTGTTGTTAGTTGTATTGGATGATTGTTTATCTATGTTAGGCTTAAGAAAACTGGCTAACTTCTTATTCGGTAACTTGCTTGAACGTCTTAAGAAACATGAACCAAAGGCGTACTAAAGGTTTTTATGGTTGTATTTAATGCACAAGCGAATTCTAGTGATCCCATGTTAGGAGCTTCCTAGCCGGCTCGACATAGGAGTGAAGTAGGAGCTTGTAGAGTTGGGGAAGTACGTACGCCACCCCACGATTGGTATTAAGGAATACACCCGTCATCCACGCGACTAATACACACTAATTAACCAGTAAAAGATAGTTAGGAAGTAAGGAAATCTAAGTAAACACATTTCTCTACACATAAGTTTCTCACCAACATTTTATTTTCAGTTATTTATTTTATTTGCATTTGTAGTTATTTGGGTTAGTTGACTAGCAACTAATTCCGCCCACTCCTTCAAACCCGAGATTTTACTTGCTTTCATAAAAATATAAAAAACATAAAAAGAATCTTCCTCAACCCTTAGACCTAATTAGAGTAGTCTTTCACACCTAACGAACACTATTCACTGTGGAGAACGATCAATCCCCCGTACTTACCACTACACTATACTACATCGGTTAGGTACACTGCCTGGTGGGGTTGTAAGCCTCTTGAGATCCCTCGAGAGGTAAAACCTGTTGTAAGGTTGCAAAACCCACGCATCAAGTTTTTGGCGCCGCTGCCGGGGAATAGTTATTGTTTAGGTTGAATTTTTATTTCTATTAGGTCTACTCACTAGATTCCTTTCTAGTGAGATTTTTATTTTATTTTTCTAGGTTTCCTTTAGTCTATCTTTTTTCTTCGTGTCTTTGTTCGTAACCATACCATCCGACATCATGGAAGATGGTAATATCCTTAACCCCCACAACCCACCACCACAACCACCACCACCTCCTAGAGCCCGTACTTTAGGAGAGTACTCCCGTCCTAGCCACCATGGCTATCGAAACACCATTGAGCTCACTCAAGGAGCCAATATCACACCCTTGCGATCCGACACCATCCGGTTGGTGCAAAGCGGATGCGCATTCCATGGACTTCGTTCTGAAGATCCTAATCAACACCTCAAGGACTTTCTTAAAATCGTTGATTCTATAGACCTTGATGTTGCCACTCGAGAGACGACCCGATTGCGTCTCTTCCAATTCTCTTTGCGGGACCAAGCTAGTCAGTGGCTAGAACGTCAACCCGCAGGATCCATCACCTCTTGGGATGATCTCACCACTCGTTTTCTTGCTCAGTTTTTCCCACCGGGAAGAACTACCAAGCTAAGGAATGATATCTTGATGTTCCAACAACGTCAAGGCGAAACTCTCTACGAGGCATGGACTCGATTCAAGGACTTACTCCAAAAAGTCCCTCACCATGGCATAGAACTTTGGCTCCAAGTCCAAATCTTCTATGACCATATCAATCTCTCCACAAGGCAAACCATTGACCAATCGGCCGGTGGCAAGCTACGTGATCTAAGTGCGGAACAATCATGGGCTCTCCTAGAGGATCTTGCTCTTTATGACAACGAAAGTTGGAGTGATCCCCGTGATTTGAATAAAACGGTCAAGGCAATATCTTTGCCTTTGAACAATTCAAGCACTTCTGACCGTAGGATCATAGAACTTGAAGACCAAGTCAAGTTTCTCATGAAATCCTACGAGGCTCCTAAACCTTCAAGCCAAGTGAACAAAATCACTTCTTCATGTGAATTATGTAGTGGTCCCCACGACACTCGTGATTGCATGGAACTCCCCGAACAAGCTTTTGTGGACTACGCATCCTCGCGTACCGACAGAGCGGGAGACAAGTGGTACACTTTCAAACCCGAACCAAACCATTACGGTGATTCATACAACCCCGCATGGAAAAATCACCCGAACCTTAGGTGGAAACAAAACCAAAACACGCAACAAACCAATTCTTCCAACCCACCTAATCGTTTCCAATCAAGCGGTTCCAACTCGAACCGTACTTTCAACAACAATCCTTCCGGCAATGGTAGTACCAATAACTTTGAAGGATTGAGTTCCCAATTTATGGCATCTCAAGAAGCTCGGATAGCTAGATTCGAGACCGAATTCAATCAACAACAAACGGAGATGACCAATAAAATTGACAACTTGTTGAAAGCTCTCCATAACCAAGTGTTATCACCTCCACATAAGGACGCTAGGAACACAAATAGCGGACCCCAAGTAAAAGACCCCTCTTCATCCAAACACGTCCACTTTGTCAACGTTGTCACTATTAAACCAATCGATAGGAGCATGGAAGGAAGTGACAAGAATGAGGGTAGGATAGAAATGGAACCTAAGGATGAGGTTAAGAAAGTCGAGGTTGATAAGGAAGTGAAGAAAAGTGAAGTAGAGGAAGTAGATAATGATGAGGACTACTTCAATAGGCTACCCACTAAGGAAGAGCGCGCATATCATACAAACCTATTCGATGACCCCGAGACACCATACTTCCTAGGTAAACCAATCATTGAAATAGGCGACCCTTCTAATCTCAACATACCATGCAACATTGGACATTTGCATGTGTGGAAAGCCTACATCGACCTTAGATCGCCCATAAACATCATGACTAGAGCCCACTACAACTTGATAATGAAAAATCAACTTGGGTATAGGATGTTCCCTGACAAGGGTTGGATGAGTAACTTCACGGGAAGAGTTAAGGGATTACCGGTTTATGTAGGAAACTTCACCTATGTCACCGACTTTGTAATTGTAGAAGATATCCGCCCAATTGTCGATGCATCCTTAACTCAAGTGGTTTTTGGAAAACCATTTGTTGAGGTCTCTAGAATGACTTATGAACCTTCCTTAGGGATAGTTAGATTTAAGGATGAGACCGATGAAGTAAACTACCAAATGCCCTATAAGATAGAACAATTCCAACACGTGTCAAATGTTGAGAAGGAGCTCAAGCAAGCGGTCTACTATAGGAATGATGAGGATAGAAATAAAGGAGTAGACTATGTTATGGAAAGGATATTCGGTTTCTACAAGGATTGTTTGAAATTAGGACCGGAATATAAAACCGGGAAGGAGAATGGCCTAGGAACCGTGACCGATGATGGAATCACGTAATGTACGTGACTTTGAGTCTAGCTACAAGACTCGTTAATAAAGAAAAGCGCTTCTTGGGAGGCAACCCAAGCTTTATTTGTTTTATTTGCTTTGTGTGTTTATTTGTTTGTTTGTTTGTTTTTATTTGTTTCCGTATGTATGTTTAATTTTTATTAGTATTGATTCATGTTCAAAAGTAATTTGTGAAAATGCTTTATTTTGTTTTTAACTTCGTCTTAACTACATATAAAGGTATTTTGCAAAAGTTAAGTGTAAGGGAAATCTAAATCGGTTTATTAGAACACAAATTAACATGAATCGTAATAATAATAAATTAACATATATATTCGTATTTGTTTGAGTCAAATGCTTGTATCGAGTCATAATGATGTTTTGCAGGATTTCCAGGAAGTAAGGTAAAGGTTTTTCCAGAAATTTTCCGGAAACTTAAAATGAGAATTTTTGTCAAGTCATTTCTGACGGCGTCAGGGTTTATAACCTGACGGCGTCAGATTTAATTTTCAGAAATTTTTGAAAGTTTTGTTTTCATAAAAAGTTTTTATTAAATCTCCAACTTATAATCTCCAGGAATCTGCAAAATTATCATTCCACAAGCATTATATCCTTATATATAGATTTATCCCGCCGATGTTATGCAGGTTTTCGTGTTTGTTTTCTCAGGTTTAACAGGTTATTTTGGACAAGGAAATGTGTTTGGAATCAAGCTTATGGCGATGCATTAGTCATGGAGCTTCAACATTCTCTTTGGAGGAAGATTTAACCGTGTAATTTCATTATCCACCGAGCAAATCAGGGGAGTATTTGATTTCATTCTTTTACTTTTTGCTTTTACATCTTGTTATTTGAACATTGGGGACAATGTTCATCTTAAGTGTAAGGGGAGGGTAAAAGTACGATGAGAGAATACTATTGCGCTTGATTTTTGTTTGTTTAATGGTAGATGTGTAATAAAACTGAGATAAATACCTGTTAGGGCAATTTTAGTGCCAAATTTAAAATTTTTTACAACATATAGGAGTGAAACTTTGATCTTAATGAGCGTCTCACGGATAGGAGTTATATGACTAGCACAAAAACCGTACCACTAAAAAAAATTTCCACCCCAAATATGTGAGGTTCGCCCCTAGAATTGGTAGGAAAAGCATTTATGCTATGATGTGTGTACCGGTAGCACTTAGATTCTAGAACTTGCGTTAGGACCATTCCGAGGCCACAAGTGAGACTACATTCGTGTAGTTAGATTTACTACATGATAAGAGGCATTAGGATTAACCCATTGTTTTACACCTGTGTTTTTGTTATAATTACTTTGGCTACATTGGTCAAGTAATTCTCCCACACCCTTTGCGTTGTACTCATTTTTAGTACACGATACCCCTAGTACACCCCTCAGAGCCTATCTTTTCGTTTTGACCTTTAAGCATTATACTTAAAGGAAGAATTTGTTTACACCCCACTAAAATGTACACCCAAATCGCCTTAGCCTACCTTGTATGCACTCATTTTTAGTGCATTATTGTTACAACATTTGTTTAAACCCAAGTTAATTATCTAGTTGATTACATGGTTGCTAAGTCGAGTCATATCCTTGTACATATTGTTTTTGGACGATTGGGACTCATGGGTAAAGTACTAGTATAATGGAGTAATGGGGATGAACATCATTTATTACCCCCATATGTGCTAAATGTTTTAAAAGTACTCCAAGTTTTTCAATTATCTTAATTCGAGTCATTAGATTAGTATTAGTAAAGTTATGTAAAAATTCAAGTGTAAGGGGGATGCAATGCCCCTATGATGTATTATTTTGGATGGTAGGGCAAAAGTGTATGCAAAAAAAAAAAAAAAAAAAAAAAAAAAAAAAAAAATCGAAAAAATCAAGAAAAATACAAAAAAAAAAATGAGAAAAAGAAAAGTGGAAAAACATACGGACTACCATCCCGTTTCATTTTATGTTTGTTTTATGTTTTTGTTATTTTGTTATTTCGTTTCTAGCTTAAGATCGAGTCTAGTCTTGGCTTAGCAACATTGTATAGTACATGTAATTGATCAAGATCTTTAACTCGCCACCAGTAAAACATCCTTTATCCAACAAACCCGTGTTTTCCTTTTCCCTACACCTAACGTTATAACCCATTTAAAAGCCCTCTTTGATAGTTTATCTTTGGTGCTTACGCCTAGTGGAGGAGGTTTTCGATCCTTTCCCAAGCCTATGGTAATCTATTTGCTATGACAGGTAGTGAGAGATATTATCCGTTTTCATTTATGAGATTTATTTTGATGACACTTGAGAGATGTGAGTATCTAAACACTACTTGTGAGGTGCTAGTTTATAATCTCCGTGCTTATTATGATTGAAGTGGAACGAATATTTGTTGTAATTACTTTTATGTTTGCATTAAATGACCCCTAACTTGTATTTTGATTAGAATAAAAGCGCATTTGCTTGAGGACAAGCAAATCTCAAGTGTAAGGGTATTTGATGAAGCGAAAAGTGTACCGCTTTTAAGGGGTCATTTAAGCCCTAAATCGTATTTATTTGATCAAATATTGCCCTAAATCGTTCCTTTTGTCATTTTAGGTACTTTTGAGGAGAAATCTGGAAAAGGAGGCATTTTGGACGTTTTTGGAGCATAAAAGTGAAGAAAACGGCAAAGTCTCAAAAATCGGCTGAAAGTTACCTTTGACGGCGTCACATTTAACCCCAGACGGCGTCATGCCTTGGCAAGAAAAAGTGGACGTGAAATTTACTCATGATAAGCCAGTGAAAATAGCATGTGAATTCTGACGGCGTCACGCTTTAACTTGATCAAGGGCGTCACGGCTTAAATCAAAAGGGGACGGCGTCACGTTCAAGGTTCGACGGCGTCAAGCCTTGATAAGCCAGAATGGATTTTTGAAGAGCTAAAGAGGGACGGCGTCAAGAAGGTCATCCGGGAACCCTAGAAGCGCTTAGTGTGTGGAATTTTGGGAGAAAACCCTAAGACGAATTTAGCTCCTTTTTCAAGGCTTTTTGCCTTGAGATCTTCCATGTTACATTGAAGATAAGTTATCAATTAATCATTCAATATGTCTATGTGTTGTTTGATTCTATCTTATTCTTGTCTTTTGTTTAACATGTTAGGCTAGATTTATCTTGTGTTTGCTTAGATCTAATGAAACCTAGCTATTGATTATTGGTTATTAGTGTGTTATTAGTTGTATTGGATGATTGTTTATCTATGTGATGCACAAGCGAATTCTAGTGATCCCATGTTAGGAGCTTCCTAGCCGGCTCGACATAGGAGTGAAGTAGGAGCTTGTAGAGTTGGGGAAGTAAGTACGCCACCCCACGAATGGTATTAAGGAATACACCCGTCATCCACGCGACTAATACACACTAATTAACCGGTAAAAGATAGTTAGGGAGTAAGGAAATCTAAGTAAACACATTTCTCTACACATAAGTTTCTCACCAACATTTTATTTTCAGTTATTTATTTTATTTGCATTCGTAGTAATTTGGGTTAGTTGACTAGCAACTAATTCCGCCCACTCCTTCAAACCCGAGATTTTACTTGCTTTCATAAAAATATAAAAAACATAAAAAGAATCTTCCTCAACCCTTAGACCTAATTAGAGTAGTCTTTCACACCTAACGAACACTATT
This sequence comes from Artemisia tridentata subsp. tridentata, assembly GCA_021014915.2. Lineage (NCBI taxonomy): Eukaryota > Viridiplantae > Streptophyta > Magnoliopsida > Asterales > Asteraceae > Artemisia > Artemisia tridentata. Next base: position 359,571,862 of record CP139507.1, on the reverse strand, counting down.
CCCTGTGGAGAACGATCAATCCCCCGTACTTACCACTACACTATACTACATCGGTCAGGTACACTGCCTGGTGGGGTTGTAAGCCTCTTGAGATCCCTCGAGAGGTAAAACCTGTTGTAAGGTTGCAAAACCCACGCATCACACACTCGAGAGTTTCAAGCACTATGTCACCAACCTCCCTTAAGGCGGAGAAAACCGTACATGTCGCTTAACTTGTTTTCCGACACTAAGCTAGATGTCGAGTGCTAATCTTAGCTAGCACCAATCTAACACGATCCACACGATCAATCACTCAAGCCCAATGGCTTCAAGAGATCTCCAAGATCTCGACACGATCACAATGATCAACACTCACTTGACTAACACTATCCTATAGACCCTTGATCTTCTTGATCAATCACACAAGCCCAATGGCTTCAAGAGATATTCACTATCTCTATAAGATCACAATGATCTTCACTCACACTCTCACAAAAGAAAAATGATCTTGATGTATGCTATGATACAACAAGGATGTAACAAATGTTACAAGAAACCTAACAACTACTACAACTCTTGTATCTTCTTGGATACCTTGAGTTCTTCTCTTGCACTTAAAGAGGAATGACAACACCTTGTATCAACTTGGATACTTTGTGTTCTTCTCTTGCTATTGAAGAGGAATGAAGAGGATCTCTACGTTGGATGATTTGATCACTCTTGAACAAAAGAAAAACTAAACTAAATGATCAAGAAAGAAAAAATGGTGTGAGGGATTTAAACTCAAAAGTTTCTGTGTGAAAAAGGGTGAAGAAAATCTGTGAAGTGGGCTGGTATTTATAGGCAGAAAAAATCTGGCCGTTACAGAGGGACGGCTCCACTAAATCACCGACGGCTCTACTAAATTTAGTGGAACCGTGTCAGACAAAGACACTCCATTTTTTGTCTTTTCTGGTGAAAACTTATTTGGGGAAGTTTGGAGCTGATTTTTGGGGGGGGGAAATAGCTGTTGTGTATTTTAAACTTATTTTTCCATTAAAACATTTCTTAATTATTCAAAAATAATTTGTAAAGTATATTTTTGAAGAAAATGTTTTGTCACATAAAATTGTGAGGTCTTAAATCCAAATTTACTTCTTTGATCATTAGTGAAGTTGTAAATTTGTTCTAGAGTGATTTGTGTAGAAACGGGATCTTCCGAATAAAAACTTGTTTACGTTAATTTTAACGTTACGTGATTTCACATTTTGTCATCCTCAAAACGTGAAGTTATCGAAAGATAGAAATAACGTTTTTAGAACTTTATTTACATCAACAAAGAAGGTATTGGTCGCATACAAGGTACTGCTAGTGCAGTGTATACCAGAAGACCAAAGATTTCAAGAGCAGACAAGGGTAAAGCAATTATGACAGAAGAAGAACCATCTTCTCAGAAGCTATCCAAGAAGGAACAAGCTCATATTGCTCTAGATGAAGAACTAGCTCAAAAATTTCGTGAAGAAGAGTTAGAAAGAGTTGCAGAAGAAGAAAGATTAGCTGAAGAAGAAAGATTGGCAACATTTATGGTTGAAAGAAAGTTTCAGACTGAAGAAGAAGAGAGAGCTGCTCAAATTCTTTCTGATAAGGAATTAGCTGCAAAACTTCAAGAAGAAGAAAGATCCAAGTTTAGCAGAGAAGAACAAGATTCAGCCCTGAATGACTTATTGGAGGAGATCAGAAAGAAGCAAAGTAAAAAAGAAAGCTTATAAGAAGAAGATTCCTTCAAGAAGTGAACAGTTAAGGTATATGAAGAATTACTTGAAGCATCAGGATTACTGGAAGGAACAGTGGTTCACAGGGAAGTCTTATGAAGAAATAGAACAACTGTACATCAGTGCTTATACTAGAATTCAGAAGCCTTATGAAGAAAGTGCAACAGTTGAGACTGAGTCCAGTAAGGGTGTAAAAAGAGCAGCAGAACAGTTGGAATCAGGAGATTACAAGAAACAAAGTACTGAGGAAGAATCAGTTCAAGAAGAACCAGTTGAGGAAGAAACAGCTGAGAAAGAAGGAAAGACATTGACTGATGAGCAGATCCATAGTATGATAGTAGTGGTTCCAGAATCCCTTAACATTGATTCCCTTCAACCAAAGCATCCAATTATTGACTAGGAAGTGTATTCAGATGGAAGAATCAAGGGATGGAAGATCATCAGGGTAGGAGGAAAAACTGAAGTCTACAAATTCTTTGAAGACTTGATCAGAGCTTTTGACAGAGATGACCAAGATAAATTATGGAGCTTAGTTCAAGAGAGATTCAAGACCTTGGATCCTACAGATGACAAAGATAAGGAACTATGGGTTGAGCTAAAAAGATTGAATGAACCAGATGGAGGTAAAGCTATATGGATATTTCAAGCTCAAGTTTCAGACATCACATGGAGACTTTTTGATAACTGTGGTGTTCACAGGATTTCTACTAAAGATGGATTGGAAATTTATTTGTTAGTAGAAAGGGATTATCCACTCAGAGCAAGAAGATTCAAAAATGGCAGATGAGCTAATCAGAAAGATATTTCAGCTTGAAAAACAAAGAAAAGCTAGAAGACTAAGATTAACTATGTAGTATTTGGAAGAATCCTCACAATCCTATTTAATTCAGAGAAACTTGATGATTTAGGGTAAATCACAAGTTTAGGGGAGGAATGTTGGAAATTAAATGTCTCAGAACTTAGTACTACTGGGAGAATTACACTAATAGTATAAACTGTTAGTGTATAACTTAAGACTGCTGAAGAAACAACTAACAGTACAAACTGCTAAGTTTGTACTGCTAGCTATAACAGAAGGTAATGCTGCATGGATACACGTTTGTATTAAGGATAAGTATGGAATGGATTCTTTGTATATCACAATTAGTTAGAAATATATGGTAGAATACTTATCTTGTACAGGACTCCTTAAGTCTGTAAAAGGAGATCCTAGGTTATACGTTTTGATATATCAGTCATAGAGTTTTTGTTAAGATTCAAGGTTGTTGTAACCCCAGTGATAGCAAGATCACTCGTATTATTCTTGAAATAATATTGAATTGTTTGGTGTTAATCTTACTGTGTTCATTGTTTATTCAAGTATTACAATTCCATTAAACAAACCAAAATTCTTCTAAGTGTGGTTAAGTAGATTCCGCATACTTAACTACATACACTCAAAGTATCTCAAACACATTATAAGGGAGTAACATCCTAAGTGTTTTATAATCCTCTCATAAATGATGCTTCTTTAGTCTTGATACTTGGATCTTGAATCTTCAGCACTTGTTTTCTGATCTTTAACCTTGTTTGTAGTAGACTTGATATACTTCTTTGTTCCGTTCATGCTTGTGATCTTTTGTCTTGCCTTCAATCAACATCTTCAAGTATTTGTTGTTGCATCCTCCCTGACATACCCATACCACTTGTTATGTTTCTATACTTTGATCTTTACTCTTATGTCTTTCCTCATTTCTTTGATCTTGACTTTGACTTGTTCTTGACATTTTGATGTAGCTCTTTTTCTTGATTTTCTTTGTCTTAAACTTGTTGAGGATTGATCACTTGAGTATGAGAATGTAGAGTTTGAAGATGTTGATGTATATAGTGGTGCATCAAGGGCGACTGCATTTATCAGTACTTTCCACAAAAAAGGTAGAGATGTATATTGTCAGGCCAATCGATCATCGAGGACCTTTTCTTAGAGAATTCTTCCAATACGATTGTTTTATTGATGAATGTCTTTATTCCATTCACCTTGGTCGGTCAAAATAAGCCTTTTAATCTCGTTAAGGACTGGTATTAATACGTTGGATAAATCCAAGTATAGACCTACGTCATCAGGATTCGATTCGTGAAAGGAATCTCCTTGGTAAGGTTTCCAGCTGGAGTACACATAAGTATCACTCCACGACCATAGACCATTTGGAACAAAGTTACCACCATAAAGAACATTTGGCAAGATTACTAAGATCTTGTGAAGGACTCTCCTACAGCTAGTTTTCTTATTTGTGAACAACAAGTGTATATATTTGGATATTATGTCCTAAAGAGATCTTATATTTGAATCTCATTGGCCCTAGACTTAATAAAGTGCATTTTGATTTTAGTGAGTGGAGGCTGGAGCAGACTGCCACCTCTTCAATATCAACTATTCTCGGAGTGAGATATCGATAGATTACATGTTTGTCTCGGTGAGAAATGAAACAAGAACCTTTTAAGAGGAACTTGAGTAGCTGGGGAAGGGTTGTGCATTGCATCATTGGTCCATGATGTCTGTCTTCAATACCATTACCACATCTTTGTGATAACCGATAGCAGATGTATTGACCCGATTTCTGCCCTAAGTGTATGGAGGGTTTTTGTTAGGAATGAAGTGTCGATCATTCTGGGATACTTAGTCGTGTCATAGCTAGTAACTTTTGAATGTAAATAGTTAGTTTATTCGTCTTGGGCCTTACATAGTATATGTAGTTCAAAGTAATGTATTAGCCCATTAAGGCCAAGGCCTACACGTCTTGTATGAAGTATATAAACCTCCTCATACTTGGTGAGGAGGTGGGAGTCTCATTTGGTTAATAACATTTTCACATAGTTCTCTCTCTCTAATTTCTCTCTCTAGGAGCTCTCACTTTCTATCTTATTGTGCGTGCTTGATCAATAAACTTGAGATCCAACAAGTGGTATCAGAGCTACACAATTATTTAGGACTGATTTCTGTGTTTGTAAAACTTTTAAAGATTGATTTTTTGATCAAAAATGGGGTTTCAAGTTCATACGTGAGCTTCTTTACAAAATCGCCTTTTTAGAATGTTTTTAGTTAAAAGTTGTTGTTTTTCAAGTAGTTTTAGTGTTTCTAAGTTCGAATCTACAAAATAAATGGAGTAAAAAAGGTGTTTTTAAACGTGTTTTGGGCAATTTTCAGTGTTATGTTGCGACAGTTTGCTATCTCGATTCCTTGAATATTCAAGGAATCGAATTAGGTTCCAATAGTAGCAATCGAGTTAGCCCTATTTCGATCTTTAGTACGTTAGTTAGTGGAAATAGTACTTCCAACGTGGCAGAATCGAGATAGTGAATCGAGTTTCAAGTTGATACGTGAGCTTCTTTACAAAATCGCCTTTTTAGAATGTTTTTAGTTAAAAGTTGTTGTTTTTCAAGTAGTTTTAGTGTTTCTAAGTTCGAATCTACAAAATAAATGGAGTAAAAAAGGTGTTTTTAAACGTGTTTTGGGCAATTTTCAGTGTTATGTTGCGACAGTTTGCTATCTCGATTCCTTGAATATTCAAGGAATCGAATTAGGTTCCAATAGTAGCAATCGAGTTAGCCCTATTTCGATCTTTAGTACGTTAGTTAGTGGAAATAGTACTTCCAACGTGGCAGAATCGAGATAGTGAATCGAGTTACACGTTGCAAGATCGAGATACGTTCTATTTCGATTTCTAGTACTTTAGTTAGTGGAGATAGTACATCCTACATGGCAGAATCGAGTTAAAGAATCGAATTAGCGAATCGAGATACATCATAATTCGACTTCTAGTACGATCGTCAGTGGAGTTAGTACAATCCTACGTGGAATCGAGATACACTTTGGAATCGAAATAGACTTAGGGATCGAGATACGTGTTGTCTATTTTGACATCTGGTAAGATCGAGATAGAAAATCGAGATACACTTAGTATTTTGTCATTTTGCTAGATCGAGATACAATTTTTGAAGTTTTGTCTTTTTGTGAGATCGAGATACAGAATCGAGACAGGCAAAATCCTAATAGCATAATCGAATTACAAGGAATCTAAGTATCTAAAATTGAAATAGTGGAATCGAATTAGCAAGACTTGAAGTAGTAGAAATCGAATTAGCATGAATCAAAATACCATCTAATCAAGATTTAACTTTCATAACAACAACAACTTAACTTAACTTAAAACAAATACAACTCATTGATCTTTGCAGAGATCAAGTAACTCATACACAACATTTCAAAATGTCTAATCAAAACACTCAACCGATTTCAAAAGGACAACAATCAATCATCGGTGCTGGTTCTGACACTCGTCCTCCAATGCTTGAAGAGGGTAGTTATGTCCAATGGTCAAGTAGATTCTTGAGGTACATCGAATGCAAGAGGGATATTGGAAAGTACATGAAGAAGTCTATCATGGATGGACCATATGTGATGAAGACAATCACTATTCCAGACTCTGTTGTAAAAATCGGCGCATAATTGCTCATCGGTCACTAAGCGCCTAGATTTCTCATAATCGGCCTATTTAATCGGTTTGGTCAAATATCGCTTAAAATGGGTCAACAAACCGATTAATCAGAAAAAATTGCTTAAAAATGGGTCAACAAAATCGCTTAAAAATCGGACAAATTCGCTTAAAAATTGGTCAACAAACCGATTAATCGGACAAAATCGATCAAAGATCGCTTAAAAATGGTCAACAAATCGAGTAATATCTATTTTTGACTTTGAACTTTGAAGAATTATGTATTATGTTTATATTTGAACACTTGAAATATTTGAACTTTGATGCACTATGCTTATCTCATACATATAATATTATATATATCTAAAATTACAATTTTTTGCATAAAAAATCCAATACGATTAATCCCCGCCCCGCCTAACCGATTAATCGCTAGGCCCTACCTGACCGCCTCACTAGCGCCTAGCGATTTTACAACCTTGATTCCAGGAGATCCAAATGATGTTTCACCAAGAGAAGAGACTCGTCGGCTACAGACTGAGGAGGACTTAAATGCTGATGAAAGGAAGTATTACGAGGCAGATGGGCTTCCAATGCAACAAATTCTTGGATCTGAAAAGGCCTTCCAATTGACTCTCTTGCAATAATTATGTGAAGATGTAGCTGCATAGTTATTGGATGGTGTGTTTAATTGAAGGTTCTAGTAAGGTTCAAAAGGAAGTAGCCTGCTATGGTATTTGGAATGTCTAACTGTATGTTTGGATTATGTATTTGTTTGACATTCCAAATGTTCTCAGTGGATGGTTTTTGGTGGAATGCCAGCCTGATGATACCTTTTTAGCTGCCTGTTTTCAATCCTTGTTTGTGAGGATGAAACTTCAAATGAGTGTTGATTTCTGGGCAGTTAAAGAGGAAATGTTGTCAAGGTGTGATGTATCTTTAAGTGCCTTCTCTCATGTGAGTGATGCCAACCTATGTTGGAAATGTAGCTTAATGTTTGAAGCCTTAATGGAACAGGAGTTTTACTCTTTTCTTGATGAAGCCTTGATATAAGAGCCTCTGTGGTTTAAGGTTACAACACGGGCAGGGTGTTTGTATGAAAAAGAAATGTAGTCAAGATAGAGGTTTCTCCATGCAGTCCTAGTTCTAGTATCTTTGCACTAGTCTAGAAGAATTGGTGATTGTATTCTTTGGTTGGTTCTGTCTGAATGTTCTCTTCTTAGCATTTTAAAAGTTGCATGGGGCATGTCCATTCAGTTTTTAATTTGCTATGTGTATTGTTGTTTATTATTTGTGGTATAATATATATTCACTAGTTTCAAAAAAAAAATTATGATACAAAATGATTGGACCACTACAAATGACAATTCATTTTGTGGGTATAATTTTGTAAAACCTTTGTAGATGTAGCATTGCTCTTATTTATAACTTCTTGAATTTAGTTGTTCAAGATATGGGAATGTTTAAACAATTTTTTTACGTAAAACTATATCTTCAAAGTATACTATATTTTTAGCTTGGAATGTATCTTAGAGAAAATGTTTTAGCTATGATGTTTCTGAAAAAGAATACCTAATAGTTTCACCTAAAAAAAAAGGATAAAATGTACTTACATTAGAATATAAGTGGTTACTAGCATACTGGTACTTCAAATTTCGAAGTTGAAAGCAAGGCTGTCAAGATCGCGATCCCACGTGATATTGTTATCCCAACAAATCTATCCTAACATACAACTAATCACTATTAAGATCAAATAGAGAAGAGTGGAACTTGATATGAGAATATATTACTCACACAATTCAATCCTTAATACAAACCCTAGAGCACTAACCACCAATGACCAACCTTTCCAAGTGAAGGTAAGGTTGGTATATATAGTTTTTCTCATGGACTATGGGTGAGCTTTGGGCTTTTCTATATTCATAACATTAACCTATTAGATTAAAAGCCCAAAGCCTATTCTAATTAATTACATAACGACACACTTAATAAAATATTACAATGACGCATGACCATCACTTTTTATAAATCCTAACAATCTCCCCCTAAGGGATGGTCATTCAAATGATGCTCTGAGTGATGTGGTTTTTCGTCTTCAATGTCTTGTGCTTTGTGTGTCGTTGTAGAATAGTCTTTGTTCTTGTTCCTTCATGTTATGTGATCTTCAAAGTAATCGTCTTTAGGTTGTTCTTGCCTTGATCAACATCTTTATGTGTTTATGGCGTCGTTACCTCCAACATACTCATACCTCTTGAGCTTCATACTTATGTCTTCCTCACGTGATACTTGAACTTGTTCTTGACATGTTGATTAGTTTTTTGACTTTGTCTTTACACTTTGTCTTTCACTTGATCTTTTGGTCTTGAACTTTTACATTTGAGCTTTGTTGAGGATGATCTTTGTATGTATGAGTATGCGGAGGTGAAGATGTTGGATATAGATGATGGTTGATGGACTTTCGTAGTACCTGCATAAAACAGTTAGCAATAAATCGTCCAGCGCTTACAGGTTCAGATTTTGAGATTGTCAACAGCATAGTGGTGTAGACTTTCTCTAATCCTAACCCAGGCCATTCTGAACCGGATACCCCCGAAAGGGCTTACACGGACACACCGAAGTGCACCCACGATTCAGTGAGTCGCTGGAGATCACCCCACGACTGTAGACCGTTTGAAGTACGTAACCATCATGATATAAGTTGGCAAGATCTGAAGATCTCATTAAGACTCTTACACCTTGTGTCCTTTTTTGGCGAACACAAGTGTATTATATGCAAAGTGTTCCGAAGAGATCTTTGATGAATCTCATGGCTCTAGACTCGATAATGTGCGTTTTGGTTTTAGTCGTCGGAGGTATGGAGCATAGTGCCACCTTTTCAATATCAACACATCTCGGAATGAGAGGCCGATAGATTATGCAGTGTTCTCCGTGAGAAATGAAACAAATATCTTTTAAGAGATATCTGAGTGGCTAGGAAAGGTTTGTGCAGCACGTCACTAGGTCCATAACGTCTTGTCTTCAATATCAGTATCATCTTTGTGATAACCGATAGCAGATGTATTGACCCGGTTTCTGACCTAAGTTTTCATGGAGGGCTATTTCTTTTCACCCTTTCATTAAACTTTTCTTTTTAATTCTTCAATCCCTTCTTTCCCTTTCTCATTTACTCCTTTTTTTCAATCTTTCCTAAGGACTTCTAATTCTAATCTATTGGAATTTTCCTTTGGTAGATCCCTCCGGCTCTAGTGGATCATAGGACATAAACCTAACCATAATCACCTTATTACTCCATGATTATCCTAGATTTGTTGATCACTTGCCATAAAACCTTTTTGTGAAAATCTCTCAAAGTGTTTATGAGTAAAACACATTTTTGTTAACACTTCGAGAGTTTTGCATTTTCTGAAATACTCCCCCTTCACATGTGCTTATGCATTTTTGAGATAAATTTGCACATGTTGGGCAGAGTTTGCATATTTGAATTGATTGATTTTCAGTTAATATGACCTTTGCGAGACACGTTTACATCACTAGATAGACTAGCTTGAAATTATTACCCGTCCCGGTCATATTAAAAGATTATCTCTCGAATTGGTACATTCTACTCAAACAAGTCCTTTGCGAGACACATTTACATCACTGGATAACCAGCTTGAAATTATTACCCGTCCCGAACAAGTCTTTTCGATTACTGACATTTAGTTTTCGTCAATTCGAGGGTTCATGCTGAGTCGAGCTCTTATTTAGTCTTTTCGATTACTGACATTTTGGATAGTGACGTCTGATGAATTGTAACCCTTAAAAAAAATCTAGATCAATGATTTGGCTCTTGATACCACTTGTTATCCTAATAAATCTATCCTAACATACAACTAATCACTAATAAGATCAAAGAGAGAAGAGTGGAACTTGATATGAGAATATATTAATCACATAATTCAATCCTTAATACAAACCCTAGAGCACTAACCTCCAATGACCAACCTCTCCAAGTGAAGGTAAGGTTGGTATATAAAGTTTTTCTCATGAACTATGGGTGGGCTTTGGGCTTTTCTATATTCATAACATTAACCTATTAGATTAAAAGCCCAAAGCCTATTCTAATTAATTATACAACGACACACTTAATAAAATATTACAATGACGCATGACCATCACTTTTTATAAATCCTAACAGATATCGTTTTTGTCTTTGCAAGATCGAGATCGTAGGATCGGATCGAGATCATACGATCCTACCAAAAATTAGTATTATAACATACGAATTATACATCCGATCAATTGAGATAATTATGCACAAACCAATACGAGTTTCACATATTATGTAATATTCAGAACTACAATTACAAGTCTTGCCAAAATATAAAACGGTGATACTAAAATGTGACAAAAGGTTGAAATTAAAGAAAAACAAAAAGGGAAAAAGAAATAACTGACAAAATAGTACAGTCCCTTTTTTAGTCTTTACTCAGCACCTCACGTGACCAAAAGAGTCATCATCTTCCTCTTTTATCTTTTCGATAACTTATGTTTTCCGGTGACTGCAACCTTTTCTTTTTTAAACTAGTCCAACATGTTTCTGGTCCGTTTGATCATCACAATATCATCTTCATCATGTAAACCAATTCAGAACACCAAAATATCTGATGCCCCCTAGTTGCTTGATGCACGGCCCGCGCTGCCCATAGCCAGGGCCGGCCCTAACAAGACATCACCACTCACCACCATCTTCACGTCTTCATTTCAACTTCACACAAGGTAAACTCGTATCGGCACACGATCTTACGATCTTACGCTCGAGTTTACGATCTTACTCACGATCCCACCAAAGATGCGATCCTACAACGATACAACACGATTTTATCTGGTGTACACGTAAGATCGTACGATCTTACGTCTAAACTCGCGAGTTTGACAGCCTTGGTTGAAAGGCCTATTTTTAAATTATGGCATAGGGTCTCCAAATTCTAAGGGATGAACCTGATGATTGAGATATGAAATGATGTCTCATTCGCAAGCAATATCATAGCTTCAGTATACATTGATTTTGTAAGAAAATAGACTCTTTTCACCAACAATATAACTAATGCTAGATTAGTATAGTCAAAATTCCTCGTTTGGAAACAATATTAAGTCTTCCATATGTACTCGTCTAAAATGTGTGTTGGATATGTTTATGCATATCATGTTTAGAAATGCAAATTATATCTTGTTTTGTAACTATATCAGAGATTGATATGCACAGTTGGAAATAAGTGTATGTGATTTGTTCAAGCATATCACGTTTGGATATATATGCAAATAATTATTCATTTGGAAACTATATCACAACTATGAAAAGAATAAAAACCACGATTTAGGTTATGCAACTTCATATAAACTTATCCGGTTGTGTGTATATGGGGACTGAAGGCCCAATAAGTCTTTGGCCCAAAACTGCAACAAAACTTCAGTGAGATATGACTCAAGGAAAAAATTGGAATAGTGGGCTTCGTCCAACCAATGCCACATTGGTTTAGATGTTTAAATAAGTAAAATTTATGTTTATTAAAGTAAAAAATTTCATTAATTAAGATAATTTAGAAGTTTAATAAATGTGTATTAAATGCATCTTTATAATTTATAATTTAAAAGGAAAGCTCGAAATGAATTAATACATATTAACTAATGCCATATTAATGCATATACGGGGTCCTTACTAAAACATCAATAGCAAAATTGGTCCAAATTCGTCTCCAAAGAGACTGCCTCAGGGCTCAGAAAAGAATGATATTAAGGGTGTATTTGGTAAAAGTAGTAGTGAGCAATAACAGTGAGCAGTGAGCGGTGAGCAGTAGCCACAACTCACAGCCTACCGCTCATAGCTTCTTAAAAAAGCATTGGAAAAATGAGCATTTCTAAAAAATCGCAAAGCTCTCCGCTCATTTGCGAAACGAACAATAAAAATCAAAAAGCTCATTTCTCACCGCTCATCGCCCCAAAAAGCTCCGCGCCAAACATATAAAAAGAAGACCAAGTTAATAGCATAAAGGTAAGCTTTAGGCTATGTTTGGCGCAGAGCTTTTTGGAGCTTTTTGGAGCTTTTTGGGGCGATTAGCGGTGAGCAATGAGCTTTTTGATTTTTATTGTTCGTTTGGCAAAGGAGCGGTGAGCTTTGCGATTTTTTAGGAATGCTCATTTTTTCAATGCTTCTTTAAGAAGCTGTGAGCGGTGGGCTGTGAGCTGTGGCTATTGCTCACCGCTCACTGCTCACTGCTCACTGCTCACTGCTACTTTTACCAAACACACCATTTTACTAAACATTGTAATAGCTGTATGGAAATTATAAGAATTTTCTGCTCTTACACGCTAGTAAAAATGTTCCATAGTGAATGAACTTTTTTACCGTCTAGAGCTTGTGTTCTATTATAATAGTTAGCTTATTATAAATATCCAACACTAAAATTTATGCAGTGCCAAAGGGCCTTTAGTAGACTGGTATGTGATTGTTCAATTAATTTAAAAGTTGCGGGTTTGAGGTGTATTAGAGTAGTGTGAGGTTGTGTTTGTTTTCATAATAAAATATTTAATATCTCTTAATAGCCTATAAATCTGAACCGTTAAGAACTTTTGATAATTAAGGATGTTTGTTTTTTTCTCCTTGTTTAGATGCATTAAGAGGTTTAAACCTCTTTATCCAACAAGATTTAAAAGAGGATCTTACTACCTCTCAATGATATATAAACTAGTTTTTTGTATTCTAATAATTTAGATATTTTAAAAAAAAGAAAACAACATTAATTAATTCATATTAGAGTTTTCTTCCATAAATTCAGATGTGTAAATCAGATTCAGACTTATAATGTTTTAACAAACGAACAACACAAGGGTGGTGCCTTTGAAATAAAAATATAAAGAGTAAATTGAAAAAATCGTCCTTGTGGTTTGGCCAAATTGCACGTTTCGTCCTTGTGGTTCAATAAGTGCAAAGATCGTCCTTATTTTGCACTGTTACGTGCACTTTTGGTCCTTCAACAGTGAAATTTGGCAAAACACAAGGACGATTTTTGCAATGATAAAGGACCAAAAGTGCACGTAACAGTGCAAAATAAGGACGATCTTTGCACTTAATGAATCATAAGGATGAAACGTGCAATTTGGCCAAACCACAAGGACGATTTTTGCAATTTACTCTTATTTAGTTTTCAAAACTACTTGAGCACTTAATCATTGAAATTTATGTTTCGAACCAAAGTCAGCAAAGCCCATTACAAATACAATAATTGTCAAATGTAATGAGTAATGACCTAACCATCCCAACCCAAAACATCAAACGCTCTGGGCCCATCACATGAGCCCCTGTCAAGTAGGTTCATATTTTCTGTCCCCCATTAAATATACCCGTTTTCCCACAACTATTAAGATCGTGTTTGACAAAAAGATTTGAGTTTTCTATATATTTCAAATTCAAGCTCATTAGGTTCTCACTACTAAAATTGAAAATGTAAATAACAATAAGTTGAATATGTTAAGAGTTTGGTGTACGTTTGGCAAAACAAATGATAGTAGTAAACAGTAGCGGGAAGCAGTATCGTTTATATCTGACATCTTTTTAAGAAAATTTGTAAAACTAGTGATTGTGCTTAGAAAAACAAATACACACTATGTGGTACTTATTGTCAAACAAGTTTTATGAATTAAAACACTAGACGCTAATTACTGGCTTCTTACAAAATACTCTAAATTACGCTCCAACATGCGATCAATGAAATTGGGATCAATATCCTCTCAAGTTGGTTATAACATGATAGATCATGTTGACCAATCACAATCAAGATAAATATATAATGGGTGCATTCAGGGCAAGGTTTAAAGTAATTATAAAAAGAAAGTTTGAGTTTATCTAATTATAAATCAGATTTAATTTTGGTAATTTATAAGTTGAATTAATATGTATTAAATACAATTTGTAATATAAAAAGAAAGATTGTATTTAATAAATGTTGATTAACCAATGTCCTCAGGGCACTTGTTAGACTATGTGTAGTGGGGAGAAGTGGTGAGTGGGGGGTTGTTCGACACGTGGCATGTGGGGTAGGATAGGGCTTTGTTGAAAAAGTGGTGTAGTGGAGAGTGGGGGGTTGTTTGACACGTGGCATTCATTTTCTTTACTTTTTTATTCACTTAATTGTACTACTAGCAATATTAAAATGAGTTAATGGAGTATATAGTACACTTAATTAGTAGTTAGCCATTTGTTTATTCATAAAAAGCTACACAGCACATGAAATGCAAAGGAGGAGAATGCATTGTTTGACTTTGACGTTAAAGATGTCAGAATCCATGAAGCGCTGTCAGGACAACCAAGAATCGGATTTTTGATTCAACAGCGCCCCTCTGTTTTGGAGGAGGGGGCGCTGTTGATGGCAAAATAGGGTGCTTCAACGCCCAGTACGCATGGTCTCAGGGCACTTGTTAGACAATCCCATATAGTGTTTTTTTTAATTAAATTTAAAGGTCCACTTACTTATTTCATGTAACAATAAAACTAAACATGATCTATTATGTTAGAACCTACTCCCTCCTTCCAAATTTTATTGTCACTTATTCCTTTTTCGGACGTCTCAAAATTATTGTCACATACCCAAAATCGAAAGTGAATAGATAGTGGAGTTTGGTAAAGTTTACTATATTACCCTTGGTTGAAATTAATATTTCAAACTTTAAAGATGTGGTAATTAATTGGTTAAGGGTAAACTTGTCATTTGTCAAAAAAGTTAGAGAGAGAAAGTAGTGATAGTGACATTTTTCTTAAAGAATGTGTTTTTTGTCGGATTACAATAATTTTGAGACGGGGGGACTACTTAAGAGTATCTTGATTGTTCTTCTCCCCTTTGAATCCTTTGTGCTAACGTCAACTAAAGTTTTTAACTCTAATTTACAAATTTTATAATGTATAAATATAATAAACCACTATACCACCTATGTTTTATACATGCTCATAATTATATGTCTACACTGTTTAAAACCTCTTTCTTTTTGTCAAGCTTACAAATTCCAGTCAACAAATTCAAAAACTGTAGATTACATTAAATTAAATGATCGAGAATGTAATGATTTTATTAAAAAAAAAAAAAATATAAAAAAAAAATAAAAATTATTAGCATTTTGAAAATACACATTAAATTTGACTAATAAGAACTGACTTGGTCAACGTAACAGTTTATAGGAGATATTTTGAGTTGAACGAATTATAGTAGGAAACTTGATGCCAATGTTTTGACTGCAAGAAAGGCTTCATAATCATGACACTGTTCTTTTACTGTTATATTTACTTTATTTTTCCTTTTAGTAATTACCAATGGGACCACTCATTGAATAATACTACCAGGTTATCTGGACCACTCAATGGCCCGTGAAGGTAGGAATTGACAGAGCAATAAAGATTAGATACCACAACGGTCAAATAATTGTTGTTGCCAAAAGTAAAAGTAAAAGTAACATCTTTGCTAGCAAGTCTGTCTGTTTCTAATGTATCAAGTATCAACCATTTATGACATTGTACTCTTCTCTTTCCCCATCCTTTTCTTGTCATGAAACTAATAATCATCCATCCTTTTCTATCTATGTTTATCTTTTTACCAAATAAGAAATTGTCATCATGCCTAATATTATGTTCAATAATATCATGCCAACTAATAAAGTTGAGAGTACCTATAAACTGATGCCATTAACCTCAACTTTTATTGTCCCATGTTCATATGAGATAATGCCACATTTTCATTTAATTATAGTGTAGTCATTTGTTTCAATATATTGTCGGTAGGACGAATCAGTGAAGCCTGCCAGATGGTTCATTTCACTGAAGGTGGGGCGTTATGGTGCTAGAAGGCCAAGCTTCAAACGTGAAGCCAATGACATCCCTTCATCTTCGCGCATGATGGTTAAATTTCTGTGTTGGTTAGGTGCTAGACTGAAACGCGCCCTTTTATTTTATTTTTTCCTTTTTTTTTTAATTGTGAATGGGTATATTGTGATACATTTTTGTATAAAGTATGGTATTTTTATGTGTTTGGTTATGTGGTGATCATTACGCCTCTAAAGATGGTGGCAAGATGGCGTGTAAAATGCTGATGTGGCGCTGAGTTGAAAGTGATGATCTGGCTTACACCTCGCATAAAAACCTCACCTTAAAAAACTAATAAAAATACAAATCACATATGTGAAAGACATTATCTTAATGAAGTAAACACTAAAAGCCAAAAATGACGAACCTCACTTATAATTTTTCAAATAAAAATCCCACTCTAGCCACTAAGCGAATACCTCATTAGAGGTCTAGTATATATATTGATCATCATAAGATTCTCATTCTTAACCACATTTAAATAAGTGAATGTGCGATACATAGAGAAGTCGCAATGGACGGTTTAAAAAAAATATATCGTTCTAGTTGACTTTGTTAACCAAATACATCATAGATCTCTGAACTTGAATGCTAAAGCACTAAGCAAAGTTGAAAGTGGAATGAGTGTTATGTGTACGTTATTTCCACTTTGTTGTTTGAGATTCTCTTTAAAAAAATGCGATAATGGAGAAAACATAGTGATTCTAGGGCAAACAAGAGGTCATGATAATATTAAATGAATCTTTATCTGTTTAAGTGTCATAAATATTAAATTCAAATAAAGGCAAAAAGTCAAGAATAAAATTGGTGGCATGCTTCATTTCCAGGTGCTTGGCTTGCCCTCTTAACAGGGGAACCACGTTACAATGACACATGATCCCCTCAACTACAACTCGTAGGAGTAAACAATTATTAATCCTGCAATCTTTTAGAAACCAATGATAATAAAACCAAACCTTAAGTATTAGATTCGTACCTTTGTTTGATTATGGGGATAAACTATCCCTTAAAGTATTTGTAATATTTTAGGGTTAAAAAAAATAATGATGTTCTATACTTCTATCGTCAATATAATGATTTTTTTTACGAAGAATATATTTTATTGGAAAAAAATATCGTTGAAGAATGATTTTAGCTTTACAAAAGTGGTTTATAAAACTTAACAAAATAATCTTATTGTTATGAAAGAAGCACATTATTGTAGGCAAATTTTAACCTTCTCAGAAACATGTAAATACCATATAAACATGAATACGAACGACAAAACTTTTTCTTTTGAAAATCAGACTTTACGTTGTTTTTTTTTTTTTTTTTTTTCACAAAAGCACAAGCTTCTTCATACGAGATCTGAATGAACGTATTTTTCTAACTTATACTTGTAATGTTTGGTCAATACTTGTTGGAAAATTGGTTAGCAAAAGTGATTTTTGACCAACTTTGGACACAATTATTTATATGTATGTGTCATATACATAAGTAATAGTTTGTAGGTTTGCGTTCTCCTCGAAGAGAGCTTCGCAATAAACCTTTATGTGTCCAAAATAGAGTTGATGTGAATGAGATATCGGGTCTCAAAGTTAGTCATTCGTTACCACGATTAAAGTAGAAAAATAGTTTACTTTCTATCCCACATCGGTAGGAGGAGTAAACTAGGGTGGAGTCTATTGTGTATAATTAGACGCTCTAATTCCATAGGTTTTACACACATCAAATCAATAAGTATTATTGATTTTCAACATAAGGAATACGCATCTCTTAAGATGAAATTCCTGTCAGTTTAGTTAAGTCCGACAGTACAACTTACTGTTTTGGTTGTTGTAACTTGGGAAACAGACGGCGAATCTGTTTTAAGGGAAGCGTGTCAAACACGTGACTCGGGTTTTAGTTCTTCGTTGTTGATCCCTATTTTGTGATCAAGTAAGTCTTTTTTACTATTTAATTTTATTGTTTTATTTAATTATCGTTTATTAGTGTCTACTTTCTGTTTGTAATTATTTTTTTATTATTTATTTACTGTTAATTTTATTTATCGTAATTTGGATTTTAATAATAAAAGTGTAACTGTTTCCCTATAATCTTAAAATAGATTCTGTGTAACATAATTAAAACACTTTTATTAAAATCGGATTAATATAATTAACAGATTTTATACAAACTGTTTTTCTGCTGAAACCAAGATTATGTTTCTTTGAAAATCAGTTTTATAACTAAACATAATTTTAATTAACAGATTTGGTATAACATATTTATAAACAATTTTTAAAACAATTTATTGAATCAGTTTATATTGAAACCATGATGAGTTTCTTTTCAAACTGATTTCTTTTAGTTTGTTTATTACGTATGTTATTGTTTAATCTAGATTTATTGAAACCAATTTTGTGTTTCTTTGAATCATATTTGGTACAAGTTTACATAAACCATGTCGAGTTTATTAGATACCATATTGTTTTAACTGTTTTTGTGTTTAAATATTCACAAGTTAACTGATGGTAACATAATTTGTGACCATAGTGAATCTTGCGAATGTAATTGGTGCGCCGATTACTAACATGGTTGCAAATCATGATGAAATCAGATTCATTGAAACCAAGTGGAGTTTCTTTGAAACAAATCTCATAAAATACAAGTTGTTATTTTATTAGATTACTAGAACGTGTTTATTGAAACCAAGATGAGTTTGTTTGAAACAAAATCTGATAATATACAAGATGTTATCATATTTTGGTGGAAAAGTTTCTTTGAAAGTAGATCTATAGAAATCTTGTTGAGTTTCTTTGGAAGAGTAAATCTATTTTGAAACCTTGTCGAGTTTCATTGTAGAATTAGACCATGTGATACAGATCTATTAAGATATTCTTAAAGAAGATTGACAAAATCATATTACAAATTTGTTTTTGTTTAAAACATTATGTAATATGCGATATTGTTTAATTGTTTTAATAGAAAGACTTCTTTAAAAGCGGTTTTGTATAATGGATCTTACAAAACAGTAGTGTTTTAAACAAAATTCGATGTAATCATTTTTGTTAAGAAACACTTTGTGATATAGCAAGTGTTTAATCATTCCAAATTTAGTTTTAGACTAATAACGGAATTTCGTATTAACAGAATGTTTGGAATGTCACGAGTGACATCTAAAGGATCTGCTCCCGAACTTGATGAAAGGGAGACCGATACTCGAGTTATGTGTACGGTAGATGCTTTAAAGCATTCAGATTTTATGTGTCATAACTATGGGTTAAATGGCCTGAATGACATGAAAATTGTTGCCAAGGCGGGATCCGACCTTAGATAATGGTGGATTAACACTTGGGCATCATGTCATGAGTATGATGATAAGAGTTTGGTTAACTCTTTCAAAGCAGCAGAAAATGGAGAGATGCAATTTATGGGCAACTCTACAACTGCTAATATCAAGGGAAAAAGAAATGTGATGTTGAAATTCACATGTGGAAAAGAGCTTAAGTGAACCAACACGTTGTATGTGCCATAGATTCGTAGGAATCTTGTGTCTGGATGGTTGCTTAAAAATTTTGGCTTACTTTTATTTAATCAAATAAACTTGAGTTAACATTGAACAAAATTTTAGTCGGTACGGGTTATGACCTTCATTAAATGTTTAAGCTGAATTCAATTTTTTTTAATGGTTGTTTTAATAAAATGAGTATGAATTCAGCTTATTTGATTCTTTAAATGTATAGCATGGCCAACTGGGACATGTTAATTTTAACTCAATACGTTGTTTAATTACATGAACGAACACGGATTACAAAAGTAAAACTTGTGTTGAAGCCAAATTGACAAGATTATCTTTTCACTCGGTTGACCGAAAATTAACTGAACCCCTTGATTCACGTGGTTTTATGTGATTTGGAATCGGTACCTACTAAGGTAGTAATTAGCGGGTACTTCATCGTAATTGTTGATGGTAGTACAAAATATTGCTATTTATACTTACTTGAGAGTAAGGATATAGACAAGATTGATCTATACAAATAAGTTGAGAATCAACTTATTATCGAAAACAAGGCGGTTCGAAGTGATAACGGAGGTGAATATGTGTCTCCATTTCCAAATGTATGTGCTAAACATTGGAATAAGATACAAATTTATTGCTCCTTATACGCCTCAACAGAATTGTTGGATGAAAAGAATCGTGCCTTAAAAGATATGGTTATGCCATGTTATTAAAGTCATGTGGGGGAAAGCGATTCTATTGGCTACTTATCTTTTAGATAAGATCCCTTGTAAGGAAAAGAAGATAGTTCTATGAACTATGGATGGGATGATAACCATCCTATAAGTACTTACGAATGTGGGGGGTGTCTATCTGTCCCGACACCCAAGGTTCAAAATATTGGACCTAAAACTGTGGATTGCATATTTTTGTTGATATGCTCATTACAGTAGTGCTTATCATTTATTTGTATATGATTCAGAAAATCTAAATATATACAAAGATACGATAATGGAATCAAGGAAAACTTTCATTGTTTGAAACTGTGTTTCCTTATTTATCCGAGAAAAATGGATGTTCATCTAGACTAGACGATGCAGTTGTCCATGATGAGAGGCAACTAAATGATGATGTCCTTCATGATGATAGACATTAAGATGATAATGTTGTTCGTGATAAGTGACAACACGGGATTGATTACGATCTCCATGATGTGAGATAAGATCAACCCAGAAGAATAGGTTGAGCCTAGAAGAAGCAAACAGGCAAGAACCTAAAAATTGTTTGGATCTGATTTGTTTCTTTTATGGTAGAAAACGAACCTACTTCTTACAATTAAATGGTAACTTCCTCAAGAGGGGCTCAATGAAAAGAAGCCATTAAATGTGAAATAGATTCTATTTTACAAAAATGATACATTATAGCTCGTGGATTTGCCTCCTGGTGGTAAACCACTAGGCTAAAAATGGTTTATACCTAACAACTACAAAAGGATGTCGATAAAACCATTGAAAAGTATAAAGCATTATTGGTAATTAAAGGGTTTAGACAACGAGAATGTCTAGCTTACTTTGATACATATTCGTCAGTTACACGAATAACCTCTATTAGGATGGTACTTGCTATTGCTGCTTTAAGAAATTTGGAAGTTTACCAAAATGTATGTGAGAATGACTTTTCTAAACAGGGATTTAGAAGAAGAAATCTACATGAACCAACCTGAGGGTTTCATAGTTCCTAGACAAGAGAGCAAAGTTTGTAAGCTTGTTAAGTCACTATACGGCTTAGAAAAAGCTCCCAAACAATGATATCCAAATTTTCTACCACGTCGTGTCAGAACGTGGATTCAAAACTAATGGATGTATGTGAAAAAAAAAAAGCACTGGTATATATGTAATCGTGTGTTTAAAAATAGAGGGTATACTTATCACTCGAAGTGATAACAAGATGAACAAATCCACTAATGAAATGTCGGAGTCAAGATTTGACAAGAACTACATTGGTTGTTTGATATGGTTCTTGGAACTAAGATCATATGAAACCAGATGGATTTGTTTTGAAGTTAAAAACACTATAAGGACAATATTCTTGAGAGGTTCAATGTGGGGGATTCCGGCCTAGCTAGAACTCCAACGACATCTTTTGAAATCTATTTAAAATAGAGGTAGAGGTGTTGCCTATTTTAAATTCTCAAATAATATTGGGGGTCTTATGTGTCTATAACTTGTGTGAGACTTGATCTATAAATTATGATCATGTTTAGTAAATATACCAGTAATTCAAGTGATGACCACTTGAATAGTATTACACGAGTACTATGATACTTATGATATTGCATTTTGGGAGATATCAAACTGCTATCTAATGGTAGAGTAATGCAAATATGGATTCTTACATAAAAGAATCTAGATCCACTAGAGCGGATGTATGGACTTGTGACAACCCATAATTTTCCAGACGTATTTTTATACGAGGTTATCTCTGTTTTTCATATACGAACTTTTCTGAACTCATTTGGTTTAAAAACGTGAAGTTATCTCGTGAAACGTGGAATTTGTACACAATGCGTACCGGCACAACCAACGATTTGATTTGATTATTTTATTATTTGTGAGAGACGAGGTGTATGAATAGTCGTTTTTATTGGAAATATTATTCTGAGCGCGATGGCGTAAATTTTGAGTCTTGAATCGATCGTTTGTTAGCCTAAATGAGCCCCGAGCCTCATTTCATGAAAGATTACAAAAACTACAGAATTGGCCCCTGGACTAAAGTTCCACCGCCGTCCCTAGACTTTAAGTGTTGACAGCTTTGGTCCCTAGGGTTTTTCATAACTTTTGGCAGCCTATATAAACATCACTACAACTCATTTTAGGGTTAAGATTATTCCCCCCTCTTTCCTGCCTCTTGCAGCCGACGCCCCCCCCCCCCTCTCCACCACCTCCGGCCATCTTCGGCCACCCTTTCTTCGGCCACCATAACAGCCACCAACGCAGCCGTTCACAGCAGAAGAAGAAATCGAGTATGTATAACGATTTGTAGAGGTTGTCCGTGATTTTTGCAGCCACGGTTCACCACCACCACCATCTCCACAGCCGCGCCATCACCACCTTCTTTCCTCTTATCCTCTCGTTGTTCCGAGTGGCATGGTAAAAACCACTCATCGAGTTATTTGTTTTATTTTCGATTAAAACCGATTATAATTGTTTTCGTTATTGTTTTCGTGGATCTAACTGATAAAAAGTGAGATTATTAAGTTTTGTGGATTTAAAAACCGGATATAGACGATTTGGTAACTGATTCGTGTGGTAAGAAAAACTGGTTATGGTGTTTACTCGATTTCTTTTGGTCACTGGTTATGAGTTAAAACCCGTAAGGGTTCGGATTTGAATTTGTTTTGCCACTTTCTATGCACTAGTTGAGGTTTATGGTAGACTGATTCAGTGAATTATGAGTTAAACACACCTGTGTTTGTGGATTTGTGATGAATATGGGTCGGGTTTAGGGTCAGTACGAGTCGGGTTAAACCCGTATGGGTTACGAGTTTGATTTTTAGTTTTGCTCTTGGTTAGGTTTATGAAGTGTTCTTATTACTGTCGATGTCGTTACTACTCTTTTTACCTCGAGTTGGATTTGTTTACCAGCATTATTTTTGTCTATTGTGTGACGGATCAAGCGAGACACCCATCGGGTGCGTTGTTAATTTTTTGGGGTTAATGCAAAACCTACAAGGGTGGTACGTTTGGTTGTTATTCTCGGCAGTTAAAGAACCCACAAGGGTGGGTGAATTTAAATTGTTGTGTTGGTTATTTTGGTTAACGAGACACTCACTAGAGTGAGCTCGCTTGGTTTGAGTCTTTGTTCGACTAACACCCACGTAGGGTGTTGGTGTGTGTTTGTCGTTCGGCTAACGAAAACACCACAAGGGTGGTCTTATGTTGTGTTGGTATAATCAGTCAAATTAAAGTGCGGTTGGATTAAAGTTTAAGCGTGTGTTGTTTTAGTAAAAAGTTATGTGTTACCTATATTAATAAATTTTACGGATATTATTTCGTTTGACATAGTGGACTATTGGTACTTTTCGTAAATTGAACGTGGAAATGTGATTTTGATTTGAATAATACGGATTCATAACGGATTAAATACTTGGCTTATGACTATTATACTTGGAAATTTGGACAATAATTTGGAATTATCGGATCGACATTTGTTGAACATTGGATATTGGACAATTTGGACTTATTGGACTTGGAACGAATACAATATATTAGACTCTAGACGAATTTAAAATATTTGATTCGCAATGAATATACAATAAGGTAATAATGTCTAATAGTCAATGTGCACTTTTTAGTTATTTTCTGTTAAACTGTTTTGAGTAAATCAATTTTATTAAAGTCTCATGGTATAGTTTACAAATTATTTGGGATATCGGGGTAAATACTGAAACGTACAAACAGATTTATTTTATTTGAGGTGTTTATTTGTCGTTAACTTCTAGATTTGTCTTCTTTGGTTTGACTTCTCGTCAGTATTGTTCTCGACTATATCGATGTCTTTCCTCTTTGGCGTGAGTTGTATGTCGAGTCTATGTTTTCTTACCATACCACACGAAACGTTGAAACTAAGCTTTTGATATGTTTTGAAATTGAATAATCCACGAAAACTACGACACGTTGTCTTTTATAGACTTTATTATTTAGCGAGACGTATTTTGAGATAACTGTATACGTATTAGGTTGTGCCGATCCTAGACCGTTGTGTACCGTTGTGCCTGTACATCTTGGAACTGTCGTGCCGTATGTCTTGAGACTGTTTTGTTTTGCTTCTCGATGCCAGTCGTGTCAGTTGTGATCCTTGCATTGTTGTGGCTAAGGTGAGTTCATGGCCCCTACTTTTACTTATTCTATACTCCCTCCGTCCCAAAATAAGTGTCCAGTTTGACTTTTCAGAGTGAAACTGGTTCAACTTTGAAATTAATTTTTTTTAATGTTATATAATACTTGATGATAAATTATACCATTGAAAAATACACTTAAACCCCAATCCATTTATATATTTTGCATCAAATATTATATAACACACAAAAAAATAGTTAAGGTCAAAGTTGAACCAGTTTGACTCTGAAAAGTCAAACTGGACACTTATTTTGGGACGGAGGTAGTAACTTTTTTTGGGGAGAATACATGCTCGTTGTTTTCACTAAACTCAATGCTTTACAAACGTTTTTATGCTGTAAACTACTGTGTTATATGATTTTGGACATATACGTGTGATGATGTGATTATATACTGTGACATGTTTGTTTTGTGAGTACATGACGGCGCCACTGTTAACTCTCTGCTGAGGGCCCACAAGTTATAGGTTCAATTAGTGTAACTGTTAACTCTCTGTTGAGAGCCCACAAGTTAATAGGTTCAGTTGGTGCAACTGTTAACTCTTTTTGAGAGCCCACATGTTGATAGATCTATCGGGGTAGCTCCCCACGTGATATTGGTTATGAGTATGATGAACACCATAGGTTCAGTTGGTGCGTCACAATATGAGTGTAGTATCTGTATGATTGATTTTGGTTCGAGATGTTTTGAATTATAATATTGTTTGCGGATTGGTTTTGGAACTGTGATTTAGGCAGTGTGAGCCTATGTTGAATTTGACTTGTTGTGAATGATCTTTGAACTCAGAAACCTTTTGGTTCAACCATATTGTTTTAAGCTAAAACCTATGAACTCACCAACCTCGTGTTGACACTTCTAGCATGTATTTTCAGGTTAAGGCGATAACTTATTTTTGGAGGCGCTTGGCAAGGGGCACGGTCATAATCGACTCTGGAATATATTTGGGACCGCTTTATTTATCTTATGGGCCTATTTCCACACTACTTTTGAATAATGTAGATTTTAACACTTTTCGCTAATAAATTTTATTCTAAATGATTGAGGTAAAAACAGTTCTTTGTACTTATGTTGTGATACCAATTGAGTAGCAACCCAGTGACATGTATGCTTCCGCTGGACCCGGTTTTGGGGGTGTGACAGGACTCTACGTAGGAAGCTATGTCTTGAAAATCTTGAAAGTATTTCAAACAGACTTTTATAGCGAAATCTATGATGGAATTTAAATTTATTTTTTGTGATAAATTTATAGAATCTTCAGGATATCTACGTTTATTCGTAGAGTACATACCAAGATGGTGTAAACCGGTAACGACCATCGGTATAAAGTGTGATAGTCAATTGGAATTGACAGAGCTCATATCACAATGTAAAACGGTAAGTCGAGACATATCCATCATAGACATTGATTGGTGCGACAACTACTCTCAACTAGAGTTGTCACAATTGACTATATAAAGTCAATAGATAACGTCGCGGATCCGCTTACGAAAGACTTAAGCAAAGAGTTAGTTAGTAAGTCGTCTAAAGGAATGGGACTAAAGCCTTTAAAGGAATGAGTTTATATGTAGGAAAACCTAACCCGGTTGACTGGAGATCCCAAGATCTGGGTTCAATAAGACAACCTAATCATATAAATGTGGGGGAAGTCACGTCACTATGGGGGAGTTACTTAACGTTGTAACTTCCTAGTCCATTCCTATAATAAATGTGACTTGTTGAGAGGTTAAACATATGATTTTTATGATTCAAGATGAAATCATAAAGCATAATGATTCAAAATGAAATCGCAAGCATATATTTTTAATGATTTAAGATGAAATTACCTATGTGAGAGAGAAGTGGGGTCGCTTCGAAGGGAATTGTGGGGGGCGCAAATCCTAAAAGCTCTTGCAGAACCAGGCAAATGTTCAGGACCATAATGAACATGACTATGAGGACTTAACAATGTTAGGGAAAATCTTGTGTGAAGTGCATTGTCGTCTACATAAACAGCAGCTCAGTTCAAAGACAACGCATCTATTGACAGCTAGGAGGCTAAGTGCATTTCACAAGGGAAGGTTCAAAGGGTCACACCTACCTATCCTTTGCAAGATTCAACTATTGGAATTTCATCGTAATTTTTGTATTACGACCGATCTCCATTCATGTGGGGGATTGTTGGAAAATTGGTTGGCAAAAATGACTTTTTACTAATTTTGGACACAATTATTTATATGTATGTGTCATATATATAAGTAATAGTTTGTAGGTTTGCGTTATCCTCAAAGAGAGCTTCGCAATAAGCCTTTATGTGTCCAAAATAGAGTTGATGTGAATGAGATATAGGGTGGAGTCTATTGTGTATAAATAGACGCCCTAATTCCATAGGTTTTATACACATCAAATCAATAAGTATTATTGATTTCCATCATAAGGAATACGAATCTCTTAAGATGAAATTCCTGGCAGTTTAGTTAAGTCCGGCAGTACAACTTACTGTTTTGGCTGTTGTACCTTCGAAAACAGACGGCGAATCTCTTTTAAGGGAAGCGTGTCAAACACGTGCCTCGGCTTTTAGTGCTTCGTTGTTGATCTCTATTTGGTGATCAAGTAAGTCTTTTTGACTATTTTATTTTATTGTTTTATTTAATTATCGTTTATTAGTTTCTACATTCTGTTTGTAATTATTTTTCTGTTATTTATTTACTGTTAATTTTATTTATCGTAATTTGGATTTTAATAATAAAAGTGTAACCGTTTCCCTACAATGCTAACCTTACACTTTGTACTTTATTTTATAATTCATTTATCACTTTACACTTTTTAGGTTTATATTTACATTTCGGTTGGTGCTTCGAACTTTATAGCTTAAAGTATTATTGGCCATGGTTAGATCGTGAAAGAAACATATATCCACTCCGAAATGACTAAAAGTAATGATACGATCTTATCACAAATCACCATGATTATGATTTATGAAAGTCCTTGCTTTTTGTTAAGATCTAGAGACTAATTTCTATTAATGAATGGGAATTGATATGTACAAATGTGATTTTACTTTGCACATATAAAATTTCATGAGGTATTGTTTGTTTTATTCGTTAATTGTATGTGTGCAAAGTAAATTCAATTGGTACATATCATTGCCCTTAATGAATACATAAGAGCATAAAAATTTATATTAAATCATTTAAAGCCTATAAATATCTATTCATTGCTTAAAAAAGGTAACATTTGAAATAGCTATATTGCTATAAGATGGCAGTTTTAAATTGCACAAATAGTTTAAAAGAAAAAGTACTTATTTGACATGCTAGATTGTCTTGTTATTGTTTGATTTCGACTTAATGAAAATAAAAACAAACAAGGCCTTAATCCTCTTAAAACATCAATTGTAATTTCTCCTAAAAGGAATTTGTTTTCACGTTATGAGTTTATTATTTAAATTGTAAATACTTGATAAGGATTTCGTTTACAGTTCATCGAATCCCCTACATTGCATTTGCTTAAAGAAATATGTACAAGTCAACTAACATTTGATTACATAACTTGATTTGGTTGAGCATAGCTTTAATTGAGGAGAGGGGTTGGACGTCTATTCTAAAAACAATGGTCATAATTACAAGTTACTTAACATTTGATTCGATTGTGAATATGGTTGGCCATATGTAGCTTTGAGAAACGAATATTCAATAACCATGAGGACCTTATACTATATCTATATCACATATAAAAAATACATTTGACTAAAATTTGAAAGCTTAAAAAATAAGTAATGTTATTAAACTAAAATATATTTATTTATAAAATTAATACGGTCTATTAAATATTAAAATATCTAATTACATTTTAAAACATTAACTATTTGCACTTTCACTCATATGTACATAAAAAAATTCACAGACAAATTGACGTTACAATACAACGTCGCCGCTATGCGCGGATAATAAATCTTATAATACCATATTTACCTGACTTGCAAGTGGATAATACAAAATGTGCAATGCTTTTAATGCATGTTTAAAGAAATAAAGAATTTTTTATGTTTCTATTTCGAAAACATGGAATTGACCTTTTATTTAGTAGTCGAATAAGTTGAAGATGGTTGAAGGTCAATTGTGGGTTGTAAATAAGTAGGTTTTGATTAAGGGAAGTGATTTGTATACTTTTATTTGTTGTTGTGACATTCTTTTTTATTTTTTTAAGTAGTTGTACAAAACACACACTCTGCTTTATCTGCTTGTACTGTGAAGTGTGTCAATAAAAAAATTGAATGTACAAATTACTTTCTTTTTATTAATGCTAAACGAGTTTTGGTGTTAACAAAAAGAAAGAAAAATATATATCTTGTTGGTTTAAATTAACAAAAGCTATCTTAAAAATACTCATTAGAATATCTAAATGGAAGGTAATATTTAATTTCATATTTGAACATGAGATGTAGTATTTAGTTTCTTGTGAAAGAAAACTTAATTCTTAATAAAATAATGGTCCCATAATAGATGATCCATATTATTTTTTTCACTCACAAAACACTAGACATTACCTTTCATGCATGTTTAAATTAAACATGATTGGATCTCAATCCATATATTAAAAAGGAACCGAGCTCGAAGGTTTTTCAAAATGACCAAGTCTCGCAGAGTAGGAATTGTTCTACTCGGAGGATGTTCAAAATTGCTATTTTGTTTATTTTTCTGGTTAAAAATAAGGACATCGCTAAACATAGCGTTAAGGCTATGTTTAAAGTATTCAAACATGCATTTATTGTTTTTGACTTTATTAATAATTGTCTTATTTATCTTAACCGATTTTATTTACCACCCGTTACCAGTTACGTATGTTTTAATTTTCTTAAACATAACCTTTAGGGCTACATTTAAAATAAAATAAAATAAAATAAAATAAAAAGGTTGATTTACTTGTAAACTTTTGTAAAACAGTAAGTGCTTTCAAAACTAGTGAAACACACATTAACACTATGCTAAAACAAAACTGCTAAGAAATTTCATGGCTACCGTCCTAGAATTATAGACGTTTCAAAACAAATATCATGGTCTTGGTCAACTTTATACTCATGATAAGTTAATGTAATACTCGTATTTCGCTTCATATTTTGTCCACATGCAATTTGATGAACTTTCGTGATTGTTGTCTTTAAAACTATTTATTGTTTTGAGGAAAGAAAACAAGTATTGATTAATGTAGGTGGTGGCTGAAAGAACATGGAAATTGGCAGATCTATTTTGGTGGATTACAAATTAGGATTCCCAACAACTCTGGTGGTTTCATAATTCATAGAATTGTCTATATCCTCGTTCATATCAAACCAAATTCATTAGAGTTATAAATTATTCGTCTAATCACCCACCAATTATGAAAATTGTAAGAATTTTCAAAAATGAAATATTGAAATAAGAGTTTGTTAACGAAACATGTAAAATGTGTGTCAATATACTTAAAATAGAAGTCTAACATAAAGCAATTGAAGGCAAACAGCCAACAAGCTGCGCCGCCAGCCCTTTTTAAAATTATGGTTAATAAGTTATCTTTTACTGCAAGTTGTTGTAATATCAAGTGTTGATTGTGTTTTATTTTTTCAGTTTTGTTTTCACCTTATTTGTGATTACTATTTGATTGTTTATAAGTGATTTTGTAATAAATATAATTTGCTTGACCATTGCGGGAGTGATTATTAACCAAACTCTTAAAAAACTATATATAAAAGTAAAGAAATAAAAGCTCGTCTTAACTTTGAAAAAATTTGTCGGGCAAAATTCCGCAGTTGTGATCAATGTTTTAAAAACCGAACCGGACTGGCCGGTTCGACCGGTTCAACCGGTGTCCGGTTCTTTAAACTCCGGTTTTTTAGAGGTATCGTTCTATGGTTAGAACCGGCCGGTTTTTCCAGTTTTGGCCGGTTTTTCCGGTTCGACCGGTCCGGTTCAACCGGTTTTGAATTTTTTTTAAAAAATTTTTATGATGATGTGTATACTTTAATGTTTTTTTTTTTTTTTTTTTTTTTTTTTGAATATTAAAACACATTATTTCTTTAAAATAAAAAATAAAATACATTTTTTTTGAAGTTTAGTAGCATTTAAAAAAATATATATATCGGTTGAACCGGCCGGTTCGACCGGTGTTCGGCTGACCGACCGGTTCGACGAAAAATCCGGTTTTTAAAACATTGGTTGTGATTACAGTACATAACTTAGTCTATAGGTATTGAGTACATTTATTTTGTAAATACATCTTAACATATATTTAAGTATAACGCGTAATTTAGCTATTCATGAATAAGGTGCAAATATTATCTCTAACTTAAACTAATATTTTTATAGTAATGCATGCGTTTTGTTCTTTTCAAAAAATTGTTGTATTTCGAAAATCATGAATGATCCACATAAGAATACGATTGAAAGATGCAAGAGACAACCAAGAATTACAATGACATGTTATGAAACTTGATATTGTTGCTACATCATGAAACAAAACCAATTGATAAGAACAATCCATGAACTAAGCTACACTTAAAATATGAGATAACTAGAATTCCAAACACCAAACTTAATTGTGAGAACCAATATAAATGGTTGAACCAATATGAACCTTCACGACAAGAAAACCTAGAATGGGCGACGAGATTTTTGGTGAGGATACCCATGTTCACGCCAAAAACCACTAAACGACAAAGAAACCACCCTTTTGACTTTGACGAGGAAGAAAATAAGGAAATTTTTTACTAAAACTTTTGGCAAAGAAATGTCCTTATCAAAGGTATTGACCAAATTGTTGACCGAAATTATAAATTTAGTTAAGGGTTTAAAGTTTAATTTTGTGATGACATGTCCTTGCCAAAAATTTTATGGGCCCGGGTTCTTGGCTATGCAAAATTAATTAAATAATTAAATTAATTAATTACGTAATTAACCTTTGGCAAAGATAGGGGTGTAAACGACACGAGATAGCTTGCGAGCTATTCGAGATTGACTCGTAAACTACTCAAAATCAACTCGATATGAACAAGTTTAGCTCGAGCTCTAGCTACGCGATTATAATTTCGAGTCGAGTTCAAGCTCGAAGATACTCGGCTCGTGAGGCTCGCTAGCCCTTATCGAGCTTCAATGATATTACACTGTTACCCTTTTATATACATCTAGTTACGTAAATGTCATACAACCGAGTCGAGTCGAGATTGATATGCCGATTTTTCATTGAGGTCGAGCTTTTAATGTGGAAATAATCGAGCTCGAGTTGAGTCGAGTTTCGAGCTTAAGTTTAAGATGACGAGCCGAGCCCGACCTTGAAATCCAAAGCTCGACCGAGCTCGAGTCAAGTTTCAGTAATCAAGTCGAGTTCCAGCTTGCCAGTACTCGACTTGACTCGGCTTGTTTACACCCATAGGCGAGGACATGTCATCGCCAAAGGTCTGGTAGGCCTGGCTGCTTAACATTGATTGAGAAATTTATATAGGCCGCGCATGTCCTCGCTAAAAACCTCAATTTGTCCTCGCCAAAAGTATTAGCGGCGAGGTTCTAGTGAGGATTATTTGGCGTGGACAAGTCGTTATAAAATTTTTTAGCGAAGACTTGTTCTCGCTAAAAAAAGGCTCAAATGTCTTCTCTAATTGTGGCGAATGTTGCAGTGATTGTTATAACTCATCACAAAGAAAGATGAGCACTTGACCGCCTTTTGGAACTTGCAAAACTTGAAGAAAAAAGTTTTGATCAGGCAATAACGTATTATAGCATTCCTTGTTAAAGTCATGTAAGCAATTATGGGTTAGGGCATTCATTATAGTTGATATTTATAAAGCTTTATAAATGTTTTATGTCATCACATATCAATAAATTTTGAACCTTTTGAACCGTTTCTCACTATAATTAAAATGTGTTGCAACTTTATAAATGCTTCAAATTACATACATTAACTGTGTTGAGTTTATGAAAAGCTTTAAGAACTATGATCTTTTCATTCTAGATAAATATCTCACTATACTTGAAACAACACATAAACTTTTTCAAGTTTCTTAAACCTATTCATATACCTCTTATAGTGGATGCTTTTACAGATAGCATCACGATTTAACGTTAAAAACATGTTTTGTTGAAAAAAAAAAGATCCATACATGTAACGTGTATGGTCAAATGCCAAAATCGATCAATTCCAAAGATAAAGACATATTGGCGTTAGTTAGAATTTTTTTTGAGTTATTAAGATCTTTTTTTTTTTTTTTTTTTTTTTAATTAAAAATTATTTATCAAATGCTGACAAAATGACAATTTGAACAAAATGAATATGTTTTCACATTCAATAATGTGATTTTGATTTAAAAATAGAAAATAAGAACTATATTGTTCTTAACTTTGAGGTTATCCTATCTTTAAACCTAATAAATTACAAGTTCACAAAAGTTGACGTTGATTCAATGAAACTTCAAAATGATACTGCTTTCGTCTAATAATTCCAGTAATAAATGTTTATTACTAATGTGACGTAAAGTTTTCGATCATTCGCTCTCAACTATTCAACTAACACGGAATTATTTATGTTTTTATTAGAATTTTTGAGATTGGTAAAAGCATGTAAAGGTAAGAGTTTGTATCAAATAAGAAGAAAAAATAAAATAAGAAAGATAAAAAGAAATTACAACCACACATTTCAGATACATTTACAAAAATAGATACATATCCTTTTAAAAATCTCACTGTGATTTGAAATGTGTGGCTATAAATTCTTTATATTTTTCTCATTTTAGTTTTTCTTCTCACCGGATCTTTTCCCTATAATAAGTTTAATGTTTATTGAATTGATGAAAACGAGCAAGACCATTAGAAAAATACTAAAGGTCGGGTGTATAAAAGGTTGAAATGAGCGGAGCTTAGCTTAAGGTTTATTAATTGGTCAGGTTCGAGCTGACCTTTGCATACAGTGATAGACTATACTCACGAGTCTTAGAAACATATATTTATGTCTGTTGCATTTATGTATAACTACTTATAAACGAGCTCGAAGCTGATAAACGAGCTTAAGCCTAGCGTATTTAACAATCGAGTTTGATTTGAGCTTTCGTTCAACTCATCATAGAAAGGAGTCGAACCTAAACTTCTGAAATTTATCACGAGTTGAGCTCGACAAAAAACAAATCGTATTGAGCTCAAAGCACGAACTCGAGATTTAAAATTATAAACCACAGTAAAACAAATCTCTTATGTAATAAAACAAGATGCAAAATGAGAAAAATAGAATTTTCGATTGAAAAATGAGTGAGCTCGATTTAAAATCGAGCATTCTAATTAGTAGGGATGGCAAAAAGAAATTCGTACCCGACGGGGACCCGATCCCAAACCCGATTTGACTGGGGATGAGGATGGGGACGAGGAATCCCCGAATTATGAAACCGGGGATGGGGCGGGGATGTGAATAGCATAAATCCCCGACCCCGAACTTCTTAATGTACAAATATATATAAAGTATATGTATATCAATACTAAATGTATGTATATGTTAGTGAGTATTGAGTATTGACAAGTATTATACTTGAAGTATATTTGTATATATATGTGACATTTAATGGATCAAAATTATCAAATATTTTAAAATGTTAAACGCTAAGTACGTATTATCCAACCAATATTTTGTCCGAATACACTCATTCAATGCTCTCTTTTTTTTTTCTTTTTTTTTTTATTTTATATATGTGATGTTTCAATATATACAATGCTTTAAAGTTAAATGACATTTTAATTAATCCAACTATGTACAATATACACTTTTTAAGACATTTTACAGGGCATTTATTTATATTTTCGATTAGTTATGTTACTTTTATGCTTAATTCATAAGGGTCGAAAATCCCCAAATCCTCATAGGGATCCACGATCCAAGTTGGGGATGCAAAACGATTTCCCGATGAGGATGGGGGCGGGGATGAGGATGGGAATGAGAAGCGGAGATGGTGAAGGTAAATACGATTCTTGATATTCCCCGGCCCGTTGCCATCCCTACTGATCAACTAATAAAAGTCAAAATTCGCTTCGATTTGGTTAAACTCACCTAAATAACTTCCGGCAAAATAAATATGTATAAAACACATGCGTAGATTTTGTAAAAAAAAATAAAAATAAATAAAAATAAATAAGGGTTAAATAATAGAACTTTATGTGTTAAATTTTAAATACATTAAACTGAATTAAGTAAATTTATCAGTTTTCATAATTTTTATTAACTTTATAAATACACTCTAGACTTTATATATATATTTTAAAAAAAAAAACATACATGTTGTTGTTAAAATAAAAGCATGTGATTATACATATACGAACGGTTACTGTTATTTCTCTTTTTGAGATAAATTAAGCATAAACGATTTTTTTTTTTTTTTTTAACTATCCGCGTTCATTAATATTATTTATCCTTATAAGTTAACATGCGCGTACATGGGTATAAAAACTAAATACGGTTGAATTATTATTAATAAGAATATAAATATCAAAGTGAAGAAACGAACTACAGGTTACTGTGAGATAAAAGAAATACATTGTACATAATAAAGACGCATGTAATTTCTATTTAAAATTTAAATTATGATATCCGAAAAATATTTTTTTCAAAAATCGTTACATGCTATTAAAAATGATTTGAATAGTTAAATTCAACCAATATCAACTTCAACATCATATTAACTAAACATTTGATAGCATTAGACTTAATTTATTTTCTTGGTTACAAATTAGAATTAATTTATTTTCATGGTTACATAGGAAAAGTTATGTTTGTTTAGCCTGACATGATAGTATAAAAACACCATTGTAATAGTCAATTTTTTCGTCGAATTAAAATGTTTATAAAGTATTAATCGATATTAATACATATATATTTCTATAAAAGAATTTTCATATTTTTAATTCATGCATACACGAGTTTTAAAAATAATAAAATTGGTAATGAGATTAGAGTTTCTTTCTTTAAGTTTCGGAATTATGAGATGCACGAAGCCAAAAATAGAAAAGTAAAGCACGTGTTCTGGAAGGCGTTACCCACGACCAATTTGGATTTGGTACTATTTTTTGTCCCCAACTGACTCTTTTGTTTTTCTTTTATCTTAAAATAGACAGTGAGTCCCACCCACGCACCATTTTCTAGTACACGTGTCAGATACTGTCTACGTGGCAATTTCCAAGATACGCTTTTGACTACACCGTATTTCTCTACGAATAATTGACCGTAGCTACTTTTTCTTAATCCGTTTTGGAAACTGTAGATGTGTGGTCATGTGGATAAAATCTTCTCGAATTTGGCATGGTGAAACTAAAGTCTTATTGAAATTTCTTTCTGTAAATAAATAAATGTGTTGTATGTTGGAAAGTAAAAGATTTGAACATTCAGAAATGGTTAATTGCAAAAATAACAAGATATGTTACATATTTGTGTGATTATGGAAGTATGCTGAGAAAGTTAATCAAGTTTTGATATTAATGATAATAATATACTAGAATTAATTACTCTAAGTCTGTAACATGTATAATTTCATTTATCACATATAATATTTACTTAATTTACTTTGTAGATGATATTAATGACAAAGATAATGATATTCTTTTTTTAAGTTTTGTATTTATGTATCTTTCTCTCAATTTACCTATTTTATAAGCAGATATGAAAAAAAAATGGAAAAGATGGTAGAAATAACTAATGAATTTTGAATACAAAGATTTTGAGCTTACCATAATATATTAATTTAAATACGTATCTTTCTTTTTATTATTCTGCCAAAATAATTACCTTTTCTGTTAGCAAAACTTTTTTGCCAAGTTTTGTAGGTTAAAAGTGTTAAACTAATTCAATAGGTGAGAAAAAAATAAAAAGTGAGAAACTTTATGCGAATAAAACGACTTGTTGGAAGCAATCTCCGTTTTGAAAAAAACGCTTCACCCTCAACTTTTGCTTCAATTACGGACTTGACCAAAACAAAACAAATTTTTTTGTTGGTTAATGTGTACCAGTCAGTCAAGTCTCTCATCTCAAGTCTCTCATAAATACATATATACAAATATATATAAAACCCCTCATAACAAACAAACTTTCATTTTCATATTAAACACGTACATAAACCAAACCCTCATTAAACCCCAAATCACGGTTCATTTGTTTTATGGCAGTTGAACATCCACATATGAATCATTTCTCTCCTCAAATTATCATATCCAATAACAGGTACTAATTCCAAACATTTTTTTCTCTAAACATTGATAACCAACAATATTTGTACTTTTTGATATATTAAGTTAAACTTTATTACGTATGTTGTAGGGAGATGGTTGATGAAGGAAATAAGAATGTGTACGAATATGGCATGAATCAAATGGATAGTGGACTCACGTATAGTATTCCGATTTCAAGAAAAAGATCGCGAGATTCGTCGTCGTTTGATGTCTCGGAATTTTTGTGCCAGAATGGCCAGTTTGTGAATGGGAATGAATTTGACAGCCAGAAAGGAATGTTTACGTTTCTTGGTCAAGATATGTCCATGCAAATTTATCAACAACAACTAGAGATCGATCGGCTCATTGCTAATCATGTAAGAATATATCAAGGTTTTGTTTTGGGACACCATAGCTTTTACTTGTTTGGTTTTTGTCTAAAATAAACTGCTCATGTATATGCACAAAAGGAAAAAAAAAAAAAAAAGGTTTTATTGACAAGAGCAGTTTTAAAACAATCAGTTTTATATTTTATCTAGAAACGTAACTGTGCTATGTAATCCACAGACAGAAAAAGTGAGACTTGCGATTCAAGCAACACGACAAAGGAACTCAATGAGATTAATAGCAGCAGCACAAGAAGGAATCAAGAACAAACTGAGATCAAAAGACGATGAAATCGTCAAAATGAGCAAATTGAATTACGCTTTAGAAGAAAAAGTAAAATCGCTTAACGTCGAGAATCAAATATGGCAACAAATGGCTCAAAGCAACGAAGCAACAGCGAATGTTCTACGGCTCGATCTCCAACAACTACTAACACAAATCCAACAACAACAAACGGCAAATGATGTCGAAGATAATGAATCTTGTTGTGGAAGTAATTACAAGAAACATCATGGCAATAATAATGGTACAACAACTATCGACAATAATGGCAACACATTAAACAGGTTGTGCAGAAATTGTGGTAAAGTGGAGTCATGCGTATTATTGCTTCCTTGCAGACATCTTTGTGTATGTAGTACATGTGAATCATCCATCAACTTCTGCCCCATATGTAAATCTTTTAAGAATGCTAGTTTGCATGTTAATATGAGTTAACTTTGATACATAACTTTTTTTTTACCCTTTGGTACATCTAAATAATACTAATCTTTTATTCGTAGCCAAGTTATGAACTAGCGGTTCTCGTAATTTTCTGTATTAGTGTGGTTGTTTAGAGCCTTAGAGGCTTCAAGTTTTATTATTATCATTCTAGAGTATATATGCCGCAAAGTTTGAACTGTACAAAACTCGGTATGAAAAGATATGGATGTCATTTCTGATACAATTTGTTACTATTAATTTGATGAGGATTCGCAAAACAACTTTATGGTTTTTGTTTAAGCATTCTTAATTTATAAAAATGACAATTAATAAACTCACATATTCCATAATTATATACTTTGAATCATTTTAAAAGTGGTAAATGATATTAATTATAGAATGTTTAGCGTTTATTAAAAGTTGTTTATGTAATGCTTAAACTAAACTCGTAAGGTTGTGTTTAGCAAATCACACTTATTCTAGCGATGCGGTTTTGTAGAAAAAACTTTGCTAGAAATCACTAACGAAGTATATTAGGCTGGTTTAGGGCTGGTGTAAAATCGATACTGTTTTCAGGCTGGTTTGAAATCCAAACTATTTCATGCCTAACTGATCAATAGCTGATCAATAAATCAATTGATTGTTTTTGTCATTTTACAAAGCCATGACAAGGGCTTGTCAAATCAAACGAATTAACAAGTACCCGTATTCTTTACTTGTATTATCTAGTTCTACTTATGTCATCATATCGTTCATCCAATTGGTTTTGTTTGGTTACAATCGTAGGTATATGTTCTTTACACCCGTTATAATGCAAGCATGTACTATTATTAGTCATTTTCAAGTACACGAAACTGGTTATTCGTTACGACACTTGAAAATATTTAGCTACTATAGTTTTCTTAATCCGGCTTTGTAAAAGTAGTTGGATTTCATTTTCATGCTTCTTTGATTATGAAAACCAAGTTCATTGATTTGTTTTGTTTATGTTTGATCCATTGCACCGTGCACGGCTT
Source organism: Artemisia tridentata subsp. tridentata (assembly GCA_021014915.2). Classification (NCBI taxonomy): domain Eukaryota; kingdom Viridiplantae; phylum Streptophyta; class Magnoliopsida; order Asterales; family Asteraceae; genus Artemisia; species Artemisia tridentata. Next base: position 359,533,129 of record CP139507.1, on the reverse strand, counting down.
TTGCAGCTGTAAGTCCGGTTGCATCATTAAATTAGGTGCATCAATCTTTGGGTTTATTGATACGTTTGCAAGCTAAATTAAATAAACTTTGCTTTATTATATATTAAGTTGGTTGTTATGTCTATTATTTTGATGGTTTTGGTGCATGTTACCTCATTTTTGTTACGTCTAAGTGGATTGATTTTTGAAAGGGGAGTAGATCCTGAAGTTTTAAGATAACACTTAAGAGTGTTCAGTGTGGATGATACGAATAACACGTTATTCGTCTGTCATATCAGCGTTACATCATCAGCCTCCTAATAACATCAACAACTAAATACCTCCCCAATAAAAAACCAAATACATGTTATTGGTAACCGTAAGTCCCACAAAATACCCCACAAAAATACTCACTCAAAAAAAAAAAAAAAAAAAAAAAAAAGGACAAATGGCGCTATTGATTGCGTTGGCTAAGTGTCAAATAACACACGAGTGGCACGTTTGGCGGTGCAGTACAACATGTTGTTCCTTAGCCATTGGTACCAATACATACCCAATGGCACCCATACCAAGCACGTTTAGACTACTAGTAACGAGACCAAACAAAGAGACCAAAAAGCTCCGCCACATCAGCGCTAACTCAACTTTCTCTCTCCTAAACAAAATATAGACCAAATGCTTGTAGTAAATGTTGGGATTTAATTAATCAAGTTAACCATTAACTACGAGTACGCAGCGGATAATGGATCTAGTTTACAATTATAGTTAACACCTATAATAAACAAACAAAGAATAAACGGGAACAAGAAAACTAACCCTCGTCGACACCCGCAAAAGAAACTAATAGTGGTTAAAATACCACCTCTACGGTTGCTCACACAAACACGTCAAACAAATACGCCCGGAGTGCTAGCCGTGTACCACGTAAACCCAAACACCAAGTGTTAATGCTCAAAATGGATCAAAAACCAAAACTGCCAAAAAAACAGTTATGACCGATATCCACAAGCTGTCCAAGATCGGAAATCCTTTGTTATCCGATATCGGACAACACTATGTCCGATTTGTGAAACTTATCCTGTCCGAGAACGATCAGAAGCTGTGCTAAAAGTTTCTGCAGCTTAACGTGACAGTTAGGACTTATGAATTACGAACCCTAACACTTATCAAGAGCTATAGGATCAATTATAACCTATTGAAACACCTTGAATTAACTTGAATGCAAGTTATAGGTTTAAAAGTGATGCGAATTAATCAAGAACTCAACCAAGTACTTGATATAATTAGATGGGATATAGAAGAGAGTTTCTGAGTGTTGTAGTTGAATCAAGTCGTCAGTTATGAGCAGGGAATGAGGGGTTTATATAGCCTCTCAACCCTAGCTCAAGATAAGCTTCAAAATCACTTTAAGCCTTATCCCAAACACTCTTAAACACATCACAACTCTCCTTTCTAATCCCTTATCACTTCACAAATGAACCTAGACAGTTTTCCCCCCTCTAGAACCTTCTATGGGCCGGCCATAAGGTTTAGGACAAGTATGAATCATGTCTAGTTCATATATTGTCCAAACGGGTCAAAACGGGTCATTTTGAGCATTTACGATAAACGTATTCTAATGTTTAAAGTGTGTGCCCCCAATAGGCTCACACACCTTTAGTCGTATTCAACTCCCACATTCCAACAGCTCCCACTTAGGAGTTGGAGTAGCAGATAGCACAAATACCAACGACGGAAACGTCTAGTAACGTTCTCACTCGCTATTTAAACTAAAGGTGTCTGAGATATAGTTTCATAAATCATTCTCAGTGGCATGGTCATTTATGTCTTGCTTTTATCATCCTTTGTTATAGATACCGCTAAACCATGGATATGGATCCTAACTCATTCCATATAGTTTAACCATTTAGATTCTCGTTATAGAATTTAATTCAGATATACCAAATGTAATTAAGAATCATCTTAAATTACCCTTTGGGTGCGGCCACACAATTATCTGATTAATTCTGGAGAGGGCCCATAGTATCTTTCTGCACATATCAAGTGGAGTAACAAATCCTTTGTTGACTACAAGTGTTGTGGATGCTGCTTCACATCACTCCGAAAAATAGCTTTTATAACTACCTTATTCAGGACAGCGTTTGGCATATAATTACAAAAGTGATATCCACACATAACAGAACTTGCTTGTATCTCAAGTCTAAGGATAACTTTATTAAACCATTTTCAACATTTTACTCATGACAAGGATCCAAAAGTAAATGTTTGAAGTTGGGGTATCCAATATGCATCCCTTGTGAATACATATGAGTTTGGCGGGAACAATCCACATTCTAATCGAATATAACCAACACTCATATTTGCTTTGCATAACAACATTCCCATATTGTTAACCGACAATGGACAATTTTAGAACGATAAAATCATTCAAGGATTAAACATGCAAATATAGGATAACAATTATTATATGAATGAATAACAAATACCAAGTATCTTTATTCATCATAAAGTAAAAATTGTCTTACAATCCCAATTATCCAAATACTATAAACAGATATGCATGAGACTAATTAGTAAATTGAAGTCTAATGTTTCCAACATTCTCAACTTTTCTTTACAAGAAAACTAAATAGTCATCTGAGTAAACTTTCCGAATACTAGTTTCAAATTTCACATATAGTGAGGGATTTTAGATGAGTGTCTTATCTCATATGCTCATACTACTGCAAGTGTCATAGTATGGACATGTCGCCCTACCTTGCATAAGGTATTAGAAGTCAACGACATACTGACAATCATCTTTACAGTTTCTTAAAATGTAAAGTACTCTTTATTCCTTACTGTGTAATGCAACAATGCTCTTCGTTGAGCATATCTAGTTAGCAGATTTATCATAAATGATAAAATCCTACTTTAACTAGTTTTAATTATCCTCTAGCATCATTGTACGTATACAACACTATGCTTTATAATTCGTAAACATCTGTATTAACAATAATCTAAATACTCTCAATTAGATATTGTTGTTGTTAGCTCATCTTGCTCTAGTGCAAAAGTAACAACCAGTCTTATACACAATATAATATATACATGACAAATCCTTAGTTAAAAACATAAGGTTTCCATCCATGTAATAAATTATTCCAAGTGAAATATACCATTTAAGACTTGCTTGAATGATATATTGCATTTGTGTTGGACTTAATTTTCAGAATATGTTTATTCCAAATAAACATTTATTCCAAGGTTGTTTGTTCTATTCCCTAAATCCCAAGTGAAGTTTCATTCCAGGCTTAAGGATTAAAATCTAGCTTAAATGGAATGATATCTTCAATATGTTATACAACATATGAATTTTAAGGAAAAAACATAGTGCTCCCACTTAATGTTAGATGTACTCAAGGAGTTATCTTAATTCAATCAAAATCATATTGTAATTAAATTCAAGATCTCAGCTCCTAGATGCATGATCCAATCCAAACTTGGATTGCTTAAACTTGTATACTACATAAAGATTATATAAACTCATAACCATTTTGATTACACACCGTCCTCGCAAAAGGTAATCATAAAGGAAAGATTTATAAAACTTAATTGCCATATTCCACATTCAAGGAAAACTTGTATGACAATTAATTATCTTTATTTAATTAATGCGTGTATATAAGAAAATCTAATCACAGTCAATTGCATGAGTATGATTAAAAACTTCTGATTATAAACCATGCATTAATCATGTATACAATATCGTCCTTGTAAGCCTTTCTTCAAAAGAAACTTATTCCAACCTCATAGGTTAACTATTAGGCGAAATAACAATCAAGATCAAAACATTGATTTGCCTTTTAAGGACTGCATCTTATCATTCATAATTCTAATACATTTATCAGATTCAAGATGTGATAATGTACCTTAGTAGTTAGCAGATTTACAATGATCTTCTAACTTATATCCCTCAGCATTGATATTAAAATATCACTCAAGTGATGAGGCATCCTTGCGGATTTATGAATGATGGTAACATTATTCTTCGGTCGATATTTACATGTTTAACCTTAGTATGACATTAATAAGTGAATTTTAGAAGGTTATGTATTTGTTCTTGAATATCTTCAAGATTTGTAGATGCTCCCACTTACTTTTGTAAGTAGAGACAATTCTCTAAATACTAAGTATTTAAGCAACAATAAATTGTTCTTTATTTGGGAACCACAAAATACATTTCAAGTTCTCATCTCTAGATTGTTAATAAAATGCTTCATAAGATTATAACAAATTCAGAACTTAAATCAAGACATAATGAATACCTTCCAACAACTCTAATTAAGGTTTGTAGCAAAACCCTAATTTTGTATCACCCTTTAACCGAAAACCTTAGCAATAGTTTTGTGTTTCGTCGAGCTAGGAGAAACACCAAAACTACAATCTTCAAGCTAGGAAATGTAGAAAAATCAAAAACCCAAAGGTTTTAGGGTTCGATTAGTTTGAGTGGAAAAACCGAAAATCCCTAAGTGTTTAGGGGTTTCGGACGTGGGTTGTCTTGAATACCTTCTAGGTTTGAACTATATTGAGTGTATCCATGACACACGCAATTTTCTAACCTTGATAGATTTTGGAGGTAGAGCAATTAAAGCTATCATGAATCAAACAATATGAATATAGTTTGTTTCAACACATTAGACATACCATGATAATGTGGTATTCTATGAGTATTGGAATTGTGAGACTATATCAGAATTCTATAGATAACTTAATTCTCTTTGGATCAAATACTTGTCAATTGGGTCGAGCCAGATTGCATATTAAGTATTTTCGAACCAAGTGCATGCTATAATGTATATTTCTTGAATAATACAAGAACCTTATTGTTAGGATTGAACACACGGTTAAGGTGGTTAAACCTTTTGTACTTTGCGTGTAAGATATATTGAGTTTATATGATTAAGAATGCGGAATCTACTTAATCACACTTAGAAGGTTATTTGTGTTATGGAAATGGAACAGTTGTGCTTGTTATATGACAATGAACAAATGAAAGATTATCACCAAACGATTCAATATTATTAAGATAATAATACGAGTGATCTTGAGATATCACTAGGGTTACAACCTTGAATCTTATGTTTCTATATCTTGTGATATTGTTTTTGTTCTATGTTCTTAAGAGATATATTTTGCACTATAAGTTTTTAACACACACTTTTATCTCTAGTCTAAGATCTTTCTTTTATAACATAAGAAAGATCTTTACAATTATGTTAAGTCTTGTCAAACAACTTGCTACCTTATCTTATGTGTGTCAGTACATAAGATACAACATGTATCTGTGTACACAACTTGTTAACTAAGAGAATAAGATAAAGACTGAGCACATGGGGTAAGATATTATCTACCATGTATTATTGACTTTTAGTCAACCAGACTTAATATCTTCATCAACCAGAATTAACTCTGATAGTCACCAGAATTAACACTTGACTTAACCACCAGACTTAACTTCAACGACCAGACTTTAACCAGCAGATAACCAGCAGACTTAACTTTGGAACTCACCAGACTTAACTCTACTGCTACCAGATTTAATCACTTAAGAGATTTTCCCGATACTTAAACTTCAGAATATTTAATTCCCAACAATCCTCCCCTAAACATGTGAATCCATTTCAACGTGTTTCTGAATTAAATTATGGATTGTGAAGATCTTTCAAACACTTCATAGTCAGACCCTTGGAATGAACTTTCTTCTATTCTGAAAGATTAAAATCTATCTTAGTAACTCATCTGCTTTCTGATCTTTGACTTCAACAATATCATACACACATATTTAGACTTCAAACATTGACCTAAAAGATGGTGCAATTTCCTTGGATGGAGGAATTATAAGAGGCAATGGTGCTGTGTATCTTTGATGATTGTTTCAACAAGTGAAATCATCTATCAGCATGCCTTTGCAAGTGATGAACAAACGTAGTGAACTGAAATTGAAACTGAAAGCTTTCTTCGTTTGACCTAGATAGAACTTTCTCCTTTGGAATGCTTCATCCCTTCTGAATATATATAATACTCCAGAATCAGCTCTATTCTTGTCATTTTCAACTTCCTCATCATCTTGTATGCTCTTGTCTTTTCCTCCCTTTCATTGGTTAATCTTCCAAAATTATTTCCTCCCCTGAGATGCAAATAACATTTCCTCCCCTGTTTGGAAGATCTCTCACAATGTATCTCTCCCCATCATCTGAGCTATCAATTAGAACTTGTTATCAGACAATGTTGTACATGTAGCCATCAATTACTTAAGAGTTTAATTTGCTGCCCTCATCACTTCTAGGTATGTTAACTCCTATGAGAGGTGATTCATGGGGCAATAACTCATAATCCATCAGTTGATGGTTTTCTGAGTCATTTTTATTTCAAAACAACCTTTAAGAAAAATTTTGACTTTTAGTAGTATGCATATGATTTTATTATGAAAAATCATACTGCTTTCAACCATTTCGAAGGGATTAAGTGTATAACAGACACTTAATCAAGATTTCGGTTTAAAGCAACCTCTGGTTGTGTGAGAACCAATGTTTTCAGTTATAAATAACTGCCTGTGTAAAGATAAACCTATTCAAAAGGCTTTCTTGACAGGGTTTCCAGCTCATAGCAATTGTTGCCTCTAACACAAGTGTTAGATTCACTTTTACTAGCTGTTCTTTCTATCAAATGTCCTTAGACTTGCTCATTATACTTAAAAGTATAAAATGATAGAAAGTGAGTTGAATCAGTTACTGTCTGATCAACTAAGTCATCAATTCAATGTGAAATATGATAACCAGGTTTCAAGAAAGTAGTTTTAAAGAATTAATGAACTTAGGTATAAACCTTTGTTAAGAATTCTCAAACTCAGTCCATCATAAACCTGTTATGTAAGCAACTGATATAAAATTCTGCTGCTTCCATTTCACTTGAAAACTTCCTTTTGTGCTCAAATGTTCATACCTGAAATTGTTAGTCTAAAACCAAAAGAACAATGTACAAAGTACTTGTCTTATATTTGAATAAACATGTGACTAACTGTATGAAATAACACAATTTTAAAGTAATAGCTAGTACAAATTTACAAAGACAACAGTACAGACAAAAATTTAACTACCATACTTAATTGAGTAACCACCAGAATTAACTGAGTAATCACCAGAATTAACCACACTGGTATATATAAAAACACATAGATTGAAAAATTTAAGTATTAAGCATTCCAATACTTGCTACCAAATACTGAAACCTTCCAACATCAAAAGCTTTTGTTAGTAGATCTGCAAAATTATGTTCTGAAGCAATTTTCATTACTTGAATTAACTTTTTCTCATTGCAATCTCTAATAAAATAATGTCTAATTTCAATGTGTTTTGTTTTAGAATGTTGTACCGGATTTTTAATAATGCAAATTGTACTACTATTATCAATATGAATAACAGTGTTCATAAAATTGTACCCATAGTCAAGAAGTTGGTTTTGAAGCCACAAGACTTGAGCGCAGCAACTTGCAGCAGCTACATATTCAGCTTCAGTTGTTGAAGTAGCCACAGTTGTTTGCTTCTTACACTGCCATGAGATAAGTCTACACCCAAGGAATTGATATCCTCCAATTGTTGACTTTCTGTCCAAGCTAGCACCATCATAATCACTATCCGAAAATGCTACCAAATCAAAAGGTAATTCCCTTGAATACCATAGACCCAACCTAGGTTGACCCTTGAGATATCTAAAAATCCTCTTGACTGCTGTTAAATGAGAAACCTTTGGAGTTACTTGAAATCTTGCACAAGCACAAACAGAGAATATGATGTCAGGTCTTGATGATGTGAGATGCATCAAAGATCCTATCATAGATCTGTATGTGTGTACATACACATTTTCTCCATCTAAATCTTTTGGAAGTTGTTTCTCAGAATCCATTGGTGTACTTGCCATTTTTGAATTAGCAAAGTTGAACTTTCAAAGAATTTCAGCAACATATTTATCTTGATTAATAAATATGCCTTCATATGTCTGTTTAACTTGCAAACCCAAAAAGAATGTAAGTTCCCCTATGGAACTCATCTGAAACTTATCATGCATAAGCTTCTCAAACTCCAAACACATCTCCTTCCTTGTAGATCCAAAGATAATGTCATCCACATACACCTGCACTAACAGAAGATCCTTCTTGTGCTGTTTGATGAAAAGTGTCTAATCAATCTTTCCTCTTTGAAATCCATTCTCTTTTAAATAGGAAGCCAGTGTTTCATACCAAGCTCTAGGTGCCTGATGAAGGCCATAAAGAGCCTTTACAACTCTGTACACTTTGTCTGGATGGTCAGGATCAATGAACCCTGGAGGTTGTGAGACATACACCTCTTCTTCAATTGTGCCATAAAGAAATGCACTCTTGACATCCATTTAGTAAACTGTGAAGCCTAAAAATGAAGCATAAGCTAAGAAAAGCCTAATTGCCTCAAGTCTTGCTACTGGAGCAAAAACTTCATCATAGTCTATACCTTCTTGTTGTGTGTACCCTTGGGCTACTAATCTAGCCTTATTCCGAATCACTATTCCCCTTTCATCCCTTTTATTCTTGAAAAACCCATCTAGTGCCAATTACCTTTGCATCCTTAGGTAAATCAACTAGCACCCAAACTTTCTGAATCTTGAACTTAAGAAGCTCCTCTTGCATAGCTTCTACCCAGCTTGAATCATCTAAGGCTTTCAGAATGTTCTTTGGTTCAGCTTGTGAGAGAAAACATACAAACAAGCTAGAGTTTGAAAACTCATGCTGTTTTGAAGCATAAAGGGCATCAAGAAGCCCTTGTTGGTCTGAAGACATCAGTTGTTGTCTTGTCTTCACCCCTGATTGTACATCTCCTATCACATTTTCTAGGGAGTGGACTTTGTGAATTCTGGTTTATGGTGTAAGTGGAACATGATAGTTTGGTGGGAGATTGCTCAAATCCACCTCATCGTTTGTTAATTCTGCTTCCTTTGTTAAGTCTGCTTCTTTAGTTAAGTTTGTTTCAGCAGCATTATCAACAGCAGAACTATTTTCTTGTTCCTTTGTTCCATCTTCTTTGCTTTCATCTTCAACATCTTCTTTAGCTTTACCAGAAGAAGATTCACCAATTGTTGAAGTTGATTCCACACTTATACTTGACCATATTGGCATCCAAACATGATCTTGGTTTGTCTCCTTTTCTAACCTTGCCTCATCTGTTGTTTGTGAACCAGAAAAATCATTAGTTTTTGCAACAACAGGCACATAATTCATTGATTTGGTTAGAGATTCAAGATCAAATAGCTATTTTGGTCCTTGACCTTCTACATTGGATTTATCTTCCAAAAACTCCACATGTAGATTTTCCTCTACAATCATAGTTCTTGTGTTGTATACTCTAAATGCTTTGCTATTAAGAGAATATCCAACAAAGAATCCTTCATCTGCTTTACTATCGAATTTTCCTAAATGGTCTAAGGTATTGAGAATTGTCACATGACATCCAAAAGGTCTAAGAAATCCTATTGCAGAAGTTCTACCTCTAAAAAGTTCATATGATGTCTTATTGTGAGGCTGTATAACTAAAACTCTATTTTGAACATAGCAAGCAGTGTTGACTGCTTCAGCCCAAAAAGTTATAGGTAGCTTAGAATCAGCTAACATAGTTCTAGCAGCTTCAATTAATGTTCTATTCTTTCTCTCAACAACACCATTCTGTTGTGGTGTTCTAGCAACACTAAATTCTCTCCGAATACCCTTTTGTTTGCAGAAATCATCCATAACTCTATTCTTAAACTCTGTCCCATTATCACATCTAATGACTTTCACTTTCTTGTCTACTTGGTTTTCTATCTGTGTAATGAATGTCTTAAGGATGCTTGTAGACTCATCCTTAGTAGATAGAAAGAAAACCTATGTAAATCTGGTATAGTCATCAATTATAACAAGACAATATCTCTTATGCATTATACTACTTACTGAAACAGGTCCAAATAAGTCCATATGAAGCATAGACAATGATTGATTAATAGAGTTAAAAATCTTGGGCTTACAAGTGGCTTTGTGTTGTTTGCCTTTAAGACAAGCAATGCATGTTTGATCATTTTCAAATCTTTTGTGAGGTAAACCTCTTACCAAACCATTCTTAACAATCTGATTTATGGTTTTAAAATTAATATGACCAAGCCTCCTATGCCATTTCATTGATTCATCCAATGTGGCCTTTGCAACAAGACAAGTTAAATCCTTTTTAGGAACAAGTTTCTTCATGTCAACACTGTACATATTGCCCTTTCTAGGAATTTTAAGAAGTATTTGACTTTCATCAGGCATCTTAAAATCAGGAGAAAGTACAAGACATTCAGTCTCACAGAAAAGAACTTTGTTCTTTTTGTCACACATTTGTGAGACACTGAAAAGATTATAATTTAGCTCTTGTACATAGTACACATCTTCAAAATCTAAATTTTCAGTTTTAATGGTACCTTTATCGGAAATTTTGCCACCAACACTTCCTCCAAAGGTAACATAGCCTCCATCTATTGATTGAAAATTTGAGAGATAAGACTTGTTGCCTGTCATGTGCCTTGAACATCCACTATCTGAGTATCCTTGATCCTCTTGTTGATCAATTGAATGTTCCTGCACATAAATGAGAAGTATTCGTTTCTTTGGGGACCCAAGCCATTACTGACTTGGATCTGCCTCTTGCATCAATGTAATTTAATCTTTTTAGAACAGTTGATGCAACATTGGATTTAGTTGAATTCCAAACCCAACATGCTGAGGCCTTAACAGCATTTTCCCTATTTGCCCAAGCAGCAGACTTAACTACTTGCCTACCAGAATTAACTGCTTGCCTAGCAGAATTAACTGCTGGCTTAGCAGAATTAACTGCTGACTTTGTAGTTATCCCCTTTTGTTTCCAAACTTGTTTTTGGACCACTGCTTTTGTTTGAATGGGCCTTTGAACAGACTTTGGTGCATGTTTGTAAGATGTTTTTGCACCCTTAGCTGTTGATTTTGGGTAAACAGTCATATATGGTCTAGCAGAATTAACTTTATTGAAGCCAAACTTAACAGAGACTGTTGTGGGTTTAGATCTGTTAACCTTAGAACTAGAGTGAAAATGAGATTTAGGTGTTTGCCTTTTGTAGTTCACTCTGTGGGAAACTAGAAGGGGGGGTTGAATAGTTTACCGGTTTAAAAACTTCTTTTAAAAATCTTGTTTTAAAAGTTGGTTATTGGAAACTTTGATTCGAACTCTATGTGTAATCAATCAACACCAATATGAACTACACACTAAGCTAAGTAATAATAACAAATAAAAGTAAAGAGTAGAGTTGGAAAGATCAAACCGAGACAGAGGATTTATAGTGGTTCGGCTACGAAGCTCTTCTTCGCCCTACTCCACTCCCCGAGTACCACACTCGAGAGTTTCAAGCACTATGTCAACAACCTCCCTTAAGGCGGAGAAAACCGTACACGTCGCTTATCCTATTACCGACACTAAGCTAGATGTCGAGTGCTAATCTTAGCTAGCACCAATCTACCAAGGTCCACGTGACCAAACACACAAGCCCAATGGCTTCAAGAGATCACCAAGATCTCAACACGATCACAATGATCAACACTCACTTCACTCTACTCAACTAACACTAACCTAATGACCCTTGATCTTCTTGATCAATCACACAAGCCCAATGGCTTCAAGAGATGTTCACTATCTCTATAGATCACACTTGATCTTCACTCTCACTCACAAAAAGGAAATATACTTGATGTATGCTAAGATACAACAAGGTTGTAACAAGTGTTACAAAAACCTATCAACTACAACTCTAGTATCTTCTTGATTACTTGAGTTCTTCTCTTGCTAATGAAGAGGGATGACAACACCTTGTATCAACTTGGATACTTGTGTTCTTCTCTTGCTAGTGAAGAGGTATGAAGAGGATCACTTGAAGGATGATTGGATCACTCTTGAAACAAAGAAAAACTAATCTAAATGACCCTAAGAAGTGAAAGGTGTGAGAGGATTTAACTAAGGGATTTTTCTGTGTGTGAAGGGTGCCTAAAACTGTGAAAGAGGTGGGTATTTATAGGCAAAGAAAATCTGAACGTTACAATTCAAAATGGTACGGACGGCTCCACTAAATGACCCACGGCTCCGTTAAATTTAACGGTACCGTGGAGCCGTGGTAGACTAGGACGCTCCAAATTTTGTCTTTTCTGGTGAAAACTTATTTGGGGAAGGTTGGAGCTGATTTTGGGGGGAAAAATAGCTGTTGTGATTTTCAAACTTATTTTTCCATTAAAACATTTCTTAATATTTCAAAAATAATTTGTCATGTGTATTTTTGAAAAAATGTTTTGTCCCATTTAAAATGTGAATTTTCAAAACATGAATTCACTTCTTTGATCACTAGTTCAAGTTGTAACTTTGTTCAAGAGTGATTTGCGTAGAAACGGGATCTTCCGATTAAAAACTTGTTAACGTTAATTTTAACGTAACGTGAGTTCACATTTTGTCATCCTCAAAACGTGAAGTAATCGAAAGATATAAATAACGTTTTTAGAACATTATTTGCATCAACAATCTCCCCCTTTTTGATGATGACAAAATATAAACTCATTTTAGGTTAAAATTAGTTTTAACAAGTTTTTAATGAGTTTACTCCCATTTCTCCCCCTTTTTGTCAAATCAAAAAGGTGGTTAAGGCTCCCCCTTGATGTGTACTCCCCCTCATTTGGAGAACACAAAGGAATCGAGCAATGGATCGTGCTACAAAACAAAGTTAGACGACAAATATACAATATCTAACAAGTAGCACATTTGTGACAAATAACCAATCATTTAAAAGGAAAAACCTCCACATAAAAACATTCATTCATAAAACAAACACGTGTCATAGTAATGTATGACTACATAGAAAGCACTAAGAAATATAACAAGAAGCCTAAATTCCTAATGACTAGAGACAAGCTTCATTTCCAAGAGAGGTCCTAAGAGTTTATTGTGGAGGACTAAACAAGCAAGTGTTTAGTTGTTTTGGTTAGGAGGTGGTGGAGATTGGGGCCCCATTTGAGGTGGTGGAGGTGTCAAGAGATGTTCTATAAAGTAGAACATGAAATGAATCTCGTCTCTTAAGAAGTAGATGAGATTACGGTTGTGGAGACAACATAGGCAATTAGCACTATGTAACTCAAAGGGATGTGGTTGGTTGGGTTGTGCCATGATAGGAGATGGTGATTGTGGTAGGGTTGTTGGAGGTGAAATTGGCTGGCATTGTCCAATGGGGTGAAGGGAGATGGTGTGTATTCCATTGATGATGTAGTGTAATAGGATGATGAAGATGTTGTGTAGGTAGATGATGTTTTAGATGGTGCATAAGGTGGTGATGGTGAGTATGGAGTGGCTTGGGAAGGTGGTGTCATAGCTTCATCATCTCTTGTGAGATCCACAAAGAGTGGTTTTGAGGGTGGTTTTACGGTTATCCTAGGTTTCTTGGAGATTTGAGAGGTTGAACCATGTGTGGAGGACATGGTGTTTGTGTGATGGGAGGTTGAAGGTGAAGTGCAAGATAAGCTTGCAAGGGTGAGGCCTTATATAGGCAAGTTGGGTGAAATTTGAATTAAAGTTGATCTTATGGTGTAGGAGGGGAATCCTAGGGTGAATGTGAGGGTGCAAGGTTTGTAGGTTTGAGGTTAGGGTGATAGGGAAGTAGGAGCATTAGGAAAAATCCGTTATACAGGGTCACGGCTCCGTTAAATACCCCACGGTACCGTTAAATTTAACGGTGCCGTCCCTATTTAGTGGTGCCGTGACACTGTTGGCACGAAAATTTCCTTGCAGGCTAGTTTTGGGCAGCTAGGGGGAATTTTCTAGGGAAACTAATTCCTGGAAATGAGAGTGCCTCAACTCACTAGGTACTTATTTACCTAATATATCCATACAATGCTATATCTAGCACATAAGGATGATCATGCAATGTTCTCAAATAATCATAAGCATGCAAGCATAAGAGGACAAGATAAAATAACATTCAAATATCACAAAGAATATTCATGTAAGCATGTAAGATAATTAGAACATTAATTCCTAAAATTATCTATTATTAATAAACCCTAGTGAGAGATATAAATCTCTTCCTAACTACTTATGACTTGAGCATTCCCCCTTCTTGTCACACTCTCGTCTTGAGTATTTGTCTCATTCTCATGAATAGGATCATCAAAGGGTGCATAGTGGGTGGTGAATTCGGAAGTGAGGATGGTTGAGACATATGACTCGGTTATGGGTTTCATGACAGATGTGAATAGGGAGTATTGAGGACCATGAAGGTAAGGGTGAAAGGTTATGAAGTGATGATAGAGACGGGTTAGGAACATCCCATAAGGTATCAATTTATTCTTGTTACCATTGAGATGTACAATTCGCTTAGCGAAGAAGTAAGCAAGATTGTAAGGTTGTTGGGTTAAGAGACAGTAAATCATATGAGCACAACACGCCGGGAGTTGCTCACGATTTCCTGTGAGACTTAGAACATTTTCTCGCAGGATGACTGCCCAAGAAATTAGTTCATGACGCACTTCTTCCAGATGAATTTTCGTTGGATGTAGGTGAGGGTGAGTACAGATGATTTTGGTTAGTTCGGTTGGAGAGGGTATGTACGAACAGTACGGACTATTCTCCTCACAATAGTGAAAGAGAGACTCAAGACACCAATCTTCAGTATAGGCACATTGCCCATGATTGGGTATACTAAGGATTTGAGCAAATTGCTCAAGAGTTAGAACGTATTTGAAGTTTTTGACCCAAAACCAAAATGACAAGGATTGATCCTCGTTACGTACGAGTTCAACTTGTCGGAAGAACTCCAACACAAAGCGAGGACAAATGTACTCGTTAATGTGGAGTAGACAATCGACTACTATAGCTCTAAAGGAGGTGTTGATGTCCCGGTGGTAAACTAGGGATGGATCAACGACACGGCCTTCATGAAACCGACGGGTTTCAAGATTGACATAGGCACGAATGTGGTTACCGGGTGTAGTGGGTTCACGTGAGATTTCGGGTGTATAGGTATCGGTTAGGAGATGATCAAAATCATATTCATGAGACATTTTTGTGTCGTATAAGAAAAAATTAAAAAAAATTTAGAATAAAAACCAGTTGCATACAACACGTGCCTAGTGTGTGCCTATATGCAGACTATGTGGAGGTGCGGTAATCTCGACTCAAAAGAAAAATAATGAGATTACCCAAACACTCCTGATTTCATTTTAGCTCAGACAAATATGTCGAAGAGTACATATTGATTATGTAATTCGAATATTATTTGTGAGATCATGAATGCATGAGAAAGTGTTTTTAGTTTGCATCAACAATGCATGAAAAAGAATAATTTCATGATCCTAATTTTGTGAGATTTTAAAATTGATGAAATTGGGGTGTTTTAGTGTTGATGACTTCTAATTTTGAAGCATTCCTAGAAAAAGGTGAAAATCCCCAATTCAATTTTCATCAATGAACAAACCCCAGACTCAAAATTAGAAATAAATTAGAATGAGAAAACTTACAAATTATGTTGAAAAGGGTAAAATGATTGAGGATCTTGAAATCAATGTCTTGAATATGATCTTGAAGAGGTGTAATTGAGTTTTGGGTTGTGAGGTTAGGTTATGACAGCAATTGCTGAGGTTGTGAGGGTTTGGAATGAGTAATGTGGGAAGAGGGGACTGAAATACGAAATGTTCCAGATGCACAGTTCCATGGTACCGTTAAATTTAACGGTGCCGTGCCACATTAGTGGAGCCGTGATCTGCTGGGACTGTTTTCTGTCCCATTTTGATTTTTGACGAATAAGTCTCGCTGTTTTAGTGAGATCTTATGACACGAGGAAAGAATTTGTACCTAACAAATTCTTATGACTAGGAGTTCCTAAACTTGGCTAGACGAGATACACGAGATGACTTCAAGAGTCATGAGATTTATGGAATATGTTTCATCATTCCTAGACCTAGACGGAGGTAGTTAAAGGATTCTCGTTTGAGAGGTTTGGTTAGTATGTCAGCGATGTTGTCTTGAGAAGGAACTTTCTCAATGGAAATGTTTCCTTTCTGAACATTATCGCGAAGGAAGTGGTGGCGAATTTCAATGTGTTTAGTACGGGAGTGTTGGACAAGGTTTTTGCTCAAGTCAATAGCACATTTATTGTCGCACATAATGGGAACATCATCTAAGTATATGCTATAGTCGTTAAGGGCTTGTTTCATCCATAGTGCTTGCTGACATGCCTTTCCGGCGCTTACGTACTCGGCTTCGGTAGTGGAGATGGCAAGAGCCGTTTGTTTCTTGGAGAACCAAGAAGTTAGACAACAACCCATGAAGGTACAAACGCCACTCGTGCTTTTTCGATCCACGTAATCTCCCGCATGATCAGAGTCGGCATAGACAACAGTTTCTATACCGGTCCCTTGGGATAAAATAACCCCAAGTATATAGTGCCTTTAATGTATCGGAAGATACGCTTAACCGCTTCAAGGTGAGAGGTTTTGGGATCCTCTTGGAAGCGAGCACAAAGGCAGACACTAAACATGATGTCGGGCCTACTTGCCGTGAGGTATAGTAAACTACCTATCATACCTCTATACTTAGTGTTATCCACGGACTCACCTTCTTCATCTTTCGTGAGTTTTATTTCCGTGGACATGGGAGTTTTCATGGGCTTAGACTCTTCTAAACTAAACTTCTTAAGCATTTCCTTACTATACTTAGATTGATTAAAGAAGATACCATCTTCCATTTGCTTAATTTGTAGACCAAGGAAGAAATTTAATTTGCCCATCATGCTCATCTCAAACTCGTCATGCATGATTTTAGAGAAATCATTGCACAGTTCTGGACAAGTTGAGCCAAATATAATGTCATCAACATATATTTGAACAATGATGAGATGTGAATCTCGTTTCTTTGTGAAAAGTGTGTTATCTACCACTCCCATGGTATATTCATGTTCAATAAAGAATGCTTTCAGTCTATCATACCAAGCTTTGGGAGCTTGCTTAAGACCATAGAGTGCTTTCTTGAGTTTATAAACATGATTCGGATATTCGAAATCAACGAATCCCGGAGGTTGAGCAACATATACCTCCTCGTTGATATAACCATTAAGGAATGCACTTTTCACGTCCATTTGGTACAATTTAAAGTCTAAGGCACACGCATAGGCAAGGAGTATTCTAATAGATTCTAATCTAGCTACAGGTGTATAGGTTTCATCATAATCTATTCCTTCTTGTTGGTTATAGCCTTGTGCTACCAACCTTGCCTTATTCCTAGTCACGACGCCATTTTCGTCGAGTTTATTCCTAAACACCCACTTAGTTCCTATGATGGTTTGATTCCTAGGAGGAGGTACCAACTCCCAAACTTGGTTGGCGGTGAATTGATTAAGTTCTTCTTGCATGGCAAGTGTCCAACTTTCATCCTTAATCGCTTCACCAACATTCTTAGGTTCTACAGTAGATATAAAACAAAAGAAATTACTTTTGTTTTGAGCTTGTGACCTAAGGGTTCTTTGGTTTAGGTTTCCTATGACATTTTCAATGGGATGGTTCTTGGATTCCTTAACATTGACAATTTCGTCAACTTCAACTATTTCATCCTCAATGTCATCATCTAAGGTTTTCTTGCCATTAACCTCAATGGCTTGTTCCTCATCTAAGTCATCATCCACCAAGGGTGATGTCTTAGTTGGAGGAGGGCTTTCATCGAATGTCACGTTGAGTGACTCTTCGACTTTCATTGTTTCCTTATTTAGGACAATGTAAGCTTTACTATTTTGGGAGTATCCTAGGAAGACACCTTCGTAAGACTTTGGGTCAAACTTGGTGAGGTAATCTTTAGTGTTTAGTATGAAGCACTTGCTTCCAAACACTCTAAAGTAATCAAGAGTAGGTTTTCTACCTTTCATGATTTCATATGGGGTTTTTCCTAAGATAGGCCTAATTAAAATCCCTATTAAGTATGCAAGTTGAGGTGTCCACCGCATTACACCAAAACTTTTGCGGAATTGATTGTTCATTCAACATCGTTCTACTCATTTCTTGTAGAGTACGATTTTTCCGCTCTACTACCCCATTTGATTGTAGAGTGCGTGGAGCTGAGAAATTGTGAGTAATACCATTAGCATCACAATATAATCCAAATTGCACTTCATTATCAAATTCCCGACCATGATCCGTCCTAATGGAAACTATTGTACATCCTAGTTGATTTTGGACTTTCTTACTAAAAACCTCGAATTCCTCAAAGGCTTGAGTCTTATTCTTAAGAAATCTAGTCCAAGTGTACCTAGAGTAGTCATCAACTATTACTAAGGTGTAGTAGTTTCCTCCGTAGCTTCGTACGGCGGATGGACCAAATAAGTCCATATGAAGGAGTTCTAGGCATCTAGAGGTTGAGACTATATTCTTAGCTTTGTGACTAGAATGAGCTTGTTTTCCAACTTTACAAGCGTCACAAAAGTGTTGATCAAACTTAATCTTAGGTAGATCTCTAACTAGTTCCTTAGATGCCAATGATTGTATCAAACGCATATTGGCATGACCTAATCTCCTATGTCATAGAGTGGAGTTATCATCTATGGTTGCTAAGCATATCCTATCCTGAGGCTTATTTCCCATTTTCATGAAAAATGGGCCATTTCTCCTAACTCCTTTGCCTATGGTTTTACCATCCTTAATGATCTCACTACCCTCTTCAGAGAATATAACTCTACACTTATTATCTACCATTTGACTAATGCTAAGCAAATTAAATCCTAAGTTATCTACATGCTCAACATTTCTAATAGTGAGGGAGTTATGAGTGATCGTACCTTTACCAATAATGTTGCCCTTAAGTTTGCTACCGAAAGTGACATTACCTCCGTTGTATGCCTTGTATGATGAGAATAGACTTCGGTTGCCCGTCATGTGGTTGGTGCATCCACTATCCTTGACCAATTCGTCAGGCTCCAAGTCGATTCCCAAGCATATCTATTGCATAAGATAAACATTCAAACATTTGGTCCCCAATATCTCATGGGTCCAAAGTGGTTAGCATTAAACATCCCATGCATCATTTGCATGTGGTTAGGATGTTGAAATGGTGGGCAAATTTCCCATGGCAAGTAACTTTGTAGTTGACGGTCATTCCAAGTTACGGGATAGTCACTTGGAAAGCTTTGTCTTCTAAAGTTACGTCTCGGTAGAGGAGTTCTTGACCGAGGTTTGGGAGTGTTTGTTTTTCTAGGTGGAGGAGTCTTAGATCTAGCGTCAGATTTTACAAATCTAGGTTTGGGTTTTGACATAGGTTTGTAGATTCTTTTAACTTCCTCTATACTAGCAATAGAGACTTTTGTACCATTAACAACAATGTGAGTTGGTTTAGGACTTGATTTATTTTTGAAATTTGACTCAGTTCTGTCTCCAGATTCGGACGGTACCACGGTTTCATTAACTTTAATGGAGCCGTCGGTACCTTTAGTGGTGCCGTCTGGACTTTTGACAGAGTTTGAGATTTTAACAGATTCTGTTTGATTAGTTTTATCTGTCAAAGCATTTTCTGTTTCCTTTTCAAAGCTAGTAATTCTAATTTTGTTTTCCTTGAGTTTTTCATTTTCTACTTTAAGATTCATGCATGACTCACATCCGATGTCTAATACTTTATATCTTTCAAGTCCTTTGACTTGACTCTTTAGCTCTAACATTTTCACTTCTAGTTCATGCAATTTTGATTTTAGTAATTTGTTTCTACTTAACATTTTTTAGACAATTTTGCATAGATTATTATGTTCGTCATTTAGTTTGTTATCATCTATTGACGAATTATCATCTATGAAATCAGGGTAGTTGTAACGTACCTCATTTGAAGCATGAGCCATTAGACACGTTTCGTCCTTGGGCTTCTTTTCTTCATCATCACCGCTATCACTCCAGGCGCCTCCTATGAGAGCTCGTTGGTTGTTGAATATCGGTGGCTTGGGACACTCTCCTATGAGATGATTAGGATCTCCGCATCTAAAGCATTTCCTATCACTTGTCCCTTTCTTTTCAACATGGTTCTTTTGTGATGTCTTCTTCTCATCACGAGGTTGCCTAACGAACCTACCTCTTCTCCTAAAGAACTTTTTAAAATCCCTAACCGCTAGTGCATATTCCTCATCTTCACTATCGGAACTTGAACATTCCTCATCACTAGACTCCTTCTTGGCTTTCAATGCTAGAGATCTAACTCTCTCGCCTTTGCCTTTGACTATGTCGGAGTCTTTCTTAATTATCATCTCGTGAACTTTCAAGTTTCCTATAAGTTCATCGAGTGACAATGCCGCCAAGTCATTTGACTCTTCTATGGCGGTGACCTTTGCTCTCCATTTAGGATGTAGAGCTCTAAGAAACTTCCTAACATAGTTCTTACTAGAATAACCTTCATCAAGAGCTTTAAGACTAGTGATAATAGTATTAAATCTAGCAAAAGCATTATCTATTGACTCATCCTCCGAAATGGAGAATTGTTCATATTGTTGAACAAGAAGATCTATCTTGTTCTCTTTGACTTGGTTATTACCTTGGTGAGTGACTAACAAAGTTTTCCAAATGTCTTTTGCCGTATTACACATAAAAATTCTTTCAAATTCCTTTTTAGGCAAAGCATTATAAATCATCATTTTAGCCTCATGATGAACTCAAATAAGTACATTTTATTACTATCATTTATCCTATTAATTTGACTTGTTTTACTATATTATGTATGAGGATTGATACTTAATCGTTTACTTTTGTAATTCTCAGGTAAAAACAAGCATTTGGTGAAACTTGGCGATTTTGGACTAATTATGGAGCAAAACGTGCATAAAGTTAAGAGTCTACTGAAATGAAGAAGATCAAGACTAATCTGCTCCAGATGCGCCGCATCTCACTCATGACATGCGCCGCATCTCTATCAAGATATCACCAGATACGATCCAAGATACAAGAGGACATGCGCCGCATCTAATCATGGAGTTACGCCGCATCTTCTGGCGGTGTACGAATATTCCTGAATATTATAATCTTGGACCCCACGCGAAGTTAAGTACATGCGCCGCATCTATTCCTTAGATGCGCCGCATCTTCCCTCAGACAAAAACTATAAATACCCCGTAGACCAGACGAATTACAAGTTCCGAACATTATAACCTAAGTTCGAACAGAAGAACCGAAGGACGAATTCAGTCAAGGAGGCAGCACAAGACACACCCAAATCAAAGATACAAGAGCTGTAAGAAGGTGCTGCATGTGTTTAATTCATTAAGTAGTTTTGTTTTATTGTGTTAGCAAACTTTAATTCATCAGGATTGGTGGCTTGTGTAATGTGACAACGAAAGATTGCACTCCCTTTAATACTTGCTTTCCCATCAATTAAAGTTTATATGTTGATGTCTTTGGTTACTACTTATTAGTGCATTGATAACCTCTGTGTTTATTAGTGGCTTGCGGGCATTTGACTGCGGGACATAATGTGGCTCCCACGGTTATTACTAAATTGATCACTTAGGAATAACTTTTAGACATAAGTAATCATTAAGGGTTTACTCGCCGATAAGATTAGGACCAACGAGAAAGGGTTAACTACATACACTTCATATAAAGCTATCAATAAAACAAGTGACAATCTACTTAATCATAAGGACAGCCCTCTTATTGTCTCAAGTATCTATCTGTGTACGTGTGTGCTACTTGCTGATTCGTGCCTATTGGTTTATTTTATTATTTAATTGCAAACAAATCGTGCCAGTCTCTCAGGCTGAAACCCCTCTGCGTTAGGATATTAAAATACTGATTAGGATAACGAGATAATACGTTCCACTCTTAGTGATCGACACTCTACTTACCATTATATTCATACTGACCGGGTACACTGCTCGTTAAGTGTGTGTGTTATTGATAAGTCGGCTAAATATAAATTTAAAACTTGAGTAGGCATTAAAACTGCTAAACCGCAACGACACATCACGCGCATCAAGTTTTTGGCGCCGCTGCTGGGGAGTGAATTGTTATTATCTGTTAATTTGATTAGTATTTTAATTAGGTTTTTCTTTTTATTAGATTAATTGCATCATTGTATTATTTTTCATATTTGTTGTACTGTGTGTTATTTGTTTTGTGTTATTTGTTTGCTTTATTTGTTTTTATTTTCGTGTGTTTTTTTTATTTTTATTTTTCGTATTTTTCTGTTCTGCTATCGTTGTACTGTGCTAAATCAAACGATACGGCGCATCTGATTTCTCAGATACGGCGTATTGCGTTTAATTTTTAAAAATACAACGCGTTTAATTAATTCGATACGACGCATCTTTTCCCCAAGATACGGCGTATCTGTTTTTAATACGAAATTTTTTTTCAAAAAGCGATAAAGTAATACGACGCATCTGCTTTTGCAGATACGGCGTATCTGTTTTTGATAAAAAAAAATTTCTAAACGTTAACGCCATACGACGCATCTGCTTTAGCAGATACGGCGTATCTATTATTTTAATTAAAAACAGTTTGCGAATTATTAAACAGATACGACGTATCGATCTCTATCGATACGGCGCATCTTACTGAATCAAAAATCGATATTTATTTTTAAACGTAACGAAAATACGGCGCATTAACTTTGGTTAATACGACAAATATAATTTGATAAATATAGTTGATTTTTGATATTTACTTTGATCGGTCCGCTACTCTCGTGTGCAAGTTGTTTACTTTTCAGGATAAATGATGACTCAAGCATCACCAAGCGAGATTACATTCTGAACTAAACCGAGAGAAGATTGCTGGAGTGATCAAAACGTAACCTCTTCGATTATTCAACCAGCCCTAAGGGAAGTCTTCTCCACTATAACCTCAGTTTTATTATCCACACTATACATCTGATTCAAATCGTAATCTTAATTTTGCACGCTTAAAAACGATATTTGTTCCTAACCTCGGAATAAATCCTTATCCACTAAACAATAAGATTACGGTTATTAATAAAACGTTTATGCATATTGCTCTTATCTTGAATTTATTTATATGGTATGCCGTTTAACCCCAATTGGATGTATAGAGAATCGTGTTGCGGAGGCCAAGGTACGTTCCTTATTTGAATTTCGTTCACTAACATAGCGATACGGCGGATCTAAAAATCCAAAGCGCCGTATCTCTGGCCAACTAAAACATATTGACTAGTCAACGAAATTAAATAGATACGGCGCATCCCAATTTTCCAATACGGCGCATCTCTTCGCCCTATAAATACGACAGGAATGCGCCAGATCTAAACTTCTTACCGCATAAACACACACAGTTAAGAACGAACACACAGTGAAATTATACTCTCAATCCGAACATCTTTTCTTTAATCCACCTTTAATCCGATCTAGAATCTTCCTCCTAATCATCAAATTAAGGTAATTACTCCATTTCGATTCAATCTTGATTAATACGAAATTAGGGTTTATATGATTGAATCGATTCGTGCTTAAATGATATAGATATATGATTAGAACCTGCTCTAGATGATTTCCCCCGTATTTAATTTGCATAAATAATTGAACTTATAACCTAATTTGATTTTGCGAAAATTAAGGTTTTGGGTTCGATTTTGAATATTTAGCGGGAAGGCGAACTAGTAGTGGTGGAATGAGATATTAGAACTGATATAAGGAGTATATAATACTGTGATATTTAGTGGTAGTTTACGTCACGGATACGGATTCTTGATAAACGTGCTTGACCCTTTATTTTATACTGATATGCTTTTAGATGCGGCGCATCTAGGTTGATTAATGCGGCGTAACGACCTATTTCAAAATTGATAAAATTCTAGATACGCCGTATTGATTAATCTAGATACGACGCATCTCCATACGCCGTATCTATTGCCTTGCACCGCATCTCTTATACTTTATATAGATACGCCGCACTGATTAAATCAGATGCGCCGTATCTACCTTATTTGCAGACTGTTTACTGACTGTGAATATCTATTTCAGATGGCATTACCAGAGGTCACACTTAGGCATCAGTGGCTACAATTTGAGAACATGGGACTAGCTCCTGCCACTCTGGAAGATTACTTGCGTAGGCTTGACTCGATTTACTTCAAGAAAATATTCAGAGTCCAGGTTTTGAGTTTTGATGATGTAGGGTTGATTGGTGGTGGACATGCAGCTGAGAGTTTACAGCATCGGATGGAGATGGTAGTTGCTGGAGACGATGAGGAGGTGGTGTTTAGGTCTAGTGCTTGGGAGAGACTATTTAGGATTGACGAGCCTCTGATTAGGGAGCTCATGCTGGAGTTCTTTAGCACGATTCATTACAGGGAGACGGATTTGGAGATTGATACAGCTGACACTCTGATATTCAGGTTAGGAGGTGTGCATAGGCAGATGTCGATGAGGCAGTTTATTTTGGCCATGGGGCTACACACTGAGGAGGAGCTTGGATCTGCTGGGTTTGCCAGGTATTGGGCTGAGAGTTTACGGGTTGTCCCTGACAGAGGATTATTCAGTGATTACTGGGACCGGATTTCTTCATTGGGTGATATTACTACTTCCACCCCCTCATATACTTTGATCAGGGAGCCGATGAGGAGGCTGTGCCACAGGCTGATTGCACTCACTATTGCTGGGAGGGGTCAGTCACCTGAAAAGGTGACTACTCTGGACCTCTTCCTCCTTAGGAGTATGGATGAGGGGTTGTCGGTGAACATCCCCCACTTTTTAGCGCACTACCTCCACCGATCTGCTACAGGGAGAGATCGGAGGAGCCAGATGACTGGCGGGCATTTTGTTTCGAGGCTGGCCCGCCATTTTGGAGTTATTGGAGCAGAGATCCCAGCGGGGCTGGAGGTTATTGTGGCCCGTCTCTCGGTTATCGATAGGGACTATTTGGTTAGACTCGGGATCTGCCAGGTGGCTGCGGGAGGCCACTTTTGGGCAGCATTAGGGCCCGCCAGAGCTGCAGGGCCAGAGGCGGAGCAGGGAGGACCTCAGGGACCTCCGGCTGCTACTCCTGCCGACGAGGAGGTGCCACAGGCACCAGTACCCCCACGCACCATTGGTCAGAGACTTGAGGCAGTCGAGGGAGAGTTGAGAGCCCTGAGGAGGGACTCTGAGTGGGTGGTTAGGAGTGTGAGCAGACTTTTAGAGCATCAGGGTATTACCCACACCCGTCCAGATGGTACTGAGGTTGCGGGAGTGACACGTGCATACGAGCGCAGAGTCCGCCAGAGGACTGATGGAGCCAGCACTTCCGGGACCCATCCAGACGACCTTGCTCACCCATGATCTTACTCTCTTGATTTTACAGACATTGTTCCACACATTATTATTATTTTTTTGGATTGTACTGATCACTATTCTCATGTATATATTTAATGTTTCAGTTTATATTTCTTGTTATATCTGATGAAGACTGGCATTAAGTTCAGCATGAGAGTACGAGAGGACGTGAAAGATTAAACCGTGGAACGAGTCATTTTACAACAGACTGTTAGCAGTTTGTTTGGTATCTACATGCGCCGCATCTGGTTAACAGATGCGACGCATCCTATCATTTATTTTGTTTTATTTTTGTTTCAGGCCCGCATGAGGATACGGCGCATCTCAATTCTGAGATGCGACGCATCTCCTGCAATGGTCATATCTTATTTTAATTTTTCTGCATTTTTATTTTCGACTTTCAAACTTTTTATCAGTTTATTTTAATGCGGCGCATCCCTGGTTAAGGATGCGGCGCATCTTTATTCTGATCCGTATTTATTCCAGGCTCGATACGGCGTATCTTCTTCAATAAGATACGGCGCATCGACTGACCTGATGATTTTCAGTTTTAATTTTTAAGTTTTATTTTTCCTAACTACTAATGTATTATGCAAGTTTGAACCTTTCTTATCTTAGGTGTGTTTTAAAGTATTGGTGGTATTATAGTTTCCTGGATTTCCTGTGGATACATCAAGTATGAAGCTTTAACGTTCTAATCCACAAGAAAGATGATTTTTGCTCTTATACTAATGGAGGATCATACCGAGCAAATCTCATGGGAGTTTTTCTGTTCTAATTCTTTTAATATTCCAGTTTTTAACCTTTTATACAAACAACGAGGACGTTGTTTAACTTAAGTGGGGGGATTGGAGAATTAGAACACTTAACAATTACTTGTCCTAAACTTTTTCAAAAATTATGCTTAAAATGTGCTTAATATATCAAACTTAAAAAAAAAATTTAGCATGTTTTTGTTTAAGATCTAAGTTGCATAGCTGCACACATGACGTTATTTTCAAAAATTGTGATTTTTCAAAATTCACAAATCTATGAGTGTGCCGGTGACTTGTAAACTTTAGAACTTGGCTTGTATACTATTCGAGACCACCATAATGAGTATTATTTATATAATTGGAATGACTTGTCTAAATTGGTAAAATTCTAGGATTACACCCAAATGGCCTTTATTATGTTATGTGTTATTAACTAACTACACTGGTTAGTTAACCCCCGTATAAACCCTTTGTTACTCTCATTTTTAGAGTAAGATACCCCTAGAAAAACACTCAGAGCCATTCCTTTCGTTTCTTACACCTATGTTTAAAATGTTTCGTTACACCCTTACACCTTAGCCTACCCTGTAGATTAGAATCCGTGGTTGGTTAATTGCTATAGGCAAAGTGTGTTTCCTTACATTACCTGTGTTCGCGTGCGTAATTCATTATCTTTGGTTAGGTCGGGAAATTGCACAATGCAATTGGAGTGAAAGTAAATATTGTATATCTTTGAGTTTATTTTTCGTGTGTTTACTACTTTCACTATTACCGTTATTTCTGAAAGTATGAAAAGTGTGGAAAAATTATCCGGAAAGAAAGTTGTAGTGATGTGGTGAAATTTTACACATCTATGTTTATGTTTCAAGTTAAAAAAAAAAAAAAAAAAAAAAAAAAAAAAAAAAAAAAAAAAAAAAAATCGAAAAAAAAAAGAAAAGAAAAAGAAAAAGAAAGAAAAGTTGAAAGTTAGTTTTAACCAACTTATGTAAAGTTATGTAAGTGGTCGATATCACCACTATTTGTTGTACTATATTTATGGATTGAATGGGAATTGGCAGTTATGGGAACGCCAATTAAGGTTTATTCTTTGATTAAGATCTTGTTGAGTATAATTCGTGTCTACCTAAAGCGTGTGTTTCAAGTGTTAAAGCGTGAGTTATTCGATGATATGAGTCTTATTCATGGGATGGTTGGGATAGTGATTAACCACACTTAGGATTTTAATTTATTTGTTTTGTTTATTTTTCACTTTACACCAATTTATATCCCAAATGTTATCCATACCCTTCATTATTCTTTATCCAACCAAACCTTTGATTTATTGAGATTAGGGATTTGAGCAATCTTAAGTTTCGTAGTCGTGGATTCGGCTATGTATTTATGATTTTGTCGCCCTTTTTGATATATTATTATTGGTGAAGTTTGGACCTATCTTTAGCCTATTCGAGTTAAGGATTTGAGCAATTGCAAGTATCGTGTTCGTGGATTCGATCATGTATTTGTGATTTTGTCTCCTTTTCTGAAATTTGAGATCGATAGTGATCAAGAATAATTAACCCTTAAGCCTAAAAACCCTTTTTACCGCTTTAGACTTGTTATTCCTTAGCTTTAGTAGTGGAGATGTGTATACTTGCCAAGCTTATGATAGAATATTCGTCACGACTGGACAGTTAAACGATTAGATTTGCTTTTATCAACTTATTTTATTTTACTTCTAATTCGTTAAGTGTTTAGTTGTGTTATTATGAATTAAACGAATACATGCTTAAATATAAAAATAAATCCTAACATCTTTTAGGATACATTTTCATAAAAGAAATTCTAAGGTTTACTTGGGGACAAGTAAAGTTCAAGTGGGGGGATATTTGATGAACTCAAATAAGTACATTTTATTACTATCATTTATCCTATTAATTTGACTTGTTTTACTATATTATGTATGAGGATTGATACTTAATCGTTTACTTTTGTAATTCTCAGGTAAAAACAAGCATTTGGTGAAACTTGGCGATTTTGGACTAATTATGGAGCAAAACGTGCATAAAGTTAAGAGTCTACTGAAATGAAGAAGATCAAGACTAATCTGCTCCAGATGCGCCGCATCTCACTCATGACATGCGCCGCATCTCTATCAAGATATCACCAGATACGATCCAAGATACAAGAGGACATGCGCCGCATCTAATCATGGAGTTACGCCGCATCTTCTGGCGGTGTACGAATATTCCTGAATATTATAATCTTGGACCCCACGCGAAGTTAAGTACATGCGCCGCATCTATTCCTTAGATGCGCCGCATCTTCCCTCAGACAAAAACTATAAATACCCCGTAGACCAGACGAATTACAAGTTCCGAACATTATAACCTAAGTTCGAACAGAAGAACCGAAGGACGAATTCAGTCAAGGAGGCAGCACAAGACACACCCAAATCAAAGATACAAGAGCTGTAAGAAGGTGCTGCATGTGTTTAATTCATTAAGTAGTTTTGTTTTATTGTGTTAGCAAACTTTAATTCATCAGGATTGGTGGCTTGTGTAATGTGACAACGAAAGATTGCACTCCCTTTAATACTTGCTTTCCCATCAATTAAAGTTTATATGTTGATGTCTTTGGTTACTACTTATTAGTGCATTGATAACCTCTGTGTTTATTAGTGGCTTGCGGGCATTTGACTGCGGGACATAATGTGGCTCCCACGGTTATTACTAAATTGATCACTTAGGAATAACTTTTAGACATAAGTAATCATTAAGGGTTTACTCGCCGATAAGATTAGGACCAACGAGAAAGGGTTAACTACATACACTTCATATAAAGCTATCAATAAAACAAGTGACAATCTACTTAATCATAAGGACATCCCTCTTATTGTCTCAAGTATCTATCTGTGTACATGTGTGCTACTTGCTGATTCGTGCCTATTGGTTTATTTTATTATTTAATTGCAAACAAATCGTGTCAGTCTCTCAGGCTGAAACCCCTCTGCGTTAGGATATTAAAATACTGATTAGGATAACGAGATAATACGTTCCACTCTTAGTGATCGACACTCTATTTACCATTATCTTCATACTGACCGGGTACACTGCTCGTTAAGTGTGTGTGTTATTGATAAGTCGGCTAAATATAAATTTAAAACTTGAGTAGGCATTAAAACTGCTAAACCGCAACGACACATCACGCGCATCACCTCATTATTTTTGGCTAATTTCCTTTTAAGTTCATCACTTTGTTTATCATAAGAAACTATTTCATCCTTTTTAGTTTTCGGATTCTTTTGAATAGGTTGAAAGTCACCCTCGGTAATAACATGCCAAAGATCAATGTCTTTTGATTTCACATACGTTTCGAATCTTGTTTTCCAATAAATAAATCAATCGGTTTCGAAAAGTGGTGGTCTTTGCATAGATTGCCCTTCTAGATATTTGTCGGAATCCATTGATCGGTTCAAGCTTTAAAATACAATATACTTTAAAAACTTGACTAACCTGGCTTTGATACCAATTGTGGAAAACTAGAAGGGGGGGTTGAATAGTTTACCGGTTTAAAAACTTCTTTTAAAAATCTTGTTTTAAAAGTTGGTTATTGGAAACTTTGATTCGAACTCTATGTGTAATCAATCAACACCAATATGAACTACACACTAAGCTAAGTAATAATAACAAATAAAAGTAAAGAGTAGAGTTGGAAAGATCAAACCGAGACAGAGGATTTATAGTGGTTCGGCTACGAAACTCTTCTTCGCCCTACTCCACTCCCCGAGTACCACACTCGAGAGTTTCAAGCACTATGTCAACAACCTCCCTTAAGGCGGAGAAAACCGTACACGTCGCTTATCCTATTACCGACACTAAGCTAGATGTCGAGTGCTAATCTTAGCTAGCACCAATCTACCAAGGTCCACGTGACCAAACACACAAGCCCAATGGCTTCAAGAGATCACCAAGATCTCAACACGATCACAATGATCAACACTCACTTCACTCTACTCAACTAACACTAACCTAATGACCCTTGATCTTCTTGATCAATCACACAAGCCCAATGGCTTCAAGAGATGTTCACTATCTCTATAGATCACACTTGATCTTCACTCTCACTCACAAAAAGGA
The DNA here is from genome assembly GCA_021014915.2 of Artemisia tridentata subsp. tridentata. NCBI lineage: Eukaryota > Viridiplantae > Streptophyta > Magnoliopsida > Asterales > Asteraceae > Artemisia > Artemisia tridentata. Next base: position 359,502,921 of record CP139507.1, on the reverse strand, counting down.
AATATACTTGATGTATGCTAAGATACAACAAGGTTGTAACAAGTGTTACAAAAACCTATCAACTACAACTCTAGTATCTTCTTGATTACTTGAGTTCTTCTCTTGCTAATGAAGAGGGATGACAACACCTTGTATCAACTTGGATACTTGTGTTCTTCTCTTGCTAGTGAAGAGGTATGAAGAGGATCACTTGAAGGATGATTGGATCACTCTTGAAACAAAGAAAAACTAATCTAAATGACCCTAAGAAGTGAAAGGTGTGAGAGGATTTAACTAAGGGATTTTTCTGTGTGTGAAGGGTGCCTAAAACTGTGAAAGAGGTGGGTATTTATAGGCAAAGAAAATCTGAACGTTACAATTCAAAATGGTACGGACGGCTCCACTAAATGACCCACGGCTCCGTTAAATTTAACGGTACCGTGGAGCCGTGGTAGACTAGGACGCTCCAAATTTTGTCTTTTCTGGTGAAAACTTATTTGGGGAAGGTTGGAGCTGATTTTGGGGGGGAAAATAGCTGTTGTGATTTTCAAACTTATTTTTCCATTAAAACATTTCTTAATATTTCAAAAATAATTTGTCATGTGTATTTTTGAAAAAATGTTTTGTCCCATTTAAAATGTGAATTTTCAAAACATGAATTCACTTCTTTGATCACTAGTTCAAGAGTGATTTGCGTAGAAACGGGATCTTCCGATTAAAAACTTGTTAACGTTAATTTTAACGTAACGTGAGTTCACATTTTGTCATCCTCAAAACGTGAAGTAATCGAAAGATATAAATAACGTTTTTAGAACATTATTTGCATCAACACACTCTATTGTTTTCATACCCAGATACCCAATGGTTGCAGAAAGCTGCAAGATGGTCAAAACTACCACATGTATAACAAGCTTTGTTTGAAAAAGCAAAGTCATCACCTAATTGGTTAGACTTGAGGTTATTCCAATTTCTTTGGTTACCTCTGGGCTTGCTAGTGGATCTGTATTGTTCACAATACCTAACTGGTTACCTAACATGTTTAGTGTTTGATTTAGGCCTATCAGTATTCTTTCTGACCACTTTAGGAACCTTTGTTCCTGCTTTCTTAACATTTTCAGGTTTAGACATAACCTGTTCTTCTTCATCACTATCAGTTGTACTATCTACAACAACTATAGCATCTCCTTTCTTAACAAAGGACACCATGTCCTGATAAAGTAAAGTTTTATCTAAACTTTCACTTACTTTTTCTATCTTAGGTTTCTCAGTAGATTTAGAACCATATTCCATTATTGGTTCTTGAAACTCAGCAAAACCTGTGTGTGCTAGGTCAACACCTGGAGGTGAAGGAACACCTCTATATGGTGGAGGAACAGATTTGTATCCTAAACCAGACTTAGCTTTATCGATTACTTGAGCTTCCCAAATCTTATTCATTCCCTCTGAGGCATGAGCTAAAGCATCTACAGTTATCTTAACATTTTCAGTTTTATTATTGGCTTCAGCTAATTGTTTACTTTGACTAGTAAGTAATTCATCTCTAAATGCTATGCCTCTTTGTAGAGCATTTAAGTCATCAGTAAACCTAGATTCATTGCCTTGAAAGTGTGCAATTTGTCTTTCAAGTGCACCTATAGCTCTTTTATGATTACTTAAATTGGCTAAGGCAATAATTAGTTCTTCTCGCCTATTATCAGCTTTTCTTTTAAGTTCTTCATTATCTTTAAGAGCAGAACATGATTCAGAACATTTGGTTATGGAATTTACCTCTGAATCAGAGAAGGCCATTAGAACAGTCTCAGTGGCCACAAGAGCAGCATTTGTTGGTGCTTCCTCTTCATCAGCCATGAAGCTCCAGTCATAGTTAACCCCATCTATGGCTAGCATAGCCCTTGGTTCTTCAACTGTGACTTCCTTCTTCTTCTCTTGCCTATACCATGTGCTTCTATTATCCTGCTTCCTTGGGTTTCTACATTCTTTAGCAAAGTGTCCTAACCTGTGACAGTTGAAACACTCCACTTTCTTCTTATCAAACCCAGCAGTTTCATTACCATCAATGGTAATCTGCTTACTAGTTCTCTGCCAGAACTTCTTAGCCCTCATGCTAAGCAAAGCAACCTGCCATTTGATGTCCATCTCTTCCAAATCATTATCATCCAACTGATCAAGATCTTCATGAATTAGAGTAGAGCCACTAGTTTGACTAGACATGAATACATAAAACGATGGATCTCCAAGTCCAGCAACATTCTTCTGTGAACTAGTAGAAGGACCACCATATGTAGCAATAGAAACACCTTCAGCTTCATCTACCTCTTCTGACTTACTAATACTAGGAGATGACAAGAGTGCCACATTCCCAGAACTAGTACTATAGATTCCAGACTTCTTTAGACTTTGTTCAACCATTTTGAAGTTATTGAACAAATCATTGAGTTTCATGGTTTCAATATCTGGCTTGTTCATCCAGACAACCACATGAGTATGGAACTCATCAGGTAGACTTCTCAAAAACTTCATGTTGAGATCTTCCTTTGCTATCTCAACACTCAATACACTTAGCTGACTGACAAGCTTGTGTAATCTAGAAAACAGCTTATCAAGAGATTCATTGCTATTTGAACTGAAATTTTCAAATTGTTGTTTCAGCAATGTCTTTTGTGTTTTCTTGGTAGTTTCATTACCACCAAACCATGCACAAATCTCTTCAAAAAGAGTTTTTGCATCTGGATACTTGCTAAAGGATAGCATCTGTTCACCAGGAATGGTCATAAGCAACAAGTTTCTTGCTTTTTGATCATTTCTCTTCTGTATCCTTTCTTCATTTGAAACTGGTGCAGTATTTCTTTGTCTTACTGTTTTGCCGTCAATGATAGCATCTGAATAGCCTAGTGAAAAAGAATCACCATATGTAATGATATCCCAGAGAGCATAATCTTAGACCATGAAATATTGCTCAATTCTCAACCTCCATAACTCAAACTCATTTTGTTTGATCATGGGCAACTTTGCAGCAACATTTGTAGCAGTATCCTGAACATCCATTTCTCAAGCTTCTTCTTCTAAATCAACTATATCAGCCTTGCTCTGATACCACTTGTTAGGATTGAACAACCTTTTGTACTTTGTATGTATGATATATTGAGTTTATATGATTAAGAATGCGGAATCTACTTAATCACACTTAGAAGGTTATTTGTGTTATGGAAATGGAACAGTTGTGTTTGTTATATGACAATGAACAAATGAAAGATTATCACCAAACGATTCAATATTATTAAGATAATAATACGAGTGATCTTGAGATATCACTAGGGTTACAACCTTGAATCTTATGTTTCTATATCTTGTGATATTGTTTTTGTTCTATGTTCTTAAGAGATATATTTTGCACTATAAGTTTTTAACACACACTTTTATCTCTAGTCTAAGATCTTTCTTTTATAACATAAGAAAGATCTTTACAATTATGTTAAGTCTTGTCAAACAACTTGCTACCTTATCTTATGTGTGTCAGTACATAAGATACAACATGTATCTGTGTACACAACTTGTTAACTAAGAGAATAAGATAAAGACTGAGCACATGGGGTAAGATATTATCTACCGTGTATTATTGACTTTTAGTCAACCAGACTTAATATCTTCATCAACCAGAATTAACTCTGATAGTCACCAGAATTAACACTTGACTTAACCACCAGACTTAACTTCAACGACAAGACTTTAACCAGCAGATAACCAGCTGACTTAACTTTGGAACTCACCAGACTTAACTCTACTGCTACCAGATTTAATCACTTAAGAGATTTTCCCGATACTTAAACTTCAGAATATTTAATTCCCAACACTTATGCTCATGTGTTCACAAGAAGACAGTACTGTTCAAGAATTATATGTTCATGTGTTTACAAGAAAACAAAACGTGTCAATAATACATTATAAGTCTTTGAATAATTCAAATACCTCATGTTTATGTGTTAACTAGAAAACATAACAGTTTTACTATATACTTTATGTTATAAGTCATTGATTAATTCAAGGACTTTATAATTATGTCTTAACATGTAAACATAATTATACTAACAAAAGTAATCATGAACGCAAACTCTTGAGTTCTATAGTAATTTCAAGTTAATTTTATACTTCAGAATTATGATTATTATCATTTAACCATAATTATGTTGACTAAAACATGTAGTCGAAATGTTGAAGTATCTTTACACTATATCATGACATTTGAATGTAGTAGGGAAACAAACATCTTGTGTGTTTAAGTCTTAGTAGAATTATTAGCTTTCTTACCTTGCGGTCAAGAGAAACCAATAATATGTTGTTCCTTGCACACACTTTGAGATTTCTCCCACTTGTGTAAGGCACAACATCATATTATGAAAACAAACAACATGTGATTGATTGTGTAAACAATATGATAATGTCATAGATATTACAAGTAGTTTTAGAACCATAACCTTTAATAAGGAATTGTGGATTATTATTCTATAGATAACGTTCAGAAAGTAACAGCAGAAATGCAACGTGTTATCTAATAAAATAAAATGCAATTATCCTGTAAGCAATTGTCGTTCATATTCGGAAAGTAATGAATTATTTCAAAGCAAGTTTGAAATGATATGGGTGACTAACAAGGAAATAAATCTCGTAGCTCCCACTGAAATTGACAACATTACAGGAATGTTATTTCAGTAATAAAACGCAATGCTCCCACTGGATTTGTCAACATTGTAAGTGTTACATTGCCAGTAGAAAGCATATTGCAATTTAATACACTTTCCTATTCTCTTCGAATGCCTTCAAGTAGCAATGTACTTAGGTATTGTACAGAGTATATGAAGTCCTACTTATGTAGATGAGGGACTAGCCATTCATGCTTTCATTTAACTTGAATAGTTAGCATGCAATTCCTCCTTTATCGTCTACATAGCCCCAAGGGTATTTAGCACTATAAGGAATAATAAGAGTCCAAGAAAAATAACTAGCGAATATGCCAGTAATTTCTTTACTCTTTGCAGTTTAAACACATACATCGTGATAAGTGCAAGATGTCATTTATTTTGGTAACTATAGACAAAATGTTTTCTAGTTACACAAAATATTTTATCTTTCAATTATTTCTATACCGGAAAAGGGTAATGAAAGATCATAAGTGAGTTTAATAATTGTAATCCTATCTTAGTTTGTCAAATAAGGAGAAATAAATAGGAATAAGTCTCACTCTTCATACCAGGAAAAGAGACTAAGTGTGTCTTTTTAAGAAAAAACAAACTTTTGTTTACGAATTATTTTGCAACAACACAATTTTAATCAGAACATAGAAAGTTCTATGTTAGTATTTTCGATAATTAAATTCTTAAAAGAATTAACTACCCAATTAATTACTAATTAAGACTAAGATCCATCTTGACCTCCCACTTATTACCGGAGGTCTGACCAGTGTGTAAACAAGTAGGGCAAGAGGTAAGCGACGAGCGTTAATTGCATAAACTGCAACTCTTAGACTTATGAGACTGATCAAGACATTAGTAGACAAGTAATAATGTCATGAGCATGTTTAGTCTCATCTTATGGCCTCGGGTCCAAGGTCTGACCAAGCATACTCGAAATAAGTCGACCAAGCAAGAACGTGCAAATATCGCCAAAGGTCTGACCAATGAGCAAAATTCGCCATGGGTTGAAATGGCCCTAAGGTCTGACCAAAGAGGTCAAGTCAATTGCACGTGTTCTTGGTTGGGTGGCATAGACTTAAAATTTACATATAGGGTATACACATAAATGTGATAAAATCGTGTACAAAGAAGCATGCAAAACAACTTTGTAGCACTTTATTTTAAAAACTTTTAGTAATGACACTGTAGTGATCATCATGGTTCATGGTAGCTCCAATCGAACTCGCAAGGAGGCGGAGGACCAGGTCAGCGCGAAGCTATGACCGGAAATCCTTTAGGTGTGACTGTGCGCACCGCCTGAAACCCCCCTTATAGTTTGTTCTAGTGGGTGAGCCGTACTTCCCAAGTGTCCATAGCATCCAGTTTTTAATTTCATGAAAATTTGTTTCAATAATTTAGGACACTTAATTTTACAAAAACAATTTTCTACGAATCAAATAGCAGGTCACAATGAGCATGGTATTTAGGCGTGTAAATTAAGACCATATTAATGTCATATTTTTATAGGTATTAGTCCTCTTTTATTTTAGTTTTAGGCGTGTAAACATGTAGGCTAAAAACAAAAATCACAAAAGAACATAATACTAAAAACATGACAATAATATTAACAAGTAAACATTTAGATCTGAGAACTCTAGCAAGTCTTCTCCAAAAAGAGAACCATAAGACCCTCACTAGGTTTTCATCAAGTGCCTAGATCGCCACGTGCATCACAAAAAATGATTGCGTAGGTCTTATAATCGGAATACACACATAAAATAATCATGGCAAACTTATTAACTTTTAATTTTTTTGCTATTTTATGTATCTAATTAACCGTTAATTAATTCGTTTGTGTCTTGTTATTTTTTATTAATTAATGACAAGTATTGCATTATAGTTGTCAAAACAAAAATAAAACAAATAACTAAGTTAGATTTCATGCAGCCTTTTCGCGTGTTTATTAAATCGTGTAACCCATAATCGATAAACGAGATGGCTTTGATACCACTGTTGGGATTTAATTAATCAAGTTAACCATTAACTACGAGTACGCAGCGGATAATGGATCTAGTTTACAATTATAGTTAACACGTATAATAAACAAACAAAGAATAAAAGGGAACAAGAAAACTAACCCTCGTCGACACCCGCAAAAGAAACTAATAGTGGTTAAAATACCACCTCTACGGTTGCTCACACAAACACGTCAAACAAATACGCCCGGAGTGCTAGTCGTGTACCACGTAAACCCAAACACCAAGTGTTAATGCTCAAAATGGATCAAAAACCAAAACTGCCAAAAAAATAGTTCTGTCCGATATCCACAAGCTGTCCAAGATCGGAAATCCTTTGTTATCCGATATCGGACAACACTATGTCCGATCTGTGAAACTTATCCTGTCCGAGAACGATCAGAAGCTGTGCTAAAAGTTTCTGCAGCTTAACGTGACAGTTAGGACTTATGAATTACGAACCCTAACACTTATCAAGAGCTATAGGATTGATTATAACCTATTGAAACACCTTGAATTAACTTGAATGCAAGTTATAGGTTTAAAAGTGATGCGAATTAATCAAGAACTCAACCAAGTACTTGATATAATTAGATGGGATATAGAAGAGAGTTTCTGAGTGTTGTAGTTGAATCAAGTCGTCAGTTATGAGCAGGGAAAGAGGGGTTTATATAGCCTCTCAACTCTAGCTCAAGATAAGCTTCAAAATCACTTTAAGCCTTATCCCAAACACTCCTAAACACATCACAACTCTCCTTTCTCATCCCTTATCACTTCACAAACGAACCTAGACAGTTTCCCCCCCCCTCTAGAACCTTCTATGGGCCGGCCATAAGGTTTAGGACAAGTATGAATCACGTCTAGTTCATATATTGTCCAAACGGGTCAAAACGGGTCATTTTGAGCATTTACGATAAACGTATTCTAATGTTTAAAGTGTGTGCCCCCAATAGGCTCACACACCTTTAGTCGTATTCAACTCCCACATTCTAACAGTAAAGAGACCACAATCACAACTAAAAACAACTCCTAAAAAATACATTAAAAAAAAAACAGACACAAACACTCTCAATTCTTTCGGTCATACAGAAGACCAAAACATTCAAGTTCAAAGGGGGAGGCGGTGCTCGTTTTGTTCGGTCATCATAAGGGGGGGACGAATCTTTTTTTGCTAGACCGATTGAAAGGTTCGGTCTCATTACTAGCAGTCTTAGAACACAAATACACAATGTTAAGTTGTGTTACTGTGTTTTCAAGTTATGGTTGTCACGTATTGTTGAGCGATAATATTATGTTTATTCATTAACATAGATGACGTACGTAGATTGAAAACATACTAAAAACAACGTATAACATAGCATGGGCTTATATGCCGCGTATTTTATTGTTAATAATTCTCTCATATTGTGTTTATAATTTACCCGCTTTTAAAGACGGCCCTGTGTAGTAGTGTGTTTGGTTTTATAGTGTTGTGTTACTTTGTCTCGAAATAATTCATATGATTCTCGAGCAATTGTGTGATATCACGTTGGTTTGTTTTTCTTATCGATCGTTATTAGTGTTGTTTTGGTCTTGAACAGGTTTCTCGAAACCTTTTCTTTTTGGATTTCTAGTTTCATGTGACCAAGTTTTGTTTATTTGGCAGTTAGCCCATGTGATTCTATAAGTGTTCGCTTTCATTTGTTTTGGTGCTAGTATTTGTCCATTTGTGTTAGAGTTCAGTTATACCTAATCATACTTATCCTTGTTATTCTACATATTTATCTTTGTTTGAATAAGGTAATCAAACAAGATGATGATGGTCACGAGAAAAAGTATTATAATGGAAAATTTTGATCATTATTATGAAGTAGATAGTATCAACCCAATTGTAACACTTAGAGCACCATGTAAGGGTGCGTTACAGGGCATAACGGATATTTATGGCGCAAGTCATTATAACGGTGATCACCTTCTGGGGTCCGGCGTATCCATACCGGCCAAGTTATAGCAATTAGTTTATTTATTTATTTGAGTTTTTGAAGGTGATAGGTGTTTGTGTGTTTGATTTATGTTGTGTGTTGTGTGTTTCATGTTTTTTTTTTTTTTTTTTTTTTTTTTTTTTTTTTTTTTTTTTTTATCATTGTATTTTTTATTTTATTTTCTTGTTAGTCTTTAATAGTATTTTTTTCACTGTTAGTTCTTGTTTAGTTTGCAATTTTAGTGCTTTAAAAAAATTCAATATCTTGTTTCGTTACTTTATTTTATTTAGTATGTATTTTTTATTTTATTTTAGTGTATTGCTTTATTCGAAAAATGAAAAAACTGTGAAGCCGGAGGTGTCTTATGTTTTATGTTTTAGTGGAGTTATAAGTCCAAAGATATAGGGTGAAATGTTGACGTGACAATAATTTTTTATATAACACGAGCCTGTGGCTCCCGATTGCACATAGTCTCATTACCTCGTATCTTTGGAAGTTACCATTGTCCCGTGAACTAAGTACCATTAACATGTATACTGGATTTGTGCACATTTTTTGCAAGAAATAAAAGCGCTATTAATTTTAAGGGTTTTGCTATTTGTATTACTAAAGGTTATATTTAACTAGTAGGGTACCCGCGCGTTACGGCGGCGGGTACACTAAAATAAATGTTAATTGCACCAAATATCTAGTAGCGTATCCGCATGTCCGTCACGGGCAAATAATCAGTATATCAAATGCTTAACGATATTTTATAAAGTGCAACAAATTCATATGCTAAAGTGTGTATTAATTGTTTTGTAAGCTTAATTAGATTGTAAATTGTGGTTAAATAGTTATATATTTTGGTGAAGTGGTGAATTAAATTGTGTATTAATTGTATGTGTTGAATAGTATTTTTTAAGTTTTATTTGTGCTTCAAATACTTGTAAATGATGCTTTTTTACTTGTATTTTTTAAAAATCTAATTTAAGAAGTATTAAAAAATTAATAAGAAGAAAGGTGCTAAATGATTTATAAGTAGTTTAGATAATTAAAAATGTGTATTGAGGGCGATTACATATGGTCCGTTGGGAGTTTTTAAATGCAGGGCGGATGGTTTATTCTCATGGTGCAAGCAATTATTATATGTCATACTCATTTTAACTATTGCCCCAAGGGCTAGGAATAGCAAAATTCATTAATTTAAATAATCATTGGGGCTATAACTAATCAAACTTTAACATTTAGCTTTGTTTTTGAAGGTTTTGAAAAACTAACCACTCGTTTCAAAAACGGATTGCAAAGCATTTGCGAAATAGCAAAGGAATTTGCAAGCTAATTTTGAATATTAAAATGGACATAAAATTTGTTCGCAAGCCACTTTCGAGCCATTTACAAATCGCAAACAGTTTGCGAATCGGAAATTTTGCAAAGTGATAAGAAATTTAAAAAAATTGTGAATCACATTTCTCTTTTATACTCTACCTAAGGGTTTTAACTATTTCGCAAATACTTCGCTATTCATTTGCGAAATGGTTGGGTATTTCTTTAAAGGTTTTAAAACACTGCTAAAGTTTGACTAGTAAAAAAATTATTTAAATTAATATTCCAAACAAAACTTATTCTCAATTATTTTGGGTATCAAATTTTCCTCTTAAGGTGGACTTATCTTACACCGATTGTCAGATGCAATGGTGGCATATGCTAACAAGCTTTTACTAAACAAAATTTTTAAAAGGCTTAAATCGGTGAAGAAACTTTAACTTTGTACACTCATGAATGTCGACTGAGCCTTCACCGTGCAATGTTAACTGTTCAATGCGAACCGGAGAAGGGGGAGTTAGATTAAACGAGGACAAATTTCATCAGAATTACGCTTAGGGAATATGCGACCGAAGGCTAGCCCTAAAGTCGACGCTTGTGGGGTTTGAACTTGAGACCTTCATTGAGAATCTCAAGCCCCACCACTAGGCCACATTCTTTATACTAAAATTGTCATTTGTGGGTGACAAAGGTAAGCTCGGTTATTTTCCAATAACTCAATAATGATAATATGTACAATATAAATAAGAATACGACATGCTAAAATACTATACAAGCTCGACCTAATACAAACTATGCTAATCTCTAAATAATAGCCTACTAAAAGCCCCCCGCAGTTGAAGCGGGAGGACAAAAAATGCTTAAGCTGGTCTGAAACTCATCAAACAATGCAGACAGAAGTCCTTTAGTGAAAATATTGACATACTGATAATGTGAGGGAACATGCAAAACGCGAACTTGTCTGTGGCAAACTCATCCCGAACAAAATGAATGTCAATCTCGATGTGCTTCGTGCGTTGACGTTGCACGGGATTGGAAGATAAATATACTGCACTGACATCAACACAATAAACAATGGTAGCCGAATGTAAAAGAGAATGGAGCTCTCGAAGAAGATTCCACAACCAGGAAGTCAACCGCCGCATTGGCAACACCACGGTACTTAACCTCGGCACTAGAGCGATAAAGAATATACTGCCTCATGGATGACCAAGACAGTAGATTGTTGCCGAGAAAAACATATAAATCTGAAGTAGAATGTCTAGTGGTCGGGCAACTTGCGCAAGCATCCGAATAAGAAACCAGGAAAGAAGTCGAGGAGTAATATAGGTAAAGACCATAATCCAAAGTGTCACGAAGATAATATAAAATCTTCTTAAGAGCAGCAAGATGAGGTTACTAAGTATCATGCATATGTAGGCAGAATTGTTGAATTGCATTAGACAAATCAGGTCTAGTGACGGTGAGATACTGTAAAGCCTCGACAAGACTCCTATAAAGAGTCAGATAAGAAACCGGGGTACCATCAACTCCCAACTTGATCAATTTATGGTGTCATATATAAGTATGAAAAATATCAAGCAAGTTGGCTAATCCATGATATAACAAGGTGATGTTCTTTGTATTCTAGTTGCTTGAAAAAATGAAGTATCAATATGTGAATTATCTCAAAACAAAGTTGGTGATACCACGAGAATATAGGGTCGAATTGTCGTTTTTGAAAAGTGAGGATAAATACACGATTTACAAAGATATCCAAATCAATTATAATCATCACCCTTGTGTGATAAAACCTTGAAATCTCAAGCACTTAAAAATCAAAGCTCTTAGGCTAGACACAATGGTCACCATTTACCTCACTTCCACATCAGAGTCATATCACCACTTCACGCACCATTCAGCTATAATAGTCACCACCATTAAAAATACCTAATTTTCAAACGTACCCACAAAATATCTCACATGCACTTACAAATCAAATAAATAAATACAAAAAACACCATGGGGGCCTACAAATTACCTGGTACCCAAGAAGTGAGCACCCTCACCACTTCTCTCATTTTTTGCCTTAGGTCGCGCGTAACGGGGGGCCTCCACAGTGGAGGTGGCGTGTGAGAAGGTGAGGTGAGTGAGAGCCGTCACTCACCATTGCGTTAAGTTGTAACACCCCCAATTCAATGATGCAGCGGAATTCAAACTGGGTGTTACTTGATGGCACAACAGTCATAATAATAGAAAACGATCTCTAACTGAGTCGTTTTAAAAAGGATTTATCATTCAAATTATAGTATATCAGAGTTTACAAAAGAGGTCCCATAAGGTTCCATGTTTACAAAGTACATCAATATAAAGTCATTTGATGTCTTTTTGAATGATAAAATATGTTATAGCCTTCTTGATTGAGCCCGTGCCCCTCCGTGCCATCCCTGATCATTATGCACCTGAAATACATGCTTAAAACTGTCAACACAAAGGTTGAGTGATATTCATAGAGTTTGTTTATGTAGTTGAACACAATATGTTGGTAGTGTGAGTTATAAATTCACACTAATGGTTGGAAAACAAAACAGTTATTATTACTCACTAATCTCATGTAACCAATACGTTAACGTGTGCCAATAACGATCGGCTGATTGCCCCGGTAGGTACTTTGCCAACATACCTAAGACTCAAATATAGTGCGTTTGATTACCAGACCCAGTCAATACGAACGGGATTCGTCAATCCCAATAGGCCTATTCACTAATATTCGCGCTCACTATCCTAGTGATTAAATGGTTCATGATATGGGGACTTTGAGTGGCAATGATGGTACTTAGTGATAATAAAACAATCAGATAGCATACAATTTCAAAGCATTGTGTTCGGTTAAAATAGCATGTATTTCCCCCAAGGGTTTGTAAAACAATTAAGTAATAGAAAGTGGGGCTATGAACTCACCGTGAGTTGGATGGTATTATGGTGCTTAAATGAGTTCGATGGATAAGTCGGGAATTCTTTAAGTGCAACCTACAATAGAACGTTGCGACTCAGGTTTGGAGTAATGTCTAAGAATACGAAGACTTGCCTATATATGTTTCATATAATGTTCATGATGTAGTACTTAGTGTGTCAGGTAGGTTGTTGTAATAAGATGGTTTATGAAACATTTTTAGTTTGTATATCTCGTACTACCGTTCGGGCCATCGTAATTCAGAGGTCATGTAGTAAACGTTCGAGGAGCCAGGACACTTTAACTCGTAAATCCACAACTCGTCGATCCATTTACCCAAATGAAGCCCCTCACACAAAGTTCCCTAGTGTTGTAGTATTTGATAGAAAATATATTTTGCTTACTTGATTATATGACACATTAAGAGTTTATAAATACCATAAATAAACTTAACAAAGTCCATAAGTATTTAAATCATGAACAAAATATAAGGACCATATATAGCATGAATGAAGTATAATAAGCATGAAAATGATATTGAGCAAGAAAAATGTGTTAGGGTTTCTTACAACTTTTGGCTTTCACTTAAGAAAGGAAATCAAGGATTTAAGAACAAGAACTAGAACAATTCCTCCCTTGGAATCCTTGAGAACCAGAAACCAAAATAAGATTATAACGACGTCTTTTTGGAAATCCGAAGCTATTAGAAGATTATAACGACGCCTTGTTGGGAATCCGAAGCTATTCGAAGATTATAACGACGAATTGTTGGGAATCCGAAGCTATTCGAAGATTATAACAACTTCACTTGAAAACTTGCATAAATGAGGATCAAAGCCTAGTTTTCTTTCAAGAACACAAGATTTTTATTTTCAAAATCTATAAGAAGTGCCTTTAGGGTTTAGGACTTTAGGTTATAAGAGAGGAGGGTGCAAGTTTAAATGAAGTTTTAGGCTAGTATTTATAGGAAAGACTTAGGGTAGTTTCGTAAATACATATTTACACATGTAAACATCTTACGAAATCAAGGGCTAGGATTTAACCACATTTCATTGGTTCCTTACTTGATAAGCTTCATGAAGCTTTCATGAGAAGCTTGATAAGTTTCATGCATTATTTTACTTTTACGGAGTCAGTTTTGTCCCGGTAATTGATAACTGTAAGTTGTTAAGTCACAAAACGTAAAAACCGGGCATCGTAAAAATACGAAACTTGAAAGAATGTTTAAACTTATCAATATACTCCATAATAAAATATAAAATGAGTGATAAGTTCCAACGGGTTGCTCAAACCCTGTTAAAACTGAAAACGCGGGTCTAAAACGCAAAATACGTAAAACGTACGAAAGTTGCGCAAAATTGAGAAAAGTAAAATGTAACTTTTCTAATAGGATAATAATGAATTAAAATAGCCTATAATGTCTAGACTGGGCTCAGTCTTGTGTCGGTTGGTGTTAAACATCTTTTAGACCTAAAACCGGAAGCCTGAAAATCAAGAAATGATTTATAAAATCAAAGAATGATTTTAGGGTCAATGGAGGGGGAAATTATGTTGAATTTTCCATTAATATAAAAGCTTCTAAATGCCTTAGAAAATATGGTGCAGGTGAAGGCTAATGTTGCGGATAAGTGAAAGTGCTTAAAACGCAATTTCTGTTTTGTAAGACACGAGGCTTATTTGGTGACATTTTAACTTAGAATTTTTAATTTTTAAAATTCCATAATTAATTGTGAGTGTTCTAAACATTTATCTGATGTGAGGAAAATTGGCGCAGGTGGTTTTCGTTAAGCGCAGGGTGTTTAAACGACGTTTAAACCAAACGTGTAATTCCTTAATAACTTTTGCGAAAATGACCCGACAAGCGTCAAACTTTTATCTTGTCATAGAAATAATTTATCTTACGAGAATATAAAATAAAAATTTCGATATGAAATAAAAAAAACTCGGAAATGAATAGTGCCAGTGAATAGTAAAAATTTCGGAATAGAAATTAACCTGAAATGCGAATTGTTACAGTCTCCACCCCTTAAGAGAGCTCCGTCCCGGAGATCACTTTGCTTTAGGTGTAGAAGCATTGTTGGTAAAAAGATTTGGGTATTTCTGACGTATCTGGTCCTCTCGCTCCCATGTGTATTCTGGACCACGTCGTGAGTTCCAACGAACTTTGACAATTGGAATTCGGCTTTGTTTGAGTTGTTTGACCTCTCGGTCCATGATTTCAACTGGTTCCTCGATGAATTGAAGATCATCATTGAGTTGGATTTCATCGAGTGGAATGACGAGTGATTCGTCTGATAAGCATTTCTTTAGATTAGATACATGAAAAGTGGGGTGTACACTACTGAGTTCGGATGGAAGCTCAAGTTTGTACGCCACTGGACCAACCCTGGCTAGGATTTTGAATGGTCCGATGTATCTTGGGTTTAGTTTTCCTCGTTTACCGAATCGTATCAAGCCTTTCCAAGGTGATACTTTTAGCATAACCCTATCCCCGACTTGGAATTCTAGGGGTCTGCGTCGTGTATCGGCATAACTTTTCTGTCGATCTCTTGCGGCTTGAAGTCGATTTTTGATTTGTACAATCTTCTCCGTTGTTTCACGAATGAGTTATGGACCAGTGAGTTGAACATCTCCCACTTTGGCCCAACAGGCAGGTGAACGACACTTTCGTCCGTAAAGCGCCTCAAATGGTGCTGCCTTGATACTCGCGTGATAACTGTTGTTGTAGGAGAATTCGACTAATGGTAGGTGAGTATCCCATCCTTTTCCAAAGTCGATTATAAAACGCTGGAAGCATGTCTTCCAACGTTTGAATGGTTCGTTCACTCTGACCATCGGTCTGAGGGTGATATGCTGTACTCATGTCTAGTTTTGTTGCAAAGGCGTTTTGGAGTGACTGCCAGAAGTTCGAGGTGAATCTGCCGTCTCGGTCAGATATGATAGATATTGGTGCAACATGTCTTGAGACTACTTCCTTAATGTACAGTCTGGTTAACTGATCCATTTTGTATGTCTCTTTTATTGGAAAAAAGTTTGCGGACTTTGTGAGACGATCAACTATGACCCAGATGGAGTCATAACTGCTTGATGTCTTTGGGAGCTTGGTAATGAAGACCATTGTAATTCGTTCCCATTTCCACATAGGAATCTCTGGTTGTTGTAATGGACCGGATGGTTTTTGATGTTCGGCTTTCACTTTGGAGCATGTAAGACATTTACCGACGTATGTTGCAATATCGGCCTTCATGTTTGGCCACCAATAGAGTTGTTTAAGATCCTGATACATCTTATCAGATCCTGTATGTACGAAATATTTAGATTTATGGGATTCATGCATGATCAAGTCTCGTAGGCCACCATAAAGTGGTAACCAACTTCGACCTTCGAAGCATAGAGTTCCGTCTGAACGGGTTTCGAATTTCTCCTGTATCATGCCGTCTAACTTTTCCTTTTTGGTGTCTTCTTGTTTCACCGCTTCGGCTTGAGTGTGAAGAATTTGAGAAGGAAAATTAGAGTTTATGGTAAAGACTAAGGCTCGTACTCGTAATGGTTTAACCCGTACCTTTCGGCTGAGGGCGTCGGCTACTACGTTTGCCTTTCCTGGGTGGTAGCGA
Source organism: Artemisia tridentata subsp. tridentata (assembly GCA_021014915.2). NCBI lineage: Eukaryota > Viridiplantae > Streptophyta > Magnoliopsida > Asterales > Asteraceae > Artemisia > Artemisia tridentata. Next base: position 359,486,448 of record CP139507.1, on the reverse strand, counting down.
ATGTCGCAGTCGTAATCACTTAGTAATTCCAACCATCGACGTTGCCTCATGTTTAGTTCTTTTTTATTCAAGATGTGTTGGAGACTCTTGTGATCGGTGAATACAGTACATCTAGTACCATATAGATAGTGTCTCCAGATTTTTAGTGCAAAGACTACAGCTCCTAACTCCAAGTCATGAGTGGTGTAGTTTTCTTCATGTTTCTTGAGTTGTCGTGAAGCATAAGCCATGACCTTCTCACGTTGCATCAACACGACACCCAAACCTTGGTGCGAGGCATCACAGTAGACTACAAAATCTTTGATCCCATCTGGCAATGGTAGAATAGGGGCACTACAAAGTGTTTGTTTGAGGGTTTGGAAGGCTTGTTCTTCATCTTTGTTCCAAATGTACTTCTTGTTTTTCTCGGTTAGCTTGGTCAAAGGTTTTGCTATTGAGGAAAATCCTTCGATAAACCTTCGGTAATACCCAGCTAGTCCTAGAAATTGACGAATTTCTGTAGGGGTGGTAGGTGTTGGCCAATCTTTGATAGCTTCAATTTTAGCGGGATCGACGTGTAAACCAGTGTTGTCAATCACATGTCCAAGGAATTATACCGAACGAATCCAAAATTCACATTTTGAAAATTTCGCATACAATTTCTCTTCCTTGAGTAACCCTAAAATTGTTCTTAGATGTTGTTTGTGTTCTTCTTCGTTTTTGGAGTAGATGAGAATATCGTTGATGAATACGATCACGAATTTGTCTAGGTATGGCTTACACACTCGATTCATGAGATCCATGAATACCGCCGGTGCGTTAGTCAAACCGAATGGCATTACTTGGAATTCGTGGTGACCATATCGTGTCCTAAAGGCTGTTTTTGGAATATCTTCCTCACGAACCTTAACTTGATGGTAACCTGATCGTAGGTCAATTTTGGAGTAAAAGGTTGAACCTTGTAATTGATCGAATAAATCGTCAATTCTTGGTAATGGGTATCGGTTCTTTATTGTTAACTTGTTTAGTTCACGATAATCAATACACATTCGTAATGATCCATCCTTCTTCTTTACGAACAAGACGGGAGCTCCCCAAGGTGAGGAACTAGGTCGAATAAATCCCTTGCCCGAAAGTTCTTGCAATTGATTTGATAGCTCTTGCATCTCTGACGGTGCTAGCCTGTAAGGTGCGCGGGCTACTGGCGCCGCTCCTGGTATTAAATCAATTTGGAATTCTATTTGACGATTTGGTGGAATTCCGGGTAAGTCTTCGGGAAAGACTTCGGGAAATTCACGTGCGATGGGAACATCTTCAAGATGTCTTTCTTCGGATTTCTTTTCGGTTACGTGTGCTAGGAAGGCATAACATCTTTTCTCGATGTATTTCAAGGTTTTGATACATGAGATGATATTTAATCGGGTTCCACTTTGGTCACCACGGATGACCAAAGTTTCATGGTCACAAGGAATGTGAACAACCTTTTCACCACAGATGATGTTAGCTTGATGTTTAGATAGCCAATCCATGCCGATGACTACATCAAAACTTCCGAGTTCGATGGGCATAAGGATGATGTTAAATGGGTGGTCTAGGAGATTAAGGGTACAGTTTTGGATTACGGTATTAGTATTTACTAAGTTACCGTTAGCTAGTTCAATACTGTAATTTGTGTTTAGAGTGATTGGTGTGATACCAAGTAACGGCGCAATTCTAGTAGATAAAAAGCTCATATCAGCACCAGAATCGAATAAGACTTTAACAGGAATGTTATTGAGTGAGAACGTACCAGTAACCACATTCGGGTCCTGTTGTGGTTCACCGTTGCCCATGACGTAGGCTCTACCACTAGCACCTCCGCCCTGTGGACCCTGGTTTTGAGGACATTTGTTCCTGAAGTGTCCTTTTTCGCCACACCCATAACATGTAACTATTGGCTGAGTGTTAGCTCCAGTGGCCCTGTTTTTACAATCCTTGGCAAGATGTCCCGGCCTTTGACACTTGTTGCATTTGGCGGGGCAGGGACCTACGTGATGATAGTTGCACTTAGTGCACTGTGGTTGGTTCCCAGTATATCCACCTCCGGTTGGTGCAGCAACATAAGCCGTCGCGGCTTCTTGTCTTTTGTTTTGCTGGTTATGATGGTTGTTGTTTCGGGCTGGGTTGTTGTTGTTGTTGTTACCTCCACGGTTACCATCCCATGGTCGCTTGTTGTTGTTGTTGTTGTTTCTATTGTTATTGTTGTTATGGTAGTTGGAGTTGTTGGTGGTAGTGGTGTTGTTGTTGAGGTTTTGCTTTTGGGCAGCTCCCGATCGCACCACTTGATCCGTGAGATTGCGAGCCAATCGCATAGCTTCATCAAGTGCCTTGGGAGCGGATGCAGTCACGTTCCCTTGTGTGCTTGGTGGGAGTCCCCAGATATATCTTACCAACAACTTCTCAGTTGTTGAAACCATTGTTGGACATAGTATCCTCAATTCTTGGAATCGACGGTTGTAAGTTAGGATGTCATTCCCTTTAACAACAAGATTACAGAACTCCACTTCTAACTTCTGAATTTCACTGCGGGGGGCAGTATTCTTTGATCATCATGTTCTTCAAATTATCCCAAGAAATCTTATAAGCACCTTCAATGCCTATTGGTTGAGATACCGAGTTCCACCATGATAATGCCTCATCCATTAGTGTACTGGTGGCAAATTTAACTTTATCCTCCACGTCACATTTGCTGATTGAAAATACTGACTCGCATTTTTCAAACCAGCGGGTCAAACCTACGGCTGCTTCAGTACCCTTAAAATTAGTGGGTCTGCAGTTAAAATAGTCTTTGAATGTGCAGGTCCTAGGTACCGAATTCACATTTGGGTTTGGTCCTTCAGTGTTATGGTTGGCTGTGTCATTTAGAGCAGCTTCAGCAGCTGCTGCAGCTACGGCTGCGCGTTCAGCTTCGAGTGCGGCTTTCACACTATCTCTAACCAGTTTGTTGATGGCGGTTTGGGTCATTGTTGGTGGTATACTCTTCTTTGGCGGCATGGTGCTATCATATAAAAGGTATGACATAAGTATAGAGTTGGTAGGATAAGCATGATTTTTGATGGAAATGATAGAATAATAGTGTTGGAGATTTAGATTATAACACATGATAATACAAAGCAAGAGTTTTATTTATATAACGTTGATTGATTACAAAATCGAAACCTTTTACAAGCTTCTTCAAAATTTACCAACTGATACTTTCAGTTTAGTAATTACAACGTTTTACTACTGCTAGCTATTACATGGATTTTACAGAGTTTACTAACTGAATCTATTCAGTTTAGTAGTACAAAAGATAACTACATTACTAGTCTAGTGCGAGTTGGAGGACTCGGATTGATTAGTGTTTCCATAAGTGTTTTGCGCATCGACACTATCATTCGGGCGGATCTCGTCGACTTCCCTTTGACGTAACCTTTGTTGCACGGCATACAACTCGTTCTTGAGTTGGTATCGGTCAAAGTTGGCAACATCCAGTCGGATCTGTGCTACCGTTAGGTGGTGTTGTAGCGCGTGAATTTGGGCCGCGTCTTGGGCTTGAGTGTTTTCTACTCGCATAAGTCTTTCCTTGATGTCATCTAAACCGGTTAAAGGATCCAAGACTATATCTTGAACAAGAGTCAAGTATTCCTTTACATAGATTGAATCAAGGATATACTAATCGAGGCGTTGCCGTGCATTAACGGCTTCCATTTTGGCTGCATTAACCTTAGGTTCATAGTCATCCATTTGGCGTGTCATGTTGTGAAGTTTATGTAGGGCTAGGTCAAGGCCTTGTTTCAGGCAATATACTTCGTACTGGGCCGAATTTAAGAATGTAGGTATGAGTTTAGATGATCCGCCGATTTCATATGTGGACCTTGGACCTTGAGTAGGAGTATTATGATTTGATTCGGGTGAGGATACAGAGACAGGAGGTGGTGATGTCAATGGTGATAGTGGTCGTACCACTAGTAGTTCCTCCTCTTCTTCCACATCTATGTCCATTTCGGGATCTTCGTCCGGATCCTCTTCCATTTCTTCCTCTTCGTCACTGGCTAAATCCTCATAAGCTTCTTCCTCATTGTCATAATAAGCAAGTGCTTCAAGATAGGGATCATTGAGTCCGGGAAGAAATGGCAAGTGATCGGGCATAGGGGGAATGTGATCGGGTGATGGTGGTACAGACATGATGTCTACAATAAGGATTATGATGTTAGAATAAATCTAAAGCTTACGGGAAGTGCTCGAATACGACAAGTGTGTATGTATCAATATGTTAATATGTTTGCGTAGTATAATGTCTAACAAGTCCATGATCGTCTGAAGGATGGAAGGCACGGAGAGCGGAAGGCTATAAAATGTTTTTGCTTGTAAAAGTGGTTATAGTTTAGGTCTCACTTAGACCCGTTTCTCTACAACCATGGCTCTGGTACCAATCTGTAACACCCCCAATTCAATGATGCAGCGGAATTCAAACTGGGTGTTACTCGATGGCACAACAGTCATAATAATAGAAAACGATCTCTAACTGAGTCGTTTTAAAAAGGATTTATCATTCAAATTATAATATATCAGAGTTTACAAAAGAGGTCCCATAAGGTTCCATGTTTACAAAGTACATCAATATAAAGTCATTTGATGTCTTTTTGAATGATAAAATATGTTATAGCCTTCTTGATTGAGCCCGTGCCCCTCCGTGCCATCCCTGATCATTATGCACCTGAAATACATGCTTAAAACTGTCAACACAAAGGTTGAGTGATATTCATAGAGTTTATTTATGTAGTTGAACACAATATGTTGGTAGTCTGAGTTATAAATTCTCACTCATGGTTGGAAAACAAAACAGTTATTATTACTCACTAATCTCATGTAACCAATACGTTAACGTGTGCCAATATCGATCGGCTGATTGCCCCGGTAGGTACTTTGCCAACATACCTAAGACTCAAATATAGTGCGTTTGATTACCGGACCCAGTCAATACAAACGGGATTCGTCAATCCCAATAGGCCTATTCACTAATATTCGCGCTCACAATCCTAGTGATTAAATGGTTCATGATATGGGGACTTTGAGTGGCAATGATGGTACTTAGTGATAATAAAACAATCAGATAGCATACAATTTGATGAAGCGAAAAGTGTACCACTTTTAGGGGGTCATTTAAGCCCTAAATCGTATTTATTTGATCAAATATTGCCCTAAATCGTTCCTTTTGTCATTTTAGGTACTTTGGAGAAGAAATCTGGAAAAGGAAGCATTTTGGACGTTTTTGGAGCATAAAAGTGAAGAAAACGACAAAGTCTCAAAAATCTGCTGAAAAGTACCTGTGACGGCGTCAAGCCCCAATGTGACGCCGTCAACCCTTGACGGGCCAGAGAGGATTTTGGAGGATTAAAAGGGGACGGCGTCAAGAAGGCCATCAAGAAACCCTAACCGCGGCGAGGTGACGGCGTCACGCTCTATAACGTGACGCCGTCAGATCTGTTCTCCTATATATACTTTCATAATTTTTAGTCATTAGTGTGCAACTTTGTGAGGAAAAACCCTAAGACGATTTTTCTGCCATTTTTAAGGGTTTTATACCCTTGGATCTCCCATGTTCAATTGAAGATAAGTAATCAATTAATCATTCAATATGTCTATGTGTTGTTTGATTATATCTTGTTCTTGTCTTTTATTTAACATGCTAGGCTAGATTTATCTTGTGTTTGCTTAGATTTAATGAAACCTAACTATTTATTATTGGTTGTTGGTGTGTTATTAATTGTATTGGATGATTGTTCATCGATGTTAGGCTTAAGAAAACTGGCTAACCTCCTATACGGTAATTTGCTTGAACGTCTTAAGAAACATGAACCAATGCGTACTAAGGTTTTTTATGGTTGTATTTAATGCATGAGCGAATTCTAGTGATCCCAAGTTAGGAGCTTCTTAGCCGGCTCGACATAGGAGTGAAGTAGGAGCTTGTAGAGTTGGGGAAGTACGTACGCCACCCCACGATTGGTATTAAGGAATACACCCGTCATCCACGCAATTAATACACACTAATCAACCGGTAAAAGATAGTTAGGGAGTAAGGAAATCTAAGTAAACACATTTCTCTCCATATAAGTTCCACAACCTTTTTTATTTTCAGTTTATTTTATTTTATTTGCAATTGTAGTTATTTGGGTTAGTTGACTAGCAACTAATTCCGCCCACTCCTTCAAACCCGAGATTTTACTTGCTTTCATAAAAATATAAAAATACAAAAAGAATCTTCCCTCACCCTTAGACCTATTAGAGTAGTTTTTCAATCCTAACGACACTATTCCCCTAGAGAACGATCAATCCCCCGGTACTTGCCACTTCACTATACTACATCGGTCAGGTACACTGCCTGGTGGGGATTGCAAGCTTCTCGAGATCCCTCGAGAGCTAAAACCTGTTGTAAGGTCGCAAAACCACGCATCAAGTTTTTGGCGCCGCTGCCGGGGAATAGTTATTGCTTAGGTTGGAATTTATTTTGATTAGGTCTACTCATTAGATTCCTTTTTAGTGAGATTTTTTTTTCTTTTCTTTTTATTTTGTAGCTTTCTCGTAGTCTATCTTTTCTTTGTGATTTTGTTTGTAATTTGCTTCAAATGGACTTTTCACTTAGACTTCTAAGATTGCAAGATATGGTTGAGTGGCTATAACACCAAGAAGTTCAAAATACCTCATTTAGAGACACCTATGAATCATATGAGCCTTCACCTAGGATAGATTCTTATGAACAACCTCCATGTTTAAGATCTCGTTTTAGTGAGGCCAATAGGAAATGCGACCTAGTTTGCCAAGGAATTATGGAGAGAGCCGTTGCAACAAACCATAAGTTGGATGAAGCACTAGGTTTGCTGTTATCACTACCTAAGAAAACAATTGAGGAGGATTTAGCCGAGCATGATCACATTGATCAAAAAGACCTAGGTTTTATGACCAATGACTTTGAATCTCAAGGAACACATGATGAATCCTTTAGGCAAATTGAACATAAGATTATTGAGGAAGATCCTTATGATTCGGACATTGAAGTTGAGATGCCTAGAGAAGCACGTGAGATACTTAGGAGAATGCTTAGGATAGATTCTACCAAAACACATGATGAGGATATAGGTGATCTTGACACGTGGAATGATGAGGTCAATAACATAAGCCCACAAAATACTCAACCATCATTTGAGGCACACACACCGCCCGTGACTTACCCGGAAGATGTAGAAGAAACTTTAGGAATTCCGATGGAGGTAGAACCCTTGGAACAAGCACCACTAGAGGATATAGGTTTGAATACTTGTAATGATAACCTTACCCTTAGTTCTAGGGAATTTCCTAGTGTTGATGAGCCGGAACCTCAATCTTTACACACCTTTCCATCCTTAGATATATTTCTAGGAGACAAAAGAGGAACCGACCCACCCATCAACCAATATTATCCGGGTAGTTTTAGGATGAAGGAAGCCATTCACTCACCCCCTTCACCTCACGTGGCATATTTCCACCCTAAGGGTGTGTATCGCTACTTCCACCCGCACTTAATCCTAAGTGTAGGGAAAACCTCCCCTATTTCCGTTAAATAAGGGTAGAGTCAGGCTCGTGACTCGAACAAAAACAAGCGCTTCTTGGGAGGCAACCCAAGCTTTATTTGTTTGTTTGTTTGTTTGTTTGATTTTATTTGTTTCCGTATGCAAGTTTAATTGTTATTGTTTGTGCTCATGTTTCAAAATAAATTGTGAAAATGCTTTATTTTGTTTTTAACTTCGTCTTAACTACATATAAAGGTATTTTGCAAAAGATAAGTGTAAGGGAATCCAAATTTGTTTACAAGAACAAGATTGAACATGAATCACAACAATATTAAATGAGCATGCATACTAGTAATTGTTAGAGTCAAATGCTTGTATCGAGTCATAATGAATATTTTGCAGGAATTCCAGGAAGTAAGGTATAGGTTTTTCCAGAAATTTTCCGGAAACTTAACATGAGAATTCTGTCAGATCATTTCTGACGGCGTCAGGCCTTACAACTTGACGGCGTCAGGTTTTAATTTTCTGAAATTTTTGAAAGTTTTGTTTTCATAAAAAGTTTTTATTAAATCTCTAACTTATAAACTCCAGGAATCTGCAAAATTATCATTCCACAAGCATTATATCCTTATACAGATTTATCCCGCCGATGTTATGCATGTTTTCTTGTTTGTTTTATCAGGATTAACAGGTTATTTTGGACAAGGATTATATTCCAGGAAGTAAGGTATAGGTTTTTCCAGAAATTAACAGGTTATTTTGGACAAGGATTATATTCCACAAGCATTATATTCCAGGAAGTAAGGTATAGGTTTTTCCAGAAATTTTCCGGAAACTTAACATGAGAATTCTGTCAGATCATTTCTGACGGCGTCAGGCCTTACAACTTGACGGCGTCAGGTTTTAATTTTCTGAAATTTTTGAAAGTTTTGTTTTCATAAAAAGTTTTTATTAAATCTCTAACTTATAAACTCCAGGAATCTGCAAAATTATCATTCCACAAGCATTATATCCTTATACAGATTTATCCCGCCGATGTTATGCATGTTTTCTTGTTTGTTTTCTCAGGATTAACAGGTTATTTTGGACAAGGATATGTATGTGGAATCTAGCTTTTGGTGCTGCTTTAATCTTGAAGCTTCAACATTACCTTGGAAGAAGATCTAACCATGTTACCCCTTTATCCACCGAGCGAATCAGGGGAGTATTTGATTTCATTCTTTTACCTTATTTACTTTTACATCTTGTTATTTGAACATTGGGGACAATGTTCATCTTAAATGTAAGGGGGGGGGGTAAAGTACGATACCTTAGAGAATACAATTGCACTTGATTTTTGTTTGTTTGATGGTAGATGTGTAATAAAACTGAGATAAATACTTGTTAGGGCAATTTTAGTGCCAAATTAAAAATTTTTTACAACATTTAGGAGTAAAACTTTGGTCTTAATGAGCGTCTCACGGATAGGAGTTACATGACTAGCACAAAACCGTACCACTAAAAAAAATTTCACCCCCAAATATGTGAGGTTCGCCCCTAGAATTGGTAGGAAAAGCATTTATGCTATGATGTGTGTACCGGTAGCACTTAGATTCTAGAACTTGTGTTAGGACCATTCCGAGGCCACAAGTGAGACTACATTCGTGTAGTTAGATTTACTACATGATAAGAGGCATTAGGATTAACCCATTGTTTTACACCTGTGTTTTTGTTATAATTACATTGGCTACATTGGTCAAGTAATTCTCCCACACCCTTTGCGTTGTACTCATTTTTAGTACACGATACCCCTAGTACACCCCTCAGAGCCTATCTTTTCGTTTCTAACTTTAAGCATTTTACCTAAAGTAAGAATTTGTTTACACCCCACTTAAATGTACACCCAAATCGCCTTAGCCTACCTTGTATGCACTCATTTTTAGTGCATTATTGTGACAACATTTGTTTAAACCCCAAGTTAATTATCTAATTGATTACATGGTTGCTAAGTCGAGTCATATCCTTGTACATATTGTTTTGGGACGATTGGGACTCATGGGTAAAGTACTAGTGTAATGGAGTAATGGGGAAGAACAACATTATTACCCCCATATGTGCTAAATATTTTAAAAGTACTCCAAGTGTTTCGATTATCTTAATTCGAGTCGATAGAATAGTAATTGTAAAGTTATGTAAAAGTTCAAGTGTAAGGGGAAAACCGAGGCCCCTATGATGTATTATTTTGGATGGTAGGGCAAGAGTGTATGCAAAAAAAAAAAAAAAAAAAAAGTAGAAAAAACATACGGACTACCATCCCGTTTCATTTTATGTTTATTTTATCTTTTTGTTATTTCTTTCATTAGCTTAAGTCGAGTCTAGTCTTGGCTTAACAACGCCATATTGTACATGTAATTAATCAAGATCTTTAACTCGCCACCAGTAAAATATCCTTTATCCAACAAAACCGTGTTTATCATATCCCTACACCTAACGTTATAACCCGTTTAAAAGCCCTCTTTGATAGTTTATCTTAGGTGCTTACGCCTAGTGGAGGAGGTTTTTCATCCTTTCCCAAGCCTATGGTAATCTATTTGCTATGACAGGTAGTGAGAGATATTATTCATTTTCATTTATGAGATATACTTCTATGACACCTGAGAGATGTGAGTATCTAAACACTACTTGTGAGGTGCTAGTCTGTAATCTCCGTGCTTATTATGATTAAAGTGGAACGACTATTTGTTGTAATTACTTTTATATTAGCGTTAAATGACCCCTAACTTGTATTTTGATTAGAATAAAAGCGCATTTGCTTGAGGACAAGCAAATCTCAAGTGTAAGGGTATTTGATGAAGCGAAAAGTGTACCGCTTTTAGGGGGTCATTTAAGCCCTAAATCGTATTTATTTGATCAAATATTGCCCTAAATCGTTCCTTTTGTCATTTTAGGTACTTTGGAGAAGAAATCTGAAAAAGGAAGCATTTTGGACGTTTTTGGAGCATAAAAGTGAAGAAAACGACAAAGTCTCAAAAATCTGCTGAAAAGTACCTGTGACGGCGTCAAGCCCCAATGTGACGCCGTCAACCCTTGACGGGCCAGAGAGGATTTTGGAGGATTAAAAGGGGACGGCGTCAAGAAGGCCATCAAGAAACCCTAACCGCGGCGAGGTGACGGCGTCACGCTCTATAACGTGACGCCGTCAGATCTGTTCTCCTATATATACTTTCATAATTTTTAGTCATTAGTGTGCAACTTTGTGAGGAGAAACCCTAAGACGATTTTTCTGCCATTTTTAAGGGTTTTATACCCTTGGATCTCCCATGTTCAATTGAAGATAAGTAATCAATTAATCATTCAATATGTCTATGTGTTGTTTGATTATATCTTGTTCTTGTCTTTTATTTAACATGCTAGGCTAGATTTATCTTGTGTTTGCTTAGATCTAATGAAACCTAACTATTGATTATTGGTTGTTGGTGTGTTATTAATTGTATTGGATGATTGTTCATCGATGTTAGGCTTAAGAAAACTGGCTAACCTCCTATACGGTAATTTGCTTGAACGTCTTAAGAAACATGAACCAATGCGTACTAAGGTTTTTATGGTTGTATTTAATGCATGAGCGAATTCTAGTGATCCCATGTTAGGAGCTTCTTAGCCGGCTCGACATAGGAGTAAAGTAGGAGCTTGTAGAGTTGGGGAAGTACGTACGCCACCCCACGATTGGTATTAAGGAATACACCCGTCATCCACGCAATTAATACACACTAATCAACCGGTAAAAGATAGTTAGGGAGTAAGGAAATCTAAGTAAACACATTTCCCTCCATATAAGTTCCACAACCTTTTTTATTTTCAGTTTATTTTATTTTATTTGCAATTGTAGTTATTTGGGTTAGTTGACTAGCAACTAATTCCGCCCACTCCTTCAAACCCGAGATTTTACTTGCTTTCATAAAAATATAAAAATACAAAAAGAATCTTCCCTCACCCTTAGACCTATTAGAGTAGTTTTTCAATCCTAACGACACTATTCCCCTAGAGAACGATCAATCCCCCGGTACTTGCCACTTCACTATACTACATCGGTCAGGTACACTGCCTGGTGGGGATTGCAAGCTTCTCGAGATCCCTCGAGAGGTAAAACCTGTTGTAAGGTCGCAAAACCACGCATCACAATTTCAAAGCATTGTGTTCGGTTAAAATAACATGTATTTCCCCCAAGGGTTTGTAAAACAATTAAGTAATAGAAAGTGGGGCTATGAACTCACTGTGTGTTGGATGGTATTATGGTGCATAAATGAGTTTGATGGATAAGTCGGGAATTCTTTAAGTGCAACCTACAATAGAACGTTGCGACTAAGGTTTGGAGTAATGTCTAAGAATACGAAGACTTGCCTATATATGTTTCATATAATGTTTATGATGTAGTACTTAGTGTGTCAGGTAGGTTGTTGTAATAAGATGGTTTATGAAACATTTTTAGTTTGTATATCTCGTACTACCGTTCGGGCCATCGTAATTCAGAGGTCATGTAGTAAACGTTCGAGGAGCCAGGACACTTTAACTCGTAAATCCATAACTCGTCGATCCGTTTACCCAAATGAAGCCCCTCACACAAAGTTCCCTAGTGTTGTAGTATTTGATAGAAAAATATATTTTGCTTACTTGATTATATGACACATTAAGAGTTTATAAATACCATAAATAAACTTAACAAAGTAATAAGTATTTAAATCATGAACATAATATAAGGACCATATATAGCATGAATGAAGTATAACAAGCATGAAAATGATATTGAGCAAGAAAAATGTGTTAGGGTTTCTTACAACTTTTGGCTTTCACTTAAGAAAGGAAATCAAGGATTTAAGAACAAGAACTAGAACAATTCCTCCCTTGAAATCCTTGAGAACCCGAAACCAAAATAAGATTATAACGACGTCTTTTTGGAAATCCGAAGCTATTCGAAGATTATAACGACGTCTTGTTGGGAATCCGAAGCTATTCGAAGATTATAACGACGTCTTGTTGGGAATCCGAAGCTATTCGAAGATTATAACAACTTCACTTGAAAACTTGCAGAAAAGAGGATCAAAGCCTAGTTTTCTTTCAAGAACACAAGATTTTTATTTCAAAATCTATAAGAAGTGCCTTTAGGGTTTAGGACTTTAGGTTATAAGAGAGGAGGGTGCAAGTTTAAATGAAGTTTTAGGCTAGTATTTATAGGAAAGACTTTGGGTAGTTTCGTAAATACATATTTACACATGTAAACATCTTATGAAATCAAGGGCTAGGATTTAACCACATTTCATTGGTTCCTTCCTTGATAAGCTTCATAAAGCTTTCATGAGAAGCTTGATAAGTTTCATGCATTATCTTGCTTTTACGGAGTCAGTTTTGTCCCGGTAATTGCTAACTGTAAGTTGTTAAGTCACGAAACGTAAAACCGGGTATCGTAAAAATACGAAACTTGAAAGAATGTTTAAACTTATCAATATACTCCATAATAAAATATAAAACGAGTGATAAGTTCCATCGGGTTGTTCAAACCCTGTTGAAACTGAAAACGCGGGTCTAAAACGCGAAATACGTAAAACGTACGAAAGTTGCGCAAAATTGAGAAAAGTAAAATGTAACTTTTCTAATAGGATAATAATGAATTAAAATAGCCTATAACGTCTAGAATGGGCTCAGTCTTGTGTCGGTTGGTGTTAAACATCTTTTAGACCTAAAACCGGAAGCCTGAAAATCAAGAAATGATTTATAAAATCAAAGAATGATTTTAGGGTCAATGGAGGGGGAAATTATGTTGACTTTTCCAATAATATAAAAGCTTCTAAATGTCTTAGAAAATATGGTGCAGGTAAAGGCTAAGGTTGCGGATAAGTGAAAGTGCTTAAAACGCAATTTCTGTTTTGTAAGACACGAGGCTTATTTGGTGACATTTTAACTTAGAATTTTTAATTTTTAAAAATTCAATAATTAATTGTGAGTGTTCTAAACATTTATCTGATGTAAGGAAAATTGGCGCAGGTGGTTTTCGTTAAGCGCAGGGTGTTTAAACGACGTTTAAACCAAACGTGTAATTCCTAAATAACTTTTGCGAATATGACCCGACAAGCGTCAAACTTTTATCTTGTCATAGAAATAATTTATCTTACGAGAATATAAAATAAAATTTTCGATATGAAATAAAAAAAACTCGGAAATGAATAGTGCCAGTGAATAGTAAAAATTTCGGGAATAGAAATTAACCTGAAATGCGAATTGTTACATAAGTCTTATCATGTATTAGCAATAACCGCCGGTGGCTTTTTTTCTTTTATGAGGCCAAATTGCGCAGGCATTTAGATGGGTGATATTAAGTTGTTAGGTGTGTGGAGATTTCTCTCCAAAGTAAGGTTTTTTTGTTTTTTTTTGGATTAAGTGGTGGTTTGAAATATATTTAGGTGGTGTTTGTTTTTTAAAACATGTCTCTTAACAACAATTTAATCCGATTCATTCAGACGCGGTCAAATATTTAGGTCATTAAGACTATTTGTTTTTTTCCTATCATTCAGAGGCGGCAAGAGGCAATCTTTGTTAAGAGCGTTTGTTTTTTTCCGACAATTAAGAGGCAGTAAGAGATATAAACCTCTTATTGAACTAGATGTGGATGGGGTGTCTTAACACGTCTTAATGTCTCTTTTTTTATTCTTATTTTAATTATTTTTTATTTTTTTTTTTTATTTATTTATTTTTTTTTTTTCATTTTTGTTTTCTTTTGTCTTGTTTCACATTTATTTTTTGTATTAAAAGTATTAAATAGAATCACTGCATATGTTTTGTTAAATAAAGAATGTATAAGATGATATGTGACAATTCATGTATTTTTTTTAAGTTGAATGTTTCGGTCTCGGACTCATATATCTCAACTCTAACGCGATCCATATAGTTAATCATTTTGAAAAGTTCAATTTAAACTTTAACATGTTTATTTTTGTCAAATAAACATGAAATTGCATGTTTTGTTTAAAATAATTTTAACTTTAAATTGATTATATTATAAAATTTGGTTTCTTATATTTAATAAAAATTTATTTATTGTGCGAATGCAATGGTTTTATATTTAAATTGTAAAAACTAATAGTTTAACATATCTAGACATTTTTAGAAAAACAAACAGTTTTATTTGAGTCAGATTCAGATTTCGCAACCACTTATTCAAATTAAGATGGGAATCAGATTCAGACTTTTCTACCGCATAATCAGATTCAGATGTGCAAATCAGATTCAAATTCAGAAACTTTTAATAAACAAACAGCACCTTAGTTTTGACTCTTAGTTAAGAGAGAAATCTGTTTGTAAGCCTTTCTAATAAGAAGAAACAATTGTCTAAGGAACACCTAACTCTATGTATCAAATATTAACTAGAAACTTAATTAGTTAATTAATGTATGAGTTTTTCTTTTCTTTAAAAGTAAAAATTATAAAACTGTACTAAAATGGACGGTGTGTGTTGGGAAAAGGGTAACCTTAAAAGGAGGATGATGGGACCCAAACGAGTATTGTACGGAGTTGGCTTGTTGGAAACGCTGGTAGTATTGTGGGGTCAACCAGACAAACTTAAAGTGACACGTACAATAATAAAAGCCAGACCACGTAGGACAGCATGGGTCCCACGCAACAAATATTATGGGGCCCACATGATGTGGCCACACTATTATCATTACTGTAATATTATTTTAATAATAAAGCCACAGGGTACACAGTGTTTGTGTGGGTTGTTGCAGATGTCAGACACTAACTTATTCGTTTCCCTTTTTTCCAAGTTAAGAAAAAAAAAAAAAAAAATTATGGGTGACTTCTCATTTATTTATTTGCATTTGTCCTTTTATTTATAAAATAATACGGAGTATCCATGAATTGAATTACCTCCTTTCGAGGAAGATTATAAAGTATTTTTCTATTTTTCTTTTACTTTTCTTCTTTTCATTTATTATGTGTAACGTTTCATTTGTTGTTTTCTTTTGTTTATTCAAACAGTGTTAGCGGTGAAAGAGACAACATGCAACCTATAAAGCGTTACGAGAATTTAATATACAGCTAGCCTGTGATTTATTTTTTTCATGAGTTTAATTGACATTTAAGTTTTCAGTTTATCTAACTAAGAGTTGTTTCTTTAAGGTTATATGTGGGCTTACGAACTTATTTGATTTCGGCTTAAATTTTATAAGCCTTATTTTTTGGCTTGTTTTAATACTTATGAGCTTATATAAGTTTATTATAACATAATAAACTTGTATAAGCTCACGAGTTTCAAAATAAGCCGAAAAATTGGGGCTTATTAATAGAAACCGAAACACAAATAAGCTAATAAGCCACATATAAGCTTAAACAAACACCACCTAAATAATGTATACTTTTATAAATTTGTGATAAGTTTTTTTATTTCCAAGGATTAGGATCTTCTAATATTCATTTGAACATGATAGTAAAATTGTGCATGATATGATTGTACATTTGAATAAAAATAAAATAAATGTTTTGCAATAATGATAATGTACAATCAAAACATGTACAACTTTACCTCTCATGTTCAAATATACATGAGAGGATCGTTATCCGATTTCCAAACATAGCTATTGTTAAGGCTACGCTAATGGAAATTTTACATACTTCAACATTTGTAAGTTTCAATTTGTCACCTCAAACAGGTTATCGTACATAAATTTATACTAATATTTTTAACTCTTAGACGTAGTTTTTATGGTCATATTTATATAAACCTTAATTATGTTTGAATAGGACTTGATGTAAAACAAAACAAAAAACTAGAAATGTTTAATTCTAAATTTCTAATTGTTGTTTTAAAAACTTGGACAATAATTTTAGGACATAACCAAACTGTAAAAGAACCTATTGAGCGGTTAAAACATAATTAGATGCCCTTAGAAATGTTTAATTTAAATTGTTATATGTTGATATAACATAATTTAAAAGTATATTTATAACATTAATTATTTGAAATTTTGTTTTGGGTTGTCAATTTTGCCGACTCCCTCTAATAAAACTACAAGCTTCAAATTTTCGTAGAATCTAAGGCTTACCACAGTGGTCGGTCGAGCTCGGTCACCGTCGGTCGACCCACTGTGGTCCTTCGGTCGTGATTGGTCGTCGATAAAAAACCAAACGAACTAGTTCATCAAAACGACCGACTTTTATACACACAAACTTCCAAAAATTGTTACCGTTTAGAATTAAAAAAAAAAAACTTGGTCGCAAATGTGGCAACTTGATCGTCGTCATGTCGTCGGAGATAAAGCTGATATGGCATGGTTGTCCACGTTCACAACTGTAACTAGCCTAAGATGAATAGTATCATAAGTTATTTTAAATGCATGCGTGAATTTAATGGAAGTAAAATGTAGTTGGATATTTGTAATAGTAAAATGAGATTGACAAGCGTAAATGGTGGTGAATGGTCTTGATGATCACCGACGATTTCATAATTCGATAACAATGATTATTTTAACTAAAAACTAAAAAGCTTGTCGTTGTGGTTAACATGGGGTCCTTTGTCTTTATATTCCTTGAAAATGGAGTATACGAAATATTTGATATGATGTGATGATGGTGTGTTGGTTGGATGGTAGTGGTGCCATGATAAGCCATGACCATGAGATGGTGTGAACAACAATACAAATGTTTCAATGGCTTTGCATGTGACCCACACGTGATCAATGGCTTTTCACATCACATAAACAAACAAAACTTTCATATATACTATTTCTTGCCTGCATCTTAGGATAACATCATTCGAATGTCGAAAATAAGAAAGTTAGGTGTTTCGAAATATTTGAGTCGACCCAATGACTCTCAGCGACTCTCATTTTTCTTGTCATGTCAGCTATTTTTCTCTGCAACATACACTAAACCTTTTAGACACAATAAAATGACTTACACTACAAAAAGTAATATGACTAACAAAAATATATTTTAGCTAACAAGCCTTCCTTACTTAAATCGTGAAGATAACTTAACTCGTGTGATGCTCAACTTCAGCGAATTCGTAGATGAAGAAATGTTTGTGGTTGTCTTTATACCGATTCTCAATATCTTACCTCACTCATACACTGTTAGCTAAAGGTAAGCTTGATTATTCTATAATCGTATTCAGTGTGTTAATTATTTGCTAAGTTGAAATTCGTCATATCAACTAAAACGGACCTAACTAATAATAATCATACCAAAAACTTAATTAATTAAGTTGAATATGTATGAACCTGCTAAGTATCACTAATGTATGCATTCAATTTATTCCCAGAGTTGTTATTACGCTCTTTTCATCGTTGAAAGATTCCAACAATGCACGTCTTGATGGGATAAGTAATTCATGTTTGTGTAAACAATGCAGTCTCGATGTTGACAAATCTGAAAAATAATCTTATAAGAACCTATCTGATACAATGGAAAACGATAATAACACGCTAACAACTTAATTAAATACGGAGTATATATCAAGGATCATGTATTTAAAAAATGCTAATTTCTGTACTTCTTGTGTGTTTGCATCATGTATGCATTTGATATGGTATTTTTTTATTTGTCGATAAATATGCGTATTAATTGCGTTGGAATTTAATCAATCAAATAATTCTTGAAACTTTAACTGAGTCAAGTCTTTGTTCGATATACGCGGATCGACATTTGACCATATTATCATAGTGTGCGGTACTTGGTGCAATAATATGCAACGTTGATTTTAGAAGTCTATGCATGCTCTGGTTTTACTATGATATAGTCCATGCATAAAAAATATCGATGTTTATTGAAATAAAGTTAGAACCATCAGTCGCGGACGCAGATTTTTGTCAATAAGTATGCACTCTATAATTAAACTTGAGAAGGGTATGTATGCAATTGGTATTTAAATCTAAAAATCTAAAGAAAAATTTCGTTTTATACTAGTGATGGCACTTTAAGGGTATGAACGTGATATCATCTGCCTTAAGTATGTCCGTTCCTGATAACCATGCGTGTGGATTGATCATGAAGTTCTGATTTATATATGAGGTTTAAGTGAATTTAGATGATCAAATAAGATTTGATTCAAACTCGACGTTGATAGTCCGTACGTTAGTCGCAATACCGTGCCCAACATACTTGACTTGAGCATGTTACATGCTTTAATCGCTACTCTATTTTACAAGTGTTGTATTGGGTATGGATCTCAAATTAAGGACTAGCTGCCCAAGTTAGGTAACGTGAAAGAATAATTCGTATGTTTTTTTAGCAGTTACTAGTATTAAATTGTACAACTTAAAAATCAAAACCACGGCATCATTAAAAGTAGCCTTTGAGACACTCAACATTGACATAGATGTATACAGTAAATAAGATGATAATGAGTTATGTACAAAAACATCTTATCTCATGTCGTTATTGAAAAAAGACGGGAACGTTTCATTCACGACTAAGTGGTCTAGTTATAGGCATGCCGATGACTCAAAAGAACCATTAGATTCTAACCTCGCTCGGTAAATAAATATTTTGGAGGTGGCTAGAGAAAAGTTAAGAAACAATCACGAAAATATTTAGACTTAGGGCCTGTATCTTTTTTTCTATATGGGGAGAGAAGGTGGGTCCAAGGTATATAATAATATTTATTTTGTGTTTGGGCCCACATATTTCCCTTATTTCATCTTACTCCACAAGGCAAAAAAATTAACATCCTCCCCATCCAGACCCATTAACAGACATGGACCCACATTGAAACCCACCTTCTCTCCCCATATAGAAAAAAAGAAACAGCCCCTTATACATCTGAGTCATAAACTCTTCCCCTAATCCGTTAACGTCTTAAATTTGGGAACTTACAAGTTATGGATAACCCCAAACAGAAAAAGTTGAACGATACAGAAATTGTTATTGACATTGGAATCCAAACCAAACAAAGGGAGAAAACAACAATTATTTCGA
The DNA here is from genome assembly GCA_021014915.2 of Artemisia tridentata subsp. tridentata. NCBI lineage: Eukaryota > Viridiplantae > Streptophyta > Magnoliopsida > Asterales > Asteraceae > Artemisia > Artemisia tridentata. The sequence continues at coordinate 359,466,958 of CP139507.1, read as the reverse complement.
TAACGACATTTTGTTATTCATGCATCCAAACATTTTTTCTTTATAGCTTACTTTATTTGATATATCTTGCAAGTTGCAATGACTACATTTAGGCGTGGCTTATTGACTTTGTAGGATTTTAACGAAATAAAATTAGGGTGTGTTTGGTACAGAGAATTGAGGGCAGAGAAATGGAAATTGGACTTATTTCCCTTGTTTGGTACAGAGAATTGAAAAAGTGAAGAATTTGGTAAAGAAATGGAGAGAAATTGAGAGAATTTGGTAGTGTAATTTGGCTTGCTCCATTTCCATCATTTTGATGGAGAAATTAGAGAAATGGATTTTTTTTTTTTTTTTGAAAAAATGTTTTTTTTAATTGTTTTTATTTTATTTTATTATATGTATATATAAAAAAAAAAAAATTAGTTGCAAACCGATTTACGTAAATGTATTTTTTATAAAAAAAATTAATAATTTTTTTAAAATAAATTTTTTATAAGATAAGTTTTTAAAAGAAAAATTAAAATAATTTTTTTATAAAAAATAATTTAAAAAAATATATTTTTTTAAAATATATTTTTTATAGAATTGTTATTTAGAAAAAATAAATTTTTTTAAATAATTTTTTTAATTAATTTTATAAAAAATAAATTTTAAAATAAATTAATTTTTTTTTTAAATAAGTTTTTTAAAAAAATAAAAAAAAAAATAAAAAAAATATTTTAAAAAAAATATTTTTTTTAAATATATATTTTTTAGAATTGTTATTTAGAAAAAATATTTTTTTTTTAAAAATCAACAAACAAAAGTTCTAATTTTTTCAATAAAAAGTTTTTTTTTTTTTTTTTTTTTTTTTTTTTTTTTTTTTTTTTTGTCAATTCTCGAGTTTATTTCTCATGTTACCAAACGCTAGAATTGACTTTAAATTTCTCTACCCATTTCTATTCTCTGAATTCTATTCTCTACTCCATTTCTATTCTCTGAAATTCTCTCTACCAAACGTGCCCTTAGACTACAGCTTGTGGCAGGGACGGAACCAAGTGGGCCCTGGGGTCTAAGGACACTTATAGATTTTTGTAGCATATTGTTATTTATTTTTTTTTTTAAAAACCCGATTTTTTTGAAGGCACTCGGTTTTTGAAAATTGTGTTTGTAGTCTTGTTTAATCTATTTTAAAAAACAAGGTTTTATATTGTCTAGCCTATTAAGTTCTTTTAAGATGTGTTAAGAGTTGTGTGTTTAAACTAATGGTGATTTTAAAAAACAAGGTTGGTTCTCTTCATGCGTTGTATATAACATACTAGTTTATAGACCCGTGGAATCTACGGGTTTTTAGAAGAATGAATGTGTCAAGGAATTAATCGTGTGAGTAAAGTAAGAAAAAACAATGAAGGTAAAGATTTTGTATTGTCTTTTAATGGAATAATATGTAATAAGTGAATCATACAATAAAGAAACATGTATGTAACTATTAATCTAATAAACGTTCATGCACTCGGGCTACAATCTTCAAACCTTGTTTGCTTTTGACACGCGAAAGAGCCACATATAATTGTCCATGTGTGAAAAACCGGACGTGCCAGGTACAAACCAACTCTTGAAGGTGATTGCCCTTGGCTCTTGAAAGTGATTCACGTGGTTTTTAAAGAAATTATTCATTAAGGGAGGAGGGAGTGGGCAGCGGGTTGAGGAGCGGGCTGGGCGGGCTCAACACGAACACCGCCGCCGGTGTGGAGGGTTGGCCTAGCGGGCTCCTTTTGCGGTTTAAAAGCTCGCTGCGAGCTGAAGGAAATAGATCCGTTGAAGGGTTTGTTTGAAACTTAAAATATATCCGTTAGAAGGAGCGTGGGAAAAAAAAAAAAACAATTTTGGTCCTTGGGGCTGCCTATAAAATCCGAACTTCTCAACCATTTTTCACAAAAAAAAAATCAAACAAACCACAAAAACACATTCAAAACAAATTAAACCAAAAAAAAAAATGTCATCATCATCATCATCTTCTTCTTCCTTTTTGTCCGAGGTACCGATGCTACCCATCTTACCGGACTTATCCACGGGTAGTACGATACCTTTTTTGTATGATGTGGTTGAGTCGCTCGAAGAAGACACGGCAAGCACGCAAGAAACTCGAACCTATATCGAGCGGTTTCGGGAAGAAGCTCAAGAAACACTAATGCGTGACTATTTCGTTGACGAACTGAAGTTTGGCCCGTCTTTGTTTCGTGAGAGGTTTCGGAAGTCAAAAAGGTTGTTTTTACAAATTGTTGGTGATATTGAGCAGAGGTTCGAGTATTTTCAAGAGGGTGCAGATGGTAGGGGGAAAAAGAGCTTTACGGCTCTACAAAAATGCACATCCGCAATTCAACAACTCGGAACGGGCAACCCTCCGGATAACTTTGACGACTACTTATGCATGGACGCGAGAACGTCACGCGAATGCCTTGATCATTTTTGCTCCGCGGTCATCGAGATATATGGGCGCGAGTTCTTACGTAGGCCTACTAGTCACGACGTTGCACGCTTGTACGAGGCGCATGAACAAAGACACAAGATTCCGGGTATGCTAGGTAGCCTTGATTGTACACATTTTGTTTGGAGAAATTTTCCTAAACATTTGAAAGGCCAATACAAGAGTGGGAGGTATCCATACCTGACAATTATGCTTGAAGCCGTTGCTTCACAAGATTTGTGGATCTGGCACGCTTTTTTTGGTCCTCCCGGGTCGCTTAACGATGTCAACGTTTTGTATCAATCGACTTTGTATCTTAGGGAGCGAAATGGAACGGCTCCTGACTCATCATTCGTTGTCAACGGGCGTAACTACAAACGGGGATATTATCTTACCGACGGAATCTATCCTAGGTACTCAACTCATGTCAAAGCATTCCCGTATCCGACTGAAGCGAAGGAAAAGAAATTCAAGAAAGTTCAAGAGTCGGCAAGAAAAGATGTCGAACGATGTTTTGGTGTTCTTAAGGGAAAATGGGGTATTTTGAATCGCAAGATCCGTCAAACGACCATCGAAAAGATAACTAACAACGTTTATGCGTGTTGTATATTGCACAACATGATTATAAAAGATGACGGGAGGGCAATATCACAGACTTATATAATGGATCCGCCGGTGCAACCCGTTTATGACGACAACGCACTACCGGAGTTACTAGATGTACAAATCCATCATCGTCTTCAATTTGATCTTACGGAGCATGTGGCGTCTCAAGATTTACCATACCTCGATGACCCGGAAGATTAAGTTATGTAGTTTTTTTTTATTTTATGAATTGTACTTTTAATTTCAGTTATAAATAAAATGTTTGTTTTTTTTTTTTTTTTTTTTTTTTTTTTTTTTTTTTGTTTTTTTTTTATATATTTGTTTAGTATTAGAAGGGTTAATGTTGCAAAATTATAATTTTGAAGGACAAATTATGAATATTTAAAAAAATATTTGGGAGGGTTGAGAGTGATGGGCGCCGGTAAAAAAGGTTGGATTGAGGGTTGGAGGGTTGAAATGAGGTGGAGGGATTTGATTGGTTAAAATTTGGGAGGGTTGGAAGCATGACTCCCTCCCCCCTAAGGAGATACGTGTGTGACTAAATTAATAAACAACAAAGAACGTAAATATGTTACATTATTTTTTGAAAATAATAATAAATAATGTGCCAATGGTACGATAAACAATTAGGTTTGTAACTATTAAAATAATAAACATAAAAGAGTTTTGAAGAGCAAAAGTGTTTGGTCAACATCAAACACTTGGGTAGTCCATGTTCCAAATTACAATAATACGTGAGATATGTCAAACACTTAAGTAGTTCATGTTTCAAATTACAATAATATGTAAGATATGATTGGTAAAAACTACGCGTTATTTAATATCAACATATTGAATAGATACACTTGTTGCTACTTACAATGGATATGAAGTCACATTATCAAATCGTCTATCACGATATTTGGGTAATGTGGGTAACATTTATTGAATAGATACACTTTCCCTTCTTCTTGTGTTTCTTCTTTGAGCCTATTGGTTTAACCTACGTGAAAGAAGTTATTCTAATATGCAATCCCAAACAGCCCTTATTAGCAGTTTCAATAGTGAATTCCAGACAACCCCTTTTAGCAGTTTCAATAAGCAACCCTTAAAAGTAGTTATTATAATAAGCAATACCATACAATCGCTATAGACAGTTTCATAAGCAATCCCAAATAACTCGTATATGTAGTTGATTTAATAAGCAATCCCCATACACCCCAATAAGCAGTTTTAATAAGTAATCCCAAACAACCCGTATAAGCACTTAATTTTTGCAATATTGACACGCTAATTATCTATATAAAAAAATTAAATTATTAAGGAGTCAAATGTGATTATGAAAATTGTATTCTTTTACCAGTAATGTAAATTTCTCAATAAGAAGGTATAGGAGGTTTTATTAATGCACTAAATATACACTTTGGGAGACGTTCGAACCTTTTTAACCCGTTTTTCTTTTTATTTACTTTTGTATAAAATGTATTTCACCCTATAGAGATAAACATTGCTTGAATCGACCCATGCATAAATGAGTCAAAATTGGCACATCTGAGTATGACTTACCTGTATTTGCTGACATGGAGATATTCTGCAGGTTGCTTGATAATAACAATTATCCGGAACTCTTCCTCCAAAGCACAATCAATTGCTACAACTACTTATATTGTACGTTTTCTCACCTGTTAGGATCTCCATACGTGTTTGTATGCTATTCTCTTCTTCAAAGTTTTTATATCACTTATTTTTGGCAGTTAACTTGACAACAACCACTTTGAGGGAGGCATACCCTCTTCCTATAGCAACTTACTACAGTTGTTGAAGTTGTAAGTGTAATTTCATTTTTCAATTGTGAAGAAATCAAGTGGTTTATCACATTATTTTTTATCAATTTTTGTTGGGCCGCCCAAGAGTTTTAAGGAATTGCACCTTGGAAGGATCAATCCCAAATCTTAGCGGGATACCAAAACTTGCATATACGTAAGTGTGCAACAGATAATTGGCAGTGCTTCACCTCTTTTACTTATATCCATGTGCTTGTGTGCTCAATGTTATTCATGTTAACTATTATCTTCTCTATACAAATTCTGCTTTTAGAGATTTCGGTAATAACAATCTAAATGGATCTATACTAGACATGACTCTTTCCGATGATAACAAAACTAAGTAAGACTATATTTCTTTACAGGGTCGTTTTTCATTATCTAATTTAGGTCTTATTTTAGGTTGTTATACTCGGTATAACAACGATTTCAGATGATAAAAGTTGTGCAGAGATCTATCAAGAAATCAAGTTACTGGACCTATTCATCGTGGCTTTTCGGGCCTTCCTAATCTATCCGAAGTGGTTAATGACTCAATTGTCAAGTAGAATTAAAATAATGAAATAAAATGGATCAACCGATTTTAGATTCTTACTTGTATTTTTTATGGCATGACGATACTTTAACTAATGGTATCTTGATGATACGGTATGCAATTGAGCTAAGCCAAACAACCCCATAATCTAACAGGATTTAACTAATGATTTTAAATGCCTTTTCTTAAAAGATGTTTAATCCTTTTTGCCAATTCTACCTATTTAAGTGACTAACTGCTATAATGACGAAGGTGGTTGTGGCAGCGCTTCGAGAACTTACCAGTGAAAAAGCACACATGTTTTTATCGTGAAAAACCATATAGTTACTTCAACCTTTATTACCTGAAAATATTGGATTCAAGACTCAAAGGCATAGCATAGAAGAAAACAACAACATGCATAAATGTGGCTGTTTCAGATTACTTTTTTTTTTTCCTGCGTTTTCGATTATTTTTTATCCAAAGACGTCGATAAATGAATTTAACTGAAATTTCTTATGACAGTTGAGTATGATCGTATCTTTTACAAAATAAGCAAATCTAAACACTATTTTAGAAAGTACCTAATTTTTAGTACTTATGTTTAAGCCGAAACAGAAGCAGAAAAGCAATCCCAAGTATCCCCTAAATAAACCAATAATAATAAGCAGATATCAAAAATAGTGATTGAAAGCTGTGTTAATACAAATATCGCCTAAAAACGTTATGTATATTTTACGATCTTTGCTATATTTTGTTTACGACAACTATAAACTTTATTTTAGCAAAACATAAATATAGTTAAGTCTTTTACATATATTAGTCACAAGTCTTTTGTAAACACAAAGTTAAAACATCACCTAACTAGTATATACATTTTACAAGTTTACTTTCATATACATTTTAATCTAAAATGTAAATGTATCTTACATCATGTCATGCATCATCTTTGAGATCTTTGGAAGATATCATGAATATCTTGTTTAGATTATTACTCAAAGAATCATGGAAAGATATGAAAATCATGTAGGACACTAGAGGATATCTTGGAAAGATTTTTGGTAGATTTCCTGACAGGTCGCGCGGAACCAATTGGTTACACGGACGGAACCCATAATTTGGTTACGTCCCATCCATGGCTTGCTGAGGCATTTTGCCTATAAATAGCAAGCCACACATTGTTGTTTACTCATCACTTACAAGCATAAATAACATCATATATTCTTTCATTCATATGTAACTCATTCATATTTCATTTTAGTGAACTTCTTTGTAGCAAGAAGATCAAAACATTACAAGCTTCAACAAAATGTTGCAAGGCTTGTTAGTTTGTCGCTGTGTGAATTGTTGTTGTTCATACATAATTGTTTTTACCAAACAATCCTAAATCCTCTGTAGTGATCGGTTAGCATTTTAGTCCTCAAAGTACATAGTGTGACGGGAGTGGTTGTACCCTTGTAAAAGAACTCGACAATTAGCTTTGTGTCGGAAATATTGTGTAAGCGACGTGTAAGGTTTTCTACGCCGGATAAAGGAGCTTGTTGATTAGTAATGGATACTCTCGAGTTGGATACTCGGTGAGTGGAGTAGGGCAAGGAAAAAGAGTCCTTGTAGACCGAACCACTATAAACCCTCGTGTTGTGGTTTGATCGTTTCTTTCTTTACTTGCATTTATTTATCGTTTATTACTTACATTAGTTGAATTCAAAAAAAGTTTTCAAAGTAAATTAAAATTGAAAACTCTAAAACTATTCAACCCCCTTTTAGTTTTTCACAATTGGCATCAAGAGCTATGTTACTTAAGATTTTTAAAATTTATTGTATTTTAAAACTTGAAACGATCCATGGATTTTGAAAACTTTAAAGAATGGCAATCTATGCAAAGACCACCACTTTTTGAACCGAATGGATTTATCTATTGGAAAAGTCGTTTTGAAACATATGTGAAATCAAATGATATAGATCTGTGGTATATAATTATAGAAGGTGATCATAAACCTATTATGAAACATATCGCAAGTTTTCGGGATGAGGATACTTCTCTTAGTCGTCATAGCGATGAGCAAAAGAAGTTAATTACAAAAAATAATGAAGCAAAAATGATGCTTTACAATGCTCTATCTAAAAAGGAATTTGAAAGAGTCTTTATGTACAAAACCGCTAAAGAAATTTGGCAATCTTTAATAATTACTCATTGAGAAAATTCACAAGTCAAGAATAACAAAATTGATCTTCTTGTCCAACAATATGAACAATTTAGTATTCCTGAAGATGAAATTATTGATACTGCATTTGCTCGCTTTAATACTATTATTACTTCTCTTAAAGCATTTGTTGAATCCTTTTGTAGCAATAATTTTGTCAGGAAATTCCTTAGAGCACTTCATCCAAAATGGAGAGCAAAAGTGACGGCTATTGAAGAATCTAAAGACCTATCAATGTTATCACTTGATGAGCTAACTGGAAACCTTAAAGTTCATGAAATGGTGATGGTGAATGATTCGGAAATTGTTAAAGGCAAAAAGGAAAAGATCAAATCCATTGCCTTAAAAGCAAGAACGGAGTCAAGTGATGATGAAGAATCTAACTCGGGTAGTGAAGAAGAAGAATATGCCATGGTCGTAAGAGATTTCAAAAAGTTCTTCCAAAAACGAGGAAAGTTTGTAAGATAACCTAAAGATGATAAGAAACATTTCCGAAAAGATCGTGACGATAAGAAAGGGAAGGTTGAAAGAAGGTGCTTTAGATGCGGTTACACAAGCCATCTCATAGGAGATTGTCCAAAGCCACCTAAAAACAAAACTCAAAGAGCTTTTGTGAGTGGTGCTTGGAGTGATAGCGAAGATGACAACGAGGAACCAAAGAATGACGAAATTGCACTTATGGCTCAAGACTCAAACAAGGTACACTCTGACTCATCCTACTCTTCTATTGATGATGATACATTATAAAAATAATATAACAAACTGTGAGAACTTAGTTTAAAAATCAAAAACAAAAACAAGTTTTTAAAAACATAAAGGAGTTTTTGGAAAATGAAGTTTATGAACTAAAAGAAAAGGCAAAACGTTTAGAAAAGAGTAAAGCCATTGATTCAATGTGTACATCATGTCAAGAGCTCAAACATGAAATTGAAAGACTAAAAATCACACAGAATGATCTCATCAAACAAAATTCTAAATTCAAAAGATTTGATAAAAATATTTGTTGTGTGGATGAAATAATGGGAATCCAAAAATTACCACATGATAAAATTGGACTAGGTTTTATAAAATTAGGAGATTTAAGTAGTCTAAAGAAACAAGCCGAAAAAGTACAAGAAACTTTTCCAACTGCCTCAGGGACCCACGGATCAGACGGAACAAAAAGTTTGGTTCCGTGGGTACCTCAGCAAAACAGAAAGTTCGTACATCGGCCCGTACTGAGTTTGTTAAAGTCACAAAGAAACCTAACACTACCACAAATGAAAATAAACAAAAACCAGCTGTTAAAATAGGATTAGGACTTTCTAAAAATGAGTATAGATCCAAAATCACTCAACAGAGGCCTAAAACACCTATTCCCAAATGCCCCTTTCCAAAGAGCAACTACAACACATAACCCAACTATCAACAAAATGGTTGGAATCAAAACTTCACAAGGCATTTTCAAACTCCTAACATGCCATGGAACTCATATTCACCATTCCCATACATGAATCAAGTTAATGGGTTGTTTAACCAAAATGGACGCATGAAGATATTGGGGACCAAATGCTTGAGTTTTTCTATAACTTAGGTATGCTTGAAAGTCGGATTGGAACCAGACGAGTGGATAAAAGATAGCGATTGTTCAAGGCATATGATGAAAAACAAGAGCCTCTTCTCAACCTACCAAGAATATGACGGAGGTAATGTTACTTTTGGTAGCAAGTTGAAAAGCAAAATCATCGGAAAATGTACCATCTCTCATGACTCGCTCTCTCTCTATTGATAATGTTGCCCATGTTGATAATATAAGATTCAACCTTCTTAGTATTAGTCAACTATGCCGTAAAAAGTATAACGTCCTAATTAGTGAAAACGAAAGTAAAATACTAAAAGATAGAATAACCGTCGCAAAAGGAGTTTTGAAAAACAACGTATACGTCATGAAATTGATAAAACTTCTAGAGATAAACTTTGCTTAACTTCGTTAGATGATTCCTAAAATCTTTGGCATAGACGCTTTGGCCACGCCAATATGAGACTAATTCAATCTCTATCCTAAAAAGACCTCATTAGGAACTTACCCAAGTTGAAATATGACCAACACTTTTGTGATGCTTGCAAAATTGGAAAACAGGTTCGTAGTAGCCATAAGGCTAAAAATATGTGTCTAGAACTTTTGCATATGGATTTATTTGGTCCATCCGCTATACAAAGTTATGGAGGCAACTTCTACACTTTGGTCATAGTAGATGATTATTCAAGATACACTTGGACAAAGTTTTTGAAAAGTAAAAATGAAGCTTTTGATCAATTTGAAATTCTTAGTAAGAATATTCAAAACCAACTAGATAGTCGTATTGTGTCAATAAGAACAGATCATGGTCGTGAATTTGATAATGAAACACAATTTGGAAACTTTTTGTGATGCCAACGGCATAACACATAATTTTTCGGCTCCTCGTACTCCTCAGTCAAATGGTGTTGTAGAACATAAAAACCGGACTCTTCAAGAGATGAGTAGAACAATGCTTAATGAACAAAACATACCACAAAAGTTTTGGTGTAACGCCGTTGACACTTCAACCTACATTTTAAATATAGTATTAATTCAACCATTTTTAAACAAAACACCATACGAAACATATAAAGGTAAAAGCCTACGCTAGGATACTTTAAAGTGTTTGGAAGTAAATGTTTTATTTTAAACACTAAGGATTATCTCTCCAAATTTGACCCAAAGTCTTATGAAGGAGTATTCCTTGGATATTCTCAAAATAGCAAAGCCTATATTGTTTTAAACAAAGAAACCTCAAGAGTCGAGGAATCGTTAAACGTAACATTGGACGAAAGTCCACCTCCCTCTAAGACATCACCTTTGGTACATGATGACTTAGTTGAAAGTCAACTTGTCGAAAACGAAGAGAATATTAATAATGACAAGGAAGATGAACTATTAAACAAAGAAATTGTCAATATCAAAGTACCTAAAGGTCATCCATTAGATAGTGTTAAAGGAAAAATGAATGAAAGAACCTTAAGATAACAAGTCTAAAATCAAAGAACTTCTTTTGTTTTGTGTCAACCATTGAACCCAAAAATATAAATGAAGCAATAAAAGATGAATCTTGGGTTATCGCTATGCAAGAAGAGTTAAATCAATTTGTTAGAAATGATGTTTGGACATTAGTTCCTCAACCAAAAAGTCAAACGATAATTGGAACAAAATGGGCCTTTCGAAATAAAATGGATGAACATGGTGTAGTGTCTAGAAACAAAGCTAGGCTAGAATCACAAGTTTATAATCAACAAGAAGGCATTGAATACGATGAAACTTTTGCTCCGGTTGCTAGGCTCGAGTCTATTAGAATTTTACTTGCATATGCATGTGCACATGATTTCAAACATTTTCAAATGGATGTCAAAAGTGCATTTTTAAATGGCTTTATAAATGAAGAAGTGTATGTCACTCAACCTCCGGGCTTCACCGATTTTGAAAAATAAAATCATGTTTACAAACTTAAAAAGGCTTTATACGGACTTAAGCAAGCACCAAAAGCATGGTATGATCGACTTAAAACATTCTTAGTTGACCATAAGTACACCATGGGTTTAATAGATAACACTCTCTTCACCACAAAAAAGGATTCACATATTATCATTGTCTAAATATATGTGGATGACATCATATTTGGATCAACTTGTCAAGAGTTATGTGACAATTTCTCAAAAATCATGCATGACGAGTTTGAGATGAGTATGATGGGAGAACTAAACTTTTTCTTAGGTCTTCAAATAAAACAATTAGAAGATGGGATATTCTTTAAACAATCTAATCACATAGAAGACATGCTTAATAAATTTGGTCTTGTAGACTCTAAACCTATTAAAACGTCTATGTCCTCAGAAACCAAACTCACCAAGGATAAAGAAGGTGAATCCGTAGATAACACTAAATATAGAGGAATGATTGGTAGTCTACTATATCTCATGGCTAGTAGACCCAACATTATATTTAGTTTTTGTTTATGTGCTCGCTTTCAAGAAGATCCAAAAATATCACATCTTGAAGCCGTAAAACGGATTTTTAGATATATAAAAGGTACTACACATCTAGGATTATGGTATCCCAAAGGAACGGGAGTAGAAACTTTAGTGTATGCTGACTTGGACCATGCCGGTGAATATGTTGATAGAGAAAGCACAAGTGGTATTTGTACTTTTTTTGGAGATTGTCCTAACTCATGGTTCTCTAAGAAACAAGCGGCTCTCGCTATTTCAACAACCGAAGCCGAATATGTATCCGCCAAAAAAGCATGTCAACAAGCTCTTTGGATGAAGCAAGCTCTTGTCGACTACAGAATTCAACTTAACGACATCTCTATTCTTTGCGACAACAAAGGAGCTATCGATCTCAGTAAAAATCCAGTTCAACATGCTCGAACTAAACACATTGAAATCAAACATCATTTACTTCGCGACAATGTTCAAAAAGGACACATCCTAATCGAGAAAGTATCCTCATAAAACAACATTGCTGATATCCTAACCAAACCTCTTAAACGAGAACCATTTAACCTTCTTAGACTTGGACTAGGGCTAATGTAATCTAATTTTTAGTTTTGAGTATAGCTTAGACTTTTTTTTAACCAAAACGACGAAACCGGCCAAGTTGAGTTCTGGTCCCAAGGAACCAATCGACAACAAGGACGGAACCAATTATTTGGTTCCGCCTCATCCGTGGGTTCCTGGGCCAGAGTTTAAACACAAAAAAGAAACACTCCTTCTCACATAACCAAAACACATAAACGACTCAAACTCATCCCACACCATATCACTCTCAAAATTAAGGCCTCTCCTTCAACTAATCTCAGTTCTAATCAACATTGAAAGGTTCCTTACTACTTTCTTCTCTCAATTTTGAGTCTAGGACTTTAAATTTATGCACAAAACCAAAACTTGGGGATTATGCATTATCTTAGGTAAATCATGAAGTACATTTGTAAATTACATAACTAATCATGTTTCCTTTAGTTAGGAATTGCATCTTACAAACCATTATCATGATTTACTAAAAACCCCTTGTCAAAATTTTGTAAAAGCTTCTCACTTTTAGGACAAATAATTTTTCACATTGTTCATACAAATAAAAACATTATGTTTAAACATCACTTGCATAATGTCTCTTGAATGCTAAAGGAAGTACATGATTAATATGTATTTTTTGGTACATTCAATCGAAGCTACATTGAATTAGGAGCGTTTGAGTTATCTCTCACGTTTTTGCCAAAACTACTAAATAAAAACTATTTATGCATTAAAAGGAGTCGAGATAACCGCACCTCCACATTGTCCTCATATAGGCACACACTAGAACATCATATCAAAATTCTCATTAGTTTCGACTAAAGTGTGATTTTTTTTATATTTAGGATCAAACATGCCTCTCGCAACTTTATATGGCCACAAAGACACTCTCAAATACATCCCCAAACACCATAGGACTAAGGGACTCACCCTGGATCAAGTCAAAATTTTCAAAGCTCTAGAGAAACTCTATTTTCATGAGGGAAGAACCATTGACCCATCCTTTCTAGAAGGAACAAACATTCGCCAATAACTTGCAACCATTCACTTTGATTGCCTCCTAGACATCAACGAACTAATTTGTCCTAGATTTGTCCTAGAATTCTATGCTAGTATCGTTCTCGCAAGTGAAGATGATGGTCTAATAACCATTAATTAACATTAAGGTCAACCAACATGAGTATCACATTCCTCTTCATCAATTTGCCGAAGTCCTTAAAATTCCATGTGAAGGTACATGCCTTTACTCGGATAAAAGGTCGCTTTCAACCCTTGACTCAATCGTTGATCGTATGCCTCCATACGACACTCCTCTAGTTGCCAAAGAAATCATCCAAGAACATCTTTTCCTTCCAAGAACTGCAACCACTAGGAGAACTCGTTCAGGTAATGAAGTTGACAAGGATCCTTTTGGAATGGAACTTAGTGAACTCAAACCCCAATTCGGTAAATGGGAAGAAATTCTTTGAGCAAATGTCTTGTGCACCATAGGTAATCGTGATCACATCAATGCTTGTCTTTGTTACATGCTTTATAGTTTGTCTGCCCGCCAACTTTTCAACTTAGCCTATTATATTGCCAAAAGGATGGCCGACATACCTATAAGAGGAACTACCGCTCTTCCCTACGGGATACTTCTCACCCGTCTCTTTAGAGCCTTTGCTCCCATTCCACCCAAATCTAAAGGGTTTTGTCCGGACTACTCTCTTGTTGATCACATTATGGTTTCATTAAGTAACAAAAGAGTAGCAAAGACTAAAGGAAAACGTCCTCATCCTCCAACTTCCTCATCATCATCATCAAATAGCGAAGAGGATGTACTCCCCAACTCTAGGCTTCCTCCATGTGACTACCTCCGACAACTTTCGATAATTAAGAACGAATCATAGGAATTCAAGCAAACAAGAGGGATGTTCAAATGCGTTGGAATGATTATGTCCAAGATCAAAAAGAAAGTAGACAAACTATGAGAGGTTTTATGAGTGGTTTGGTACTAAGTTTCTAAAAACAATAATGTATGGTGTATTTTACTATTTCGAGGATGTTAACTTGGTATTTGACGATTATGTGAACTACTCATGTCTTGCAGGAAGATAACATCGTGATGTTATCATTTTCCATTTTTTACATTATTAGTGAAATCGTTAGCCCCTGCTTGATCTATACCTATCCGTGTATTAATACCTATTTTTTTTTTATCGTTTCCTAATCACATTGAATTAATTACATATGTTTTTGGAGATATTACAATATTTGAACAGGTTTCAGGGGTCGAAAAATCCAACCTGTTAAGGATTTTGGACTGGCGAATATGGCGGAACCAAAAATTTGGTTCCGCCCTTGTATTTTCTGGGTACTCCCAAAATACACACCGCGGATAGGGCGGAACCAACAATATGGTTCCGCCCATTATGTCGCAAGGTAACTCATTCCTGTAGTTTCCTTTCTTTTTTTTTTTTTATTTAATTTCGTTAATTCCCGCACTCTAGAACACTCATATTTTTTACTAAGATACTTTTTACTGGTATTCACTCATATTAGGATCCTCTTAGTCCACTTAAACCAATAGGATAAGCATTTCCCACCAAAATTCAAAATTCCTCAAAATCACTCAAGTTACCTTTCTTCACCAAGGAAGGAACCCTATATTTGGTTCCTTGCCATCCGTGGGTCTCTGATCTTAAAGATCTAGCATTGATTGCAAGACATTAACTGCATATCCTTCTTCTTTCACTCAACTCATCCCCATTGGGTTGACTTTAGTGATTAGACAAGCTTCTTTACCACTTCCAAAGCATTAGTAACCTCCATTTTTGTATGGATCAACATCAAATCAAAACATACTCTTCCACAATGCTTCAATTCTATAAATTTGCATCTACATGATACACATTCCTCATATCTTCACCATCAATACCTGTGATTTTTAGAATCTCATAAGCATTCTTCACAATGACAAAATCAACCAACTCATCACCCTCCTCAGGATAAGTGTCATACCTTGTTGTTTTGTCAACTTAACTTCATCATTGATGAACTCAAATAAGTACATTTTATTATCATCATTTATCCTATTTATTTAACTTGTTTTATTATATTATCTATGAGAATCGATACATTAATGTTTACTTTAGTAATTCTCAGGTAAAAACAAGCATTATGTGAAACTTGGCGATTTTGGATTAATTATGGAGCAAAACAAGCAAGATGTCAAAAGCCTACTGAAATCCAGAAGATCAAGCTCGTTCTACTCCAGATACGCCGCAATATACTTCTAACATACGGCGTATCACTATCAAGATTTCACAAGTTACAATCCAAGTACATGCGCCGCATACAGAGATCCAGATACGCCGCATCTGAAGACGGTGTACGAATATACCTGAATATATTAATCTTGGACCCCACGCAAAGTTAAGTCAATGCGCCGCATCTATCAACTCTATGCGCCGCATCGATCCCTCAGACAGAAACTATAAATACCCCAAGGCCAGACGAATTTTAAGACTCTAAGCTTTCGAAGACCGAAGACTTTTTGCATAACCCTAGAGCCGAATTCAGACGACCAAGCAGCACAAGACACACCTCAAACAAAGATACAAGAGCTGTAAGAAGGTCCTGCATGTATTAAATTCATTAAGTAGTTTTGTTTTATTGTATTAGTACGCTTTAATTCATCAGGATTGATGGGCTTGTGTCATGTGACTACGGAAGATCATGCACTCCCCTTAATATTGCTTTCCCGTTAATTAAAGTTTATATGTTGATGTCTTTGGTGACTTTTATTAGTGCATTGATAACCTCTGTGTCTAGCTGAGTCTTGCTTGGGTCGCCATGCCCCTTCCTCGCCTATTTGTTTTAGCGTCTCTTGAATAAATATGATAGACATAAGTAATCATTAAGGGTTTACTCGCCGATAAGATTAGAGCCAACGAGAAAGGTTTAATTATATACACTTCATATAAAACTAGCAATAAAACAAGTGACAAGCTACTTAATTATCAGGACAGGTCTTCTTATTGTCTCGAGTATCTATCTGTGTACGTGTGTGCTAATTGCTGATTCGTGCCCATTAGTTTAGTTTTCTATTTAATTATAACCAAACCGTGCCAGTCTCTCAGGCTGAACCCCCTTGCGTTAGATTAGGTTGTATAGCTAACTTAGGATATTAAAATACTGATTAGAATAACTAGATAATACGTTCCACTCTTAGTGATCGACACTCTACTTACCATTATATTCATACTGACCGGGTACACTGCTCGTTAAGTGTGTGTGTTATTGATAAGTCGGCTAAATATAAATTTAAAACTTGAGTAGGCATTATTACTGCTAAACCGCAACGACACATCACGCGCACTCATCAAGTTTTTGGCGCCGTTGCCGGGGAGTGAATTGTTATTATCTGTTAATTTGATTATGTATTTTAATTAGGTTTTTATTTTTAGTTTTTTTTTAGATTCTAACCACTAACCCTGTTATATATTAGATAGATTGCATTCATTGTATAATTTGCATATTTTCTGTTTTTGTGTGTTTTTGTTTTCTGTAATTTTTGTTTCTTTTTGTTTGATTTTACTTTGTTTTTCTTTTTCAGTATTTTTCTGCATTCTGCTATCGTTGTATTGTGCTAATACAAACGATACGGCGCATCTTTTTTCACAGATACGGCGTATTGCGTTTAATTTTTATAAAATACAACGCGTTTAATAAATTCGAGTACGACGCATCTTTCCCCAAGATACGGCGTATTCTGTTTTTAATAAGAAATTTTTCTAAACCCTAACGCCATACGACGCATCTGTCTTCACAGATACGGCGTATTTTCTATTTAAATTAAAAACAGTTTTTCGAATTATTAAACAAAAGCGACGCATCGATCGTTATCGATACGGCGCATCTGCTAAATCAAAAATCTTGTATTTTGAAATGTAACGAAAATACGGCGCATTAGCTTTTGTTAATACGACGCATTTAATTTTAATAAATATGATCGATTTTTTGATAATTTAAACTTGATACGGCGCATTCTAATTCATAAGCGGTGTATCTGTTTTCTGAATAAAAGTCTGATTAAATTTTAACGTAATAAGATACGGCGTATCCAACTTTCTGGATACGGCGCATCGTTTGCAGAGATCAGCAACTTTTATTTCTCGTACTCCGTTTTCGTTGTTAATTTTCTGATTTCATACTTTCTTGAACATACCCTACTGATGCTTTTGTGATGATTTCAGGAAGTGCATGACCAGGAGTTCAACTAAGAACTTGATTAAACCTTTCGAAGATCCTGAACGAGCCTTACATTCGCTTAAAAGGCTTTTCAACACAAAAAGCTTTGAAATTTCAAGTTCGTTCGAGCTTGATTACTTTTCTGAAGAGAAGGAGGAAGAAGAAACAGAAACAATGGCGGAAAACACTACTATGGAGGAATACATGAACAAAACCCGTGCTGATTACAGTTCAGGAGTTGCTAGACCAAAGTTTGATGAAAAGTCAAAGTTTGAGTTGAAGGGTCAGTTTCTCAAGGAGCTAAGAGAAAATGCTTTCAGTGGAACAGAACATGAAGATGCTAATGAACATGTTGAAAAAGTCCTCGAGATTGTAGATTTGTTTACTACAGAAGGAGTCTCTGACGATCAACTTATGCTAAGAATCTTTCCAATTTCGCTAAAAGGAGCTGCTAATAAGTGGCTAAGGAATGAACCTGCTAGTTCAATCACAATATGGGAAGATTTGAAGAGCAAATTCCTGAAGAAATATTGTCCACCTGCTAAAACTGCTAAAAAGATGGAGGCTATCAACAATTTCAAGCAAGTGCCTGATGAAACTCTTTATCAAGCTTGGGAACGATTTAAAGACTTACTGATGAAATGCCCTCAACATTATCTAAGTCCAATGCAGGAGATAATATTGTTCTATCAAGGATTGGACGTGCCTACTAGACAAATCTTGGATGCTAAGGGAGCTGTGCCTCAAATGAGTGCAGTCGATGCTAGAAAAGCTATCCAAGAAGCTGCTGATCACTCTCAAAAATGGCACGACGGAACCTCTACTAGATCTAAGAGCAGCACTAATTATGACGGGTTTGCTGCAATTCAAGCTCAATTGGATAAAATTAGTAGAGAGATGAAGAAGCGTGATGAGAAAGTTTATGCTGCCCAAGTTGGATGTGAAAAATGCGAAGGACCTCGCTACACTAAAGATTGCCCTAATAAGAATGAAAGTGAGACTTTTGAAGAAGCATGCTACACACAATTTGGACAACCATTCCGACCTTCAGGAAGATTTAGGGAAGCTGCTCCGGGATACTATCAAAAGAACAACTATAATCCCACTTATAAAGAAAGGAGGCAGACTTTGGATGACACTCTAAAGCAAATTATGGCCGATGCTGCTAAAAGACATGAAGAGAACACCGCTATGATCAAAGAAATCCGAGCCTCAACGGATACTATAACAAGAAATCAAGGAGCTTCGATCAAAGCATTGGAACAACAAATCGGACAAATGAGCAAGGTTCTTCAAGAAAGGGGATACGGAAGTTTACCTAGCTCAACTGAAACTAACCCAAGAGATCATGTCAAGGCCA
Organism: Artemisia tridentata subsp. tridentata; assembly: GCA_021014915.2. Lineage (NCBI taxonomy): Eukaryota > Viridiplantae > Streptophyta > Magnoliopsida > Asterales > Asteraceae > Artemisia > Artemisia tridentata. The sequence continues at coordinate 359,448,243 of CP139507.1, read as the reverse complement.
TATGCACTACTGAAGAAGTCACGCCTAACATACCTTTTCCTAGAAGATTGATGAATGGTAATGATGCTGCAAAGCCCGAATTTTTCTTTAATTCTTCAATCAGTTTAAGGAGGTTACTCAAAGAGAAGGCAAAGATTGAAGAGGAGATCAAGGCTACAATGAAAGAAGAGAGCTCTGCAACCGACTTACGTGCCTTGCCTCATAAAGAAAAGGACCCAGGAAGTTTTACTTTACCTTGTTCAATTAATGACATATCTTTCAATAATGTATTAGCTGACTTAGGAGCTAGCGTTAGTGTTATGCCCCTTAAGACATTCACTACCCTAGGACTAGGAGAATTAGCACCAACTAAGCTGCTTATTGAATTGGCTGATAAAACGGTAAAACGACCTGAAGGGGTTGCTGAAAATGTGCTAGTTAAGATTGAGAAGTTTGTTTTCCCCGTAGACTTTGTTATATTAGATATGCCCGAGGATGTTAAGATTCCTTTAATCCTTGGAAGACCTTTCTTGTCTACCGCCCATGCTAAGATTGATGTGTTTAAAAGAAAAATCTCATTAAAGGTAGGGAACAATAAACTAGTCTATAAGTGCCAAAATCCTGCTAAGAGCATAATCAGAGGCGTCTATGTGCTAGGATTAAGAGAACGTATGGACCTCGATCTAGAAGCTAGGCTTATGGGTGAAACATTGATTCAAAACAACTCAACTAATCCTAATCATGAGAACCTCGAGGAATTTATTGACCTTAATGTACCTACCGAACTTAGGCGCGATATTGTTAATGATTCTGATGATGAGTGGTATGATTGTGAAGTAATTAACAAACGTAGGAGAATAGTTGAGAATACAAATTTGAATAATGATATGTTTATTGAACTACCACCCCACCTTGCATATTTATGCCTATATAATAATAAGAATTTCCCGTCTATCATTTTGTCATCTATGCCCGAAAGGGACAGAACTTTGTTTATACAGATATTAAAGAAGAATGGCGTGGATATTAAGGACGAGCAAGGAGTTTTCAATATTACTGGACTGGCGATGAGGGAGCGCGATGCTTTCGACTCTTTCAGTGATCGGTATTAAGGAGCTGAACGTGAGTCTAACTTGAAGACTCTGGAATAAAGACAAGTGCTGACCGGGAGACAACCCGATAGAAAAATTTTTACTTTTCTGTTCTGTGTCGAGTCTGTCAGACCTGCAGAAGATGCGGCGCATCTCCATCATAAGATGCGACGCATCACCTGCACTGGTCATATCTTATTTCATTTTCTGCATTTTTATTTTTGACTTTAAAACTTTCTGTCAGTTTATTTAATGCGGCGCATCCCTGGTTAAGGATGCGACGCATCTTTTATTCTGATTCGTATTTATTCCAGGCTCGATACGGCGTATCTTCTTCCATAAGATACGGCGTATCGACTGACCTGATGATTTACAGTTTAATTTTTTAGGTTTTATTTTTACTAACTACTAATGTATTATGCAAGTTTGAACCTTCTTAACTCAGGTGTGTTAAAGTCTAAATGGTATTATAGATTCCTGCTCTTATACGAATAATGGAGGATCATACCGAGCAAATCTCAGGGGAGTTTTTCTGTTCTAATTCTTTTATTTTCCAGTTTTTAACCTTTGACACAAACAACGAGGACGTTGTTTAACTTAAGTGGGGGGATGGAGAATTAGAACACTTACTTGTCCTAAACTTTTTCAAAATATGCTTAAAATGCGCTTAATATATCAAAATTTAAAATTTTTAGCATGTTTTTGTTTAAAGTCTAAATTACATAACCGCACACATAACTCTATTCTTTCAAAAATATTAAAACTTTAGTGTGCTGGTGACTTGTAAACTTTAGAACTTGGCTTGTATACTATTCGAGACCACCATAATAAGTATTATCTATATAATTTGAGTGACTTGTCTAAATTGGTAAATTTCTAGGATTACACCCAAATATCCTTTATATGTTATGTGATATTAACTAACTACACTGGTTAGTTAACCCACGTATAAACCCTTTGTTTACTCTCACTTTTAGAGTACGATACCCCTAGAAAAACCCTCAGAGCCATTCCTTTCGTTTCTTACACCTTTGTTATAATGTTTCGATACACCCTTACACCTTAGCCTACCCTGTAGATTAAAATCCGTGGTTAATTGCTTTAGGCAAAGGGTGTTTCCTTACATTACCTGTGTTCGCGTGCGTAATTCATTATCTTTGGTTAGGTCGGAAAATTGCACAATGCAATTGGTATGAAAGTAAATATTGTATAACTTTTAGTTTATTTTTCGTGTGTTTGCTACTTTCACTATTACAGTTATTTCTGAAAGTATAAAGAGTATGGAAAAATTATCCGGAAAAATAGTGATAGAAAAGTTGTGAAATTTTACACTTATATGTTGATGTAAAAAAAAAAAAAAAAAAAAAAAAAAAAAATCGAAAAAATAGAAAAGAAAAAGAAAAAGGAAAAGTTAGAAGCTTGTTTTAAACCAACTTATGTAAAGTTGTTAGGATTTATAAAAAGCGATGGTCATTGTCGATATTTATTGTATTAAACGTGTCGTTGTGTAATTAGTATATTTAGTCAATAGGGCTTGGACTTAAGCTTATATGTTAAGTATTGTATTAAAATGGCCCATGTAAAAGCCCATCCAAGTCCAAGCCCATCCATCTCCAAATAGTATAAATAGAACCTCCCATCCTCACTTGAGAGGTTGGTGTTCTTAAGGTTCTCTCAAGGTATTGTAGTCATTTAGGGTTTGTATCATTGTTTTAAGTGTGTGATTTATATGAAGCTAATATTACATGTTCCACTCTTATTTCTTTGATCATTCCTAGTAGTTGTTGAATTGGTTAGGATAATTATTAGTGATTAACAAGTGGTATCAAGAGCATAATACTTAAAGATCTAGGATTATATACTATTTTTTTTCACGTTACTGTGTCACTTGTGTTGGTTTATTAAGAATTTGTTTTGTTTTTTTGTCACCTTCTGTTCAACTTTATCTCTACTGTTCTCACGCATCAACTTTCATCAAAATATATTAGTGATCGAACAAGTTATATTCAGTCGAACTAACTTTCATTATTTCAAAAATATAATCGAACAAGTTATATTCTGTCGAACCAACATTGTCATCGAACGAGCAACTAATAGTCATCGAACGTCAAAACATCGAACAAAGAGTTCTTTAGTCGAACGTGCAAAGTTATCGAAGGAACAAGGTCATCGAACGAACTACATCAGTCGAACGAGCAAGGGTATCGAAGGAGCTTTCAACCAAACGAGAAAAGGGATAGTCGAGTTAGACTTATTCCTCCAATCTATCGAACGACCAAACTGATCGAACGAACACTTTGATCGAACGATAAAATTTGATCGAACCATCACATTTGATCGAACAATCAAATCTGATCGAACGAACAAATTTGATCGAACGAACAAACTGATCGAACGTGAAATTTGATCGAACGAAGTTTCCTTGATCGAAGGTTTGCTATCGAACAAGTTGATATCGAACGTTTTCTATCGAAGGTTTGCTATCGAACAAGTTTCTATCGAACAATTCTTATCGAAGGACTTTTTCTATCGAACATACAAGGCTTATCGAAGGAGGAAGGAACAAGGTTATCGAACAATACAACCTATCGAACGAGCAAGATTGTCGAAGGCACTTAACCTTATCGATCAACCAACTGTATCGAACGAGTTACTCTCATCGAAGCAACTCACTTTCATCGAACTAGAGATTCATCGAACAACTTTGTAACCAAGCATCTTCCATTCCTTCCTCATCGAACCACTCTCCTCAACTCACCTCATCGATCCAACTAGTCGAAGGAGGGTGTGACCGAAGGAATTTCTAGCCGAAGCAAAATTGTCATCGCACCATCTAGCTAATCGAACCATTCTCTTCATCGAAGCATCTACATAGTTGATCCATTTTACTTCAGTGAACCAACTTCACGTTGTTGAACCAAGTTGGTTTTGTTATAAGTGTTTTCTTTTTGCAAGTGATTGCTGTTTTCACTCTTTGGATAAAGTTGGTTTTGTTATAAGTGATTGCTGTCTCTAAATCTAAGTTATTTCCTTGTGCATGAGTCTTATATATCTTTGTTTGATAGTGACGTCTTATATATCTTTGTTTGATACGTGTATGAGATTGTTTGATTGATATCTTTTTAGTATTCAATACGTGTGTTGCATGATTGCTCTTGACGTGTATGTGAATTAGAAGACGTGTACGCAAGTATTCTATACATGTTTTGCTTTTGAGATTCTATACTAGTTAACGTGTGTTTTGTAGTTGCACTAGTTAACGTGTGTTGCTTTTAAGATTCTGTCATTGCATTTGAATAATTTTTATATATTGATGTTGACATTGACGTGTGTTTGCATTTAAGTAGTATATCTTGTTTTAGATATTAATGTTAAATTGTGTTGTTTGCTCGAGAATTTGTTGTTTGTGTTTAACGTGTTTTGTTTTGAGTTGTTTTTAATAACTTGCTTTCTTCTCTTAAATATATAATCTTTGTGAACTTATCAATTTTGTGGATTCTATCATATTTCTCAAGTTCTCAACGATTCTTCAAGGACAACGAAAAAGGGACTTATTCCAATCACAACTCGTGAACAGTAACCAACCGTATCCTAGTTCTTTAACCGATCCAATACCATCTTAACCTTACAACAACATCAACAATGACTACTCAACAAGACATCCACGCAGCCGGTGCCGAAAACCGTCCTCCAATGCTAGAAAAAGGCAGTTATCTTCCATGGACAAGCCGTATGCTTCGTTACTTGAAAACAAAACCTAATGGACAAGGCAAACTCCTGATCAACTCCATCAAGAATGGTCCATTCAAACCTCGTCAGATTCAAGAAGCTGGTGATCCCAATCAAACACCTCCTGTTCAACCATCCTTTCGTACTCAGAAAGAAGAAGAATATACAGAAGAGGATAGGAAACAAATTGAAGCAGATGACTTAGCCATGCACCTAATTCAACTTGGTTTACCACAAGAGATCTTTTGTGCTGTTGACAGCTGTGAAACTGCTTATGATATGTGGGAACGAGTTAGGAGGCTATGTCATGGAACTGAAATTGGTCAACAAGACATTGAAAACAAGCTTCTAACTGAATGGGAGAAATTTTCATCAACTCCAGCTGAACCAATTGAAATCTACTACACAAGGTTTTGCACTCTCATGAATGAGCTCATCAGGACTAATTTAACACCAAAACAGATTGTCCAGAACATCAAGTTTCTTAACAACCTTCCAGAGGAATGGGGACGATATGTTACGATTGTTAATCAGACAAAGAACCTTCATGAAGTGAACTATGATCAACTGTATGATTTCTTGAAACAAAACCAGAAAGAGGCAGATGAGGTTAGGAAAGAGAAGCTTGCCAAACAACATGATCCTTTAGCATTGATTGCTCAGTCACCATCTCCTACAGTGAACACATTACCTTCATCATCCACTCCTACTCAGAACTACTTGCCACATGAATACTCAGTACCACCATCATCAACTCCCACTCAGAATTACATGCCACATGAATACTCTTTTCCACAACAACAACTCTATCCTCATGAACAACAAGTCATTCCACAACAACCATACAATCCTAATGATGACATGTCTGTACTGACTCAAGCATTTACCCTTCTATCAAAAGTTGTTCAAGGACGCTATTCAACACCTACCAACAACAATCAAAGGATCTCATCAAACACTCGCTACAGGCAGTTTGCTCAACCGAGTTTCAACATGGGTCAACAAGGTCAAATGGTTGGAGGTTATGGGAATATGAATCAACAGGGATATGCTCCTCAGATGGGTAATCAGAACACAGGACAGTATATGGGTAATCAAATGGGTCAGTATGCAGGGAATCAGATGGGTCAGAGGGTTCAGAATGTTGGAAATCAGAGGGTTCAGAAGGTTGGAAATCAGAATATGGGAAATCAGATTGGGAATGTTGCTGCTGCTGGAAATGCTGGGAATATGAATCAAGGGAATGGAATAACGTGTTTCAATTGTCAAGGAATTGGTCATATGGCAAGAAACTGTCCCTCCAAGCCAAAAAAGAAAGATCCAGAGTATCTTCAGAAAGCTTTGCTCTTAGCTCAGAAGGACAAGGCAGGGTTTCAGTTAAGTGCTGAGGAAAATGATTTCATGGCACTGATGGATGATGCAGAGGATTTGGAGGATATCGATGCCAACTGCATCTTCATGGCAAATCTTCAGGAGGTTAAATATGACACGGATTCTGAAGCACCTCCTGTTTATGATGCCAATGTGATATCTGAGGTACCAACATATACTACATGTCACAATAATGAAATGTTTGATATGTCACCTCAACATGAACAGCATCCTGCGACTCCTAATCCCATTTACGATACATATATGGACTCCCCAAGTTATAGTAATACTAATTTGGCTACTCCAGATATGGATCCTAATGGAGGCTTCGAGTCACAGCATACTGAGAATGAAGAGGACACACGTGCTTTATTTGAATCATTATTGCAAAATTGTGGTATTGAAATTGAAAAGGTCAAAAAGATCAATAGCGATGTCAAGGCCGCTAATGAAAAATTGACCACTGAGCTTGAGAGATACAAGGTGAACGAAAAAGCTTTTGAATTTCACCACAAACGACTGTCAGAACTTGAAAATGGTTACAGTGATTCTGTTTCAAGGGAGAAACATTTGCAAATCAAATACGACACTCTTGATGTTAAATTGAACATGCAAATTAAATCCTTAAAAGCAGAAATTTCTGAATTAACCAACCAACTTTCTAAACAAAAATCAACTTGTTCTGATCTTGAAAAAGAGAAGAAAGAGTTGCAAACAAAGTTTTCAAAACGAGAAGATGAACTTCTTAATGAAGTACTTGACAAACAGGAAACTATTAAAAAGTTGGAAGAATTGCTTGTAAAAACGGGTCATTCAACTCAAACGATTAATATGTTAATTAATGACAAAAACCCGATTTTACATACAAGAAAGAAAATGGCTCTTGGATGTGAAAACCCTTGTTATCTCAAGAAAGCTCAGAAAGAACAGAATGTATTGTATAATGGTAATGTGCTAAATGACAATCATGACCCTCCCGATGTTTGGGATACTTATGAAACGATTGAGCTTTCCAAAGAGACGCGTGTCAAAATGAGTCAAAAGACCCCAGTAATAAAACCAATTGATTATAATGAAGCAAACAAACTTGCTGGAGTTCATCTTGTTAAAAAAGAGTCACCAATGTTTTTCAAAAACCCAGTGGCTGTCCCAAAACGAAAAGTTGTTTCAAAACACCTTTCTAACATCGAACAAATGTACTCTACCGACACTTCCGCAAGTGAAGCTAGAATACTTTTGGCCGATCTTAAAAGGAGAGTTGAAATGCTTCAAGATGTTGTGGCAACCAAAACTAATACCAAAATCAATGATTGGTTTTCAAGTTTTCAAACTGAACAGAAAAAGATGTTCGAAACAGAAATTACTCCCATTGTATCTGGCATACATGCAAGAGCAATTCATGTTGAGAACGCAATTATCAAAGAAGTAACTGAATTTGTCAAGGACCACACATCCTTGGTACTTGAAGCCAATGAAAACATTGAAAAAATCAAAGTTTTGGAAAAACAAAATGACGCACTCTCTGAAGAAGCTCTTTCAACTGATATTATGTCCATTATTTATCAAATGTATTCTGTTGAGGATGATGAAAGAATTCGAGCCGAGACTTCAGAAATTGTTTCAAAATATGAAAATGCATTTGCAAAGCTTGAAAAAGAAAATGTTACATATTTTAAACAACTGGATCGAAAAAAGGAAGAATGCAAGTATGACAAACTGTCGTATGAACGTTCTTACAAAGAAATGCAAAAACAAATTGATCTTTTGAAGTCTCAGCTTGAATGTCAAAAAGGGAAGGGTGAAGAAATTAATGCAAAACCAAAAATGTCAATTTCACAAAGTGCTCCTTCACCCTTGCCCAATGAAAAAGGAAAAGAGAAAGTAGTTGTCAAAACACCTAATGTGATAGCACCTGGACTTTATAGGATTAGTACCACTATTGCATCTACCTCTACATCTAAAACATATAGGGCGATTGACAAAAGTGTTAAGGAAAATCCAAAAGAGACTAGGAATGCTAACACTGATTCAAAGGACAACAAGATAAATCCTAATGAGTGTGCCTTACCTTCTACAGGAATAGAAAGTACCTCTAAGAGCAGCAGACCAAAGCCTAGGAGCAATACAAGGAACAGAGTCGCGCCTGCTTCTAAGAGTGAAACCAAGAATAAAATGAAAGAAGTAGAAGAACACCCTAGGATTTTATCGCTTTCCAAGAAGAAACATTTGTCATCTGAATGTAATGTTAAGACTAATGATTCTAGTGCATGTAATGACTCTGATTGTTTAATGAACAAGAAATCGTTGTCTAAAAATGTTTGTGATGATATTGTTTCTAATTCTGTGCATATGAATGATAAGCCTGCTAAGAAAGATGTTCCTTCAGGATCTAGTGCTAAGACTAAATACATTCAAAGACTTATTGCAAAGTCTAAGAAAACCACTAGTAGTCTGCTGCCTAGGAACTACCTTACAATGTGTGCTTGGAAACCAACGGGTAGGAAGTTTACTCTAGAGAATGTTAACTTAAGAGCGGCTCCAAAAGAGCAATTAGAAATCTTCTATGAGTGTGATTCCTTTGTTATCCCTAACCCCATGGAACCAAATGATAAACGGTTTCCAAATGTACAATCATCTGTTATTGGCAGGTTATCGAGATATGTCTTTGGATCGTCGACTCGGGTTGCTCCAAGCACATGACCGGGAATCTGAAGCTGCTGATCAACTTTGTATGGAAGTTCATGGGAACAGTTCGGTTTGGAAATGATCATGTAGCAGCTATTCTGGGTTATGGAGATCTACAGTTTGGGAATTTTTTAATCACTCGGGTTTACTATGTCGAAGGATTGGGACACAACCTGTTTTCAGTTGGGCAGTTCTGTGACGCAGATTTAGAGGTTGCATTTAGAAGGAATACATGTTTCGTTAGGAATTTGGTTGGTGATGATCTCTTAACCGGAAATCGTGGAACCAATCTCTATGCTATCGACATAAACCAAATGGCCTCGTCATCACCAATTTGTCTTATGACAAGAGCTGACGAAACTAAGTCCTGGTTGTGGCACAGACGTCTATCCCATCTCAACTTTGACACCATTTCTAAGCTTGCCAAAGACAACATCGTCACTGGTCTCCCTAAATTCAAATACACCAAAGAACACTTATGTCCATCATGTGAACAAGGCAAGAGCAAAAAGGCAACTTATAAACCCAAAACCGTACCCAGTTCGGTTGATAAGTTACATCTATTGCACATGGACTTATGTGGCCCAATGAGAGTTGAGAGTATCAATGGGAAGAAGTATATTCTTGTGATTGTCGATGATTACTCAAGATATACATGGGTAAGGTTTTTGAGATCAAAAGACGAAGCACCTGGAATCATCATCACCTTTCTGAAGCGAATTCAAGTTCTACTTCAAGCTCCAGTTAGGATTGTAAGAACTGACAATGGCACGGAATTTGTGAATCAGGAGTTAAGAACATATTTTGAAGACACTGGAATTACTCACCAGACATCCGCAGTTAGAACTCCACAGCAAAATGGGGTAGTTGAAAGAAGAAACAGAACTCTTGTGGAAGCTGCTCGCACAATGCTGATCTATTCCAGTGCACCGTTATTCTTATGGGCTGATGCTATTTCAACTGCTTGTTTTACTCAAAACCGATCCCTAATCCATCCAAGATTCAATAAAACCCCATACGAACTAGTGAACAACAGAAAACCCGATATCTCTTATCTTCATGTATTTGGCGCTTTGTGCTATCCTACAAATGACAGAGAAGATCTGGGGAAACTGAAAGCTAAGGGTGATATTGGTATCTTCATTGGGTATTCAGAAAACTCGAGGGCATTTAGGGTGTATAATAGAAGAACGAAAAGAGTAATGGAGACGATGAATGTGAAATTTGATGAGATTTCACAAATGGCTTCTGAGAGATTCGCTCTAGAACCCGCGCTTAACCCAATGGCTTCTAATCGTATTGGATTAGGACCCGCACCACAAATTCAAACTTCTGGACACATCAGTTCAGAACTCACACCCCAAGGAGCTCAGTCAACTAACAATGATAAACCTAAAAATCAAGAACTGGATAATTTCTTCGAGTTTATGTATGATGAATACTATGGTGGAGCTTCAATAGATACATCACAACATCGTTCCGCTGCACCCGCTCAACAACAACCATCACTACCACCACAAGATGCATCTACTACAATTGAAGCTGAAGCACCAACTCCCTCCACGTCAATATCATCTACATCTACTCCTGCCATTCCAGTAATTGAGACTGTTTTACCTACAGTTGATGAGCAAAACCCAACAACACCAAATCAAGAAGAACCATACCAAAACGATGCTGTGTTAGAAGAAGAAGAACCATTTGAAAACCCATTTGCTACGGAATCTGCTGAATCTTCTTCTCGGTTATATGAACCATCACACACGCATTCGTTAGATCCAAGGTACCCTTCAACGTTAAAGTGGACTAAAAACCATCCAATAGAACATGTCATTGGTGAACCTTCAAGGCCAGTACAGACGAGAAGACAACTTGCAACCGATTGTGATATGTGCATCTTTGCCTGCTCAGTTAGTTTAAAAGAGCCAAAGAACATTCGGGAAGCAATGTCAGATGATGCATGGATTGAAGCAATGCAGGAAGAACTTCTCCAATATCGACTTCATGACACTTGGGATTTAGTGCCAAGACCTCTTGACAAACTTGTCATTGATCTTAAGTGGATATGGAAGAATAAAAAGGATGAAGAGATGACTGTAATTCGCAACAAAGCTCGTCTCGTGGCCAAGGAATTTAGACAGGAAGAGGGAATCGATTTTGATGAGTCATTCGCACCAGTAGCTAGACTTGAAGCGGTCAGGATTTTCTTAGCATACGCGGCTCACAAGAACATCACGGTCTATCAGATGGATATCAAGACGGCTTTCTTGAATGGAACTCTGAAGGAAGAGGTGTACGTGAGTCAACCAGATGGATTCGTTGACAAAGATCATCCTGACTACGTCTACAAGCTCAAAAAGGCTATCTATGGTCTAAAACAAGCCCCAAGGGCATGGTACGATGAACTCTCATCTTTCTTGCTGTTAAATCACTTCTCCAAAGGAACAATTGACCAGACCTTGTTTACCAAAAAGTTTAAAGATGACATTTTGATTGTTCAGATTTATGTGGACGACATAATCTTTGGGTCCACTAATCCGAAACATTCAAAACATTTTGCAAATCTCATGAAAAGTAAATTTGAAATGTCTATGATGGGCGAATTAAAATTCTTCCTTGGACTTCAAATCCATCAATCCCATCATGGTATTTTTATTAATCAAGCAAAATATACAATTGAGATTTTAAAGAAACATGGAATGGAAAATTGTGACTCTGTTGGTACTCCGATGGTCACCTCACCCAAAATTGGTGCTGACCTATATGGGAAACCCATTGATCCGAAAGAATAATCGGAGCATGATTGGGTCTCTCATGTACTTAACTGCTAGCCGACCCGATATACAATTTGCTGTTTGTTTATTAGCACGGTTTCAGGCAAGGCCTACCGAACTTCACCTCAAAGAGGTTAAACGGATCTTCCGGTACCTACGAAGAACCATTAACATGGGACTTTGGTATCCGAAGGATTCGGAGTTCAATCTAACAGCCTTTGCAGATGCCGATCATGCTGGTTGCCAAGTCACTGCAAAAAGTACATCCGGAGGAGCACAATTTCTGGGAGAGAAGCTAGTAGGCTGGTCATCAAGGAAACAAGACTGCACAGCGCTTTCAACCGCAGAAGCCGAGTATGTGTCTCTATCTGCGTGTTGTGCCCAAGTTCTATGGATGAGGACACAACTCACAGATTATGGCTACTCTTTCGACCACATACCTATGTATTGTGACTCGAAAAGTGCCATAGCCATCTCGTGCAATCCAGTTCAGCACTCCAAGACCAAGCATATTAGAGTCCGCTACCACTTCATAAAGGAACACGTCGAAGAGGGTACTGTTGAATTATTTTTCGTGGGGACTGAATACCAACTCGCCGATCTATTTACTAAAGCCCTCCCACAAGAGCGGTTTGATAACTTAGTTCGTCGAATTGGCTTGCGAAGCCTAACTCCCGCAGAGTTAGCCAGTCTTCCCGAATCTTCTTGAATTTATTTCCAAATGCTTCGCATGTAAATATTTTTGAAAAACAAAATACAAAATTTGAAAAACCAACAAAAACAAAATATAAAAATATAAAATTTCAAAAAGACATAAAAAATATAAAATACAAAATTCAAAAAATATTCTTCTCTCGACATGTCTCTTGTATAAATCAATATTCTGTACGTACCTAGAAATGTTATTCAACAATGATACGGGCATGTACAGATGCTTGAGCAAGAGTTCATTCAAACATTTTCTAAAACATGTCGATCTCAAAACTTTCTTCATGATGGCTTTCGTGCATTTTAGTACGGAACCCTTTCTTAAACATGAAATCTTTTAAATGTAGCTCGGGTATGCCGGAAAAGGTTTCAAATAAACGCTACATTGATGACTTCTGATTATTTCCGATCAGGACTCGCAATGTTAATGGCAAATCAAAACGAATCTTGAGCACATGATCAAGATTTTTCAAAAAGATTTTTCAAAATCTTTCTCAAATTCTGTGCTCAAGAAACTCCCTCTTGAAACTCAAACGTTTTATAATATGCTTTATTTAAGGGGGAGTATAAAAAATTAAAAAATGCAAAATGTTCCATTTTCATGCTAAAATCCGTCGTTCTCTCCAAAAAGTTTCATTTTAATCAGTTGATATCAAAAATATCAATTCATGCTATTTTTGAGGGGGAGAAGACGTGATTAAAATGTGATCAAAAGGTTTAAAGTTCGTGGAATCTCAAAGTATGCTCACCAGACAGACTCAGTTCTAACCCTCGAATTGACGAAATCTAAATGTCCGTTATCGAAAAGACTTGTCCGGGACGGGTAATAATTTCAAGCTGGTCTAACTAGTGATGTAAGCGTGTCTCGCAAAGGTCATGTTCATTGAAAGTCGATCAATTCAAAATGTGCGAACTCTACCCAACATGTGCAATTTTAGTTAAAAATGCATGAGCACATGTGAAGGGGGAGTATTTCAAAAATATAAAACTCTCAAAGTGCTAACTAAATGTGTTTATTCATAAACACTTTGAGAGATTTTCAAAAGGTTTTATGGCAAATCTAGGATAGTCATGGAGTTATAAGGTGACTAAGGTTAGGAAAACCGTCCTATGATCCGCCAGAGCCGGAGGGATCTACCCAAGGACAATTCCAATAGATTAGAATTAGAAGTCCTTAGGTAAGATTGAAAAAAAGGAGTAAATGAGAAAGGGAAAGAAGGGGTTGAAGAATTAAAAAGAAAAGTTGAATGAAGGGGTGAAAAGAAATAGCCCTCCATGAAAACTTAGGGCAGAAACCGGGTCAATACATCTGCTATCGGTATTCACTAAGGTGATACTGATATTGAAGACAAGACGTCATGGACCCAGTGACGCGCTGCACCACCCCTCCTAGCCACTCAGATATCTCTCAAAAGATATTTGTTTCATTTCTCACGGAGAACACTGCATAATCTATCGGCCTCTCATTCCGAGATGTGTTGATATTGAAAAGGTGGCACTCTGCTCCATGCCTCCGACGACTAAAAACCAAAACGCACAATAGAGTCTAGAGCCATGAGATTCATCAAAATATCTCGTTAGGAACACTTCCAAAATGATACACTTGTGTTCGTCAAAAAGGACACAAGTTGTAAGAGTCTAAATGAGATCCAAGGATCTTGCCAGTTATATCATGATGGTTTCTATGCTTCAAACGGTCTACAGTCGTGGGGTGATCTCCAGCGACTCACTGAATCGTGGGTGCACTTCGGTGTGTCCGTGTAAGCCCTTTCGGGGGTATCTGGTTCAGAACGGCCTGGGGGAGATTAGAGAAAGTCTACACACTATGCTGTTGACGATCTCGAAGTCCTAACTCATAAGTGCTGGATGATTATTACTAACGGTTTTATGCAGCTACTTATAAACATTCATTAACCATCACCACATACATCAAGCATCTTCACCTCAGCTTACTCATACTTATGAAGAACATTCCTCATCAAAGCTCAAATGTTAAAAGTTCAAGACAAGGAGATCAAGTTAACGACCAAGTATAACAACAAAGTCAAGAGGCTAATCAAGATGTCAAGGACAAGTTCATGATGAAAGATTATGGGGAGATTGTTAGCATAAGGAGAAGAGGTATGAGTATGTTGAAGGTCACGACGTCACAATCACATGAAGATACTGATTGAAGGCAAGAACATCCACAAAGACGATTCTTTGAAGATCACATAGCATGAAGGAACAAGAACAAAGACTATTATACAACGACACACGAAGCACATGGAAATGAAGACAAAAGACCAACTCACACCTAGCAACATTTGAATGACCATCCCTTAGGGGGAGATTGTTAGGATTTATAAAAAGCGATGGTCATTGTCGATATTTATTGTATTAAACGTGTCGTTGTGTAATTAGTATATTTAGTCAATAGGGCTTGGACTTAAGCTTATATGTTAAGTATTATATTAAAATGGCCCATGTAAAAGCCCATCCAAGTCCAAGCCCATCCATCTCCAAATAGTATAAATAGAACCTCCCATCCTCACTTGAGAGGTTGGTGTTCTTAAGGTTCTCTCAAGGTATTGTAGTCATTTAGGGTTTGTATCATTGTTTTAAGTGTGTGATTTATATGAAGCTAATATTACATGTTCCACTCTTATTTCTTTGATCATTCCTAGTAGTTGTTGAATTGGTTAGGATAATTATTAGTGATTAACAAAAGTTTTGTATTAAGTGGGAGATATCACCACTATTTGTTGTTATATATTATATTTATGGATTGAATGGGAGTTGGCCGTTATGGGAACGCCAACTAAGGTTAATCTTTGATTGAGATTTTGTTGAGTATAATTCGTGTCTACCTAAAGCGTGTGTTTCAAGTGTTAAAGCGTGAGTTATTCAATGATATGAGTCTTATTCATGGGATGGTTGGGAAAGTAATTTACCACACTTAGGATTTTAATTTATCTGTTTTGTTTTATTTTTTATTTTACACCAATTTGTATCCCAAATATTATCCATACCCTATATCATTCTTCATCCAAACCTTTGATTTATTGAGATTAGGGATTTGAGCAATCTTAAGTATCGTAGTCGTGGATTCGGCTATGTATTTATGATTTTGTCGCCCTTTTTGATATAATATTATTGGTGAAGATTACTTGGTCCTATCTTTAGCCTATTCGAGTTAAGGATTTGAGCAATTGCAAGTATCGTGGTCGTGGATTCGATCATGTATTTGTAATTTTGTCGCTTTTTCTGGAATATGAGATCGATAGAGATTAAAAAGGATGATCAACCCTTACCCAACAAACCCTTTTTACCGCTTTAGACTTGTTTCTCCTTGGCTTTAGTGGGGGAGATGCGTATACTTGCCAAGCCTATGATAGAATATTCGTCACGACTAAGCAACTAAACGATTTAGAATTGTTTTACATTAAAAATTATTTTGGTTTCTACTTCGTTAAGTGTTTGGTTGTGTGATTATGAAAAAACGAATACGTGCTTAAATATAAAAATAAATCCTAATATCTTTTAGGATACATTTTCATACGATTAATTCTAAGGTTTACTTGGGGACAAGTAAAGTTCAAGTGGGGGGATATTTGATGAACTCAAATAAGTACATTTTATTATCATCATTTATCCTATTTATTTGACTTGTTTTATTATATTATCTATGAGAATCGATACATTAATGTTTACTTTAGTAATTCTCAGGTAAAAACAAGCATTATGTGAAACTTGGCGATTTTGGATTAATTATGGAGCAAAACAAGCAAGATGTCAAAAGCCTACTGAAATCCAGAAGATCAAGCTCGTTCTACTCCAGATACGCCGCAATATACTTCTAACATACGGCGTATCACTATCAAGATTTCACAAGTTACAATCCAAGTACATGCGCCGCATACAGAGATCAAGATACGCCGCATCTGAAGACGGTGTACGAATATTCCTGAATATATTAATCTTGGACCCCACGCGAAGTTAAGTCAATGCGCCGCATCTATCAACTCTATGCGCCGCATCGATCCCTCAGACAGAAACTATAAATACCCCAAGGCCAGACGAATTTTAAGACTCTAAGCTTTTGAAGACCGAAGACTTTTTGCATAACCCTAGAGCCGAATTCAGATGACCAAGCAGCACAAGACACACCTCAAACAAAGATACAAGAGCTGTAAGAAGGTCCTGCATGTATTAAATTCATTAAGTAGTTTTGTTTTATTGTATTAGTACGCTTTAATTCATCAGGATTGATGGGCTTGTGTCATGTGACTACGGAAGATCATACACTCCCCTTAATATTGCTTTCCCATTAATTAAAGTTTATATGTTGATGTCTTTGGTGACTTTTATTAGTGCATTGATAACCTCTGTGTCTAGCTGAGTCTTGCTTGGGTCACCATGCCCCTTCCTCGCCTATTTGTTTTAGCGTCTCTTGAATAAATAGGATAGACATAAGTAATCATTAAGGGTTTACTCGCTGATAAGATTAGAGCCAACGAGAAAGGTTTAATTATATACACTTCATATAAAACTAGCAATAAAACAAGTGACAAACTACTTAATTATCAGGACAGGTCTTCTTATTGTCTCGAGTATCTATCTGTGTACGTGTGTGCTAATCGCTGATTCGTGCTCATTAGTTTAGTTTTCTATTTAATGATAACCAAACCGTGCCAGTATCTCAGGCTGAACCCCCTTGCGTTAGATTAGGTTGTATAGCTAACTTAGGATATTAAAATACTGATTAGAATAACTATATAATACGTTTCACTCTTAGTGATCGACACTCTACTTACCATTATATTCATACTGACCGGGTACACTGCTCGTTAAGTGTGTGTGTTATTGATAAGTCGGCTAAATATAAATTTAAAACTTGAGTAGGCATTATTACTGCTAAACCGCAACGACACATCACGCGTACTCATCAATCATCAACAGACTTTTCACCACTTAACAGCTCATCACCAATCAGATATGAAAACATCCTCACTTTAACCACTCCAACACCTCCACCAAGATCTCCTATCATTGTAACTACTCCATCACCAACCAAAACACCAATAGCCACCACACCACCTCCCGCTCCATCTCAACCACCCAAATCACCATCACCTCCCAAGTCTCCAAAACTTAAACCCATAGAACTCTTTGCTACACCACCAACCTCACCACATCCATTTTTGGACAACTTGGAGGACTTGCCACCAAGATCAACAAATCCACCACCTCTTTCGTCTTTTGCTTCCATTGAGCGTATCGCTCATGAACAACCACGGGCATCTTTTATGCCCAATGAGCCTTTTAATTGTGAACCATCTCAACCTCAACCTCTACTTTTTCATCCCATTTATAGGGAAATCCATGGCCCACTATATGGAGACCAAGCTCCACCACCTCAAAAACCTCAACCCTTTTCACCTACTCTTAGGAACATTGACGAGTCCATGTGGATTGATCCTCCACAAACTCAAGAAGAAATCAATGATCAACTAGACCACCTCTATGCCTTCTCCAACATGATGGATTCTCACCTCCATGAAGCTATGCAACTACAAACCACCTTGCTTTCTTCAATCATAGCTCCACCAAATTCCAACAACCAATCAACCAATGTTCCACCACCACCACCAACAAATAAACCTAGTCTACCTCCAAACTTTCCCCGACATGATTGCTCTAATTGTGAGAGAACCGATAGGATAAGTGAAAGAACCAAAATTATGGTTCATCAACTCCAAGATGAAATGAGGTTCATCCTCAATCACATCCTAGAGCGTCTTAACGCTCTTTCTCATCCTCCACAATAGATGATCACATTAGGAGCTTCACATCTTAGGACTTTTTATTTCTAAGTTATTTTTTCTATTCTAGGATTTTTCTTTCTAAGTTATTTTTTATTTTAACATTTCCTTTTACAACATCTCCATTATTGTCCCATTTTATGACTTTTGTCATAAAATATTTTACTAATGAATGATGTTTATTAATGTTTGTGTGACTTTTTCTTGTACATTATATCCATGGTTGGTTTGAACTATTTATCACTAACCTTTGTTTTGTAGCACTCAAGATCCATGCATCTTATACTTGGCACCCTAACTAGGGGGAGTATTGACCAAGGGGGAGCTAATCAAGCTCGGGCTTGCACTACATTCCGCTACGCTTTTCTTCTTTTTGTTTCGACAAAAAGGGGGAGAAAATATTAAACTTAAACTCACACAATTTTTACAATTTAAACTTCTAAATAGATTTAAAAAGTTGCATAAAACTAGTTTAATATATATTTTTAAAGACTTGCACTTTATTTATCTCATTTCTTAAAAATAAACTTTATATTTTATCCTTAACAAAAAGAGGGAGATTGTTAATACAAATATCGCCTAAAAACGTTATTTATATTTTACGATCTTTGCTATATTTTATTTACGACAATTATAAACTTTATTTTAGCAAAACATAAATATAGTTAAGTCTTTTACATATATTAGTCACAAGTCTTTTGTAAACACAAAGTTAAAACATCACCTAACTAGTATATACATTTTACAAGTTTACTTTCATATACATTTTAATTTATAATGTAAATGTATCTTACATCATGGCATGCATCATCTTTGAGATCTTTGGAAGATATCATGAATATTTTGTTTAGATTGTTACTCAAAGAATCATGGAAAGATATGGAAATCGTGTAGGATACTAGAGGATATCTTGGAAAGATTTTTGGTAGATTTCCTGACAGGTCGCGCGGAACCAAATGGTTACACGGACGGAACCCATAATTTGGTTCCGTGCCATCCATGGCTTGCTGAGGTATTTTGCCTATAAATAGCAAGCCACACATTGTTATTTACTCATCACTTACAAGCATAAACAACATCATATATTCTTTCATTCATATCTAACTCATTCATATTTCATTTTAGTGAACTTCTTTGTAGAAAGAAGATCTTACAAGCTTCAACAAAATGTTGCAAGGCTTGTTAGTTTGTCACTGTGTGAATTGTTGTTGTTCATACATCATTGTTTTTACCAAAAAATCATAAATCATCTGTAGTGATCGATTAGTATTTTAGTCCTCAAAATACATAGTGTGACGGGAGTGGTTGTACACTTGTAAAAGAACTCGACATTTAGTTTTGTGTCGAAAATCTTGTGTAAGCGACGTGTAAGGTTTTCTCCGCCGGATAAATGAGCTTGTTGATTAGTAAAGGATACTCTCGAGTTGGATCCTTGGGGAGTGGAGTAGGGCAAGGAAAAAGATTCCTTGTAGACCGAACCACTATAAACCCTCGTGTTGTGGTTTGATCGTTTCTTTCTTTACTTGCATTTTACTTATCGTTTATTACTTACATTAGTTGAATTCACAAAAAGTTTTCAAAGTAAATTAAAATTAAAAATGGTAAAACTATTCAACCCCCCTTATAGTTTTCCACAAGCTGCTTATTTTACCCCAAAATAAGCTTATAAGCAATATAAGCATCACCATCGGTTAGAATTGTCCAAACACTCCAAACTGCTATAACTGGGTTGATTTGGTTTTTTTATCCCCTATAGGTACAAAGTGAGAACTGGAATACCTGAGTTGGATGTTGTCCTGGTCCATCTACAACAGTAATATCCGGAATGTTAGTGGTCATGGCTGCTCTGGTACCCAGCACCAGTTTCGAAAATGTTAGTGGTCATGGCTGCCCTGGTACCCAGCACCACTTTCGAAATATCTCATTACCCGAATACCCTCCAACTGTCCTTATAGCATCTGCAAAACAATGTCAAATACAAATGTTTCAGATGGCAAATTTAACCTATTTACTAATATATTTTTGAACCCAATCTGACTCGTTTCGCCCATACTTAAAAATGCCATGTTTAAACTTTTAACCCAGACCCATTTTGATACATAACTGAAAAACACTAAATAAAATTCAGTAGAAAAAGAAAATCACACATGGCACACGCCATCTAACTCATACTATCACATTAGCATAAAAAAAAATCATTTATGAAGACAAAATGTGTTCTTTTACATTTCCTATGGCATAAGCAAATCCTAACACTTCACTGCTTGTCCTTGTAAGCAAAAGGATAAGCATAAGGGAAACAAATCACACACGACACACACCATCTAACTCATATACTATCACATTAGCATAAA
Source organism: Artemisia tridentata subsp. tridentata (assembly GCA_021014915.2). Lineage (NCBI taxonomy): Eukaryota > Viridiplantae > Streptophyta > Magnoliopsida > Asterales > Asteraceae > Artemisia > Artemisia tridentata. The sequence continues at coordinate 359,427,748 of CP139507.1, read as the reverse complement.
AAAGGAATCATCTATGAATTAAAGCAATAAAAATCCTTCTCACTTGAATGTTATACAAAAAAGAAAAACATATACCCTATAGTGGAAGCTCATTACATGCTTTCTACCAAGCAACTATCTCTGTAACAGTTAAATCATTGGTTAAGCTTGTTAGATAAGAGTTTGAAGAGAAACCAGCATCCCAGGAAATTCCGTTTGTGAAAAATGATGGCTGTTTAAGTTCCGAAAATGCACCCTGAGTGCCTAAGACCAGAAGCACTAATGACATATCTGGCTTGTCTCAAGACGTTGTTGAACACATAACAACCCCACTTCGATTGATCACTGAACTCCAGATGGATTGCTTGATTCAGCTAAGGGTATACCGTAATTGCATCCTCGATGTTTGTTGCTTCAAGAAGGTCTCTAAAAATGAAGTTTCAACCTATCCCGCCTGCTGCAACTCTGAATCCACTGGTGGTACTGAGTTCAGTGTAAATTCCTATATGGAACGGATAACACTTGATTATTAAGTTCATGTCAAAGACTATATACTCATGACATGTCAGTAGATTGAATAAGCTAATGATCTGATGTTGGTCATGATCTGTACTACATGAAATTGCCATCTTCGATGTTATTTAGACTCAAACTGTGTTACACAATCTTTTTCCAACTTTTTTTTTCTATAAAATACAGTTAGTATGGATTTTAAATACAAAAACGATATTACATCGAAATCAAATAAGTATACGTCTCGAAATTTCTACCAGTGGGTAATAGGGACTGATGAGTGGCCTTTTACTCATCATTTTACACCTGAAAAACCCCACAATAACGACCAAAAACACCCAAATGGACCAAATATTGTTACAAATATCCTTGAATTGTGTTTTATGTGTTTCAGGTACAAAAGGATTGAAAACGGGGCAAACATGGACAAAACCGAGCATGATATGGAAAAGAGCCGAAAATCGAAGCCGAAAAAAGACAATTATTCATTTGGAGTTAGTTCGAGCTCAGAAAATCCCAAAATGGCCCATGGATTATTCTCATTTGGAAATATTGGTCCCTTGGTTTAACTTTAAAGAATGGCAGATTTGGTCCCCACAAATTACAACAATTACACCTTTGGTCCTTGGTTTAATTTTGCCTTACCAAACTATAACCAAACCAGATCCACAAATAACTACTATTCAACCATCCTCAACCTCCCAAATTCCCTCCTAATCGCCTAAACCTCTGTTAACCCTCTCCCCATCACTTTCACCTCACTACCAGCCAAAGACTTCACACGGTCTTGTCTCTCCCCCCCCCTCCAAGGCCACGCTAGCAATCCACAACTCAAAAACCCATCAACGGCTGAGGAACAAAGAAGTGGGCACCAAGAAAGCATCCAAGGGCTGGAAAAGAAGCACAAAGGGACAAGATGGAACACTCTCACACAAGAAACACAGAGAAAAGAAGAAACCCTAGTTCTTTTTAGTATAAATAGGCTAGTATTGTAACAGTAGAAACTCAGGTTATAGTTTAGCTTATTTTTAAGGTACTCTTTATTTTCGTTTAGCTTATTTAATTTCCAGCTTTGTAATTTACTCTAGTTTTAATATAATTTCATTTTCAGTTTAATTATTCTAAAAAAATCCAAAAATATTGTCAGCTTATTAACTGCTTATTGCCTTTTTATTCTGCTTATATTGCTTATGTAGTGATTATTATTAGTGGAAATATGCTTTTTAAGCTTAGTATAATCTTAAAATCTCCTAGTGTAGCTTTAAGTTATCTGTTCTAGTTAAAAAATCCAAATAATCCTTCTTAAGGGGTGTTTGGAACAAGTTTCAAATTGGGTTAAAATAGCATGCACTGTTCACTTGCAGCTTTGGGAACTTTAATCTAGTCTAAAATCTGTAATATAAGGAGGTCTGTAGCTGAATTGTAGGTTTTTAATGTTTTGAGTTAAGTAGTATAGGTTTAAAAACTAGTTCCTGATCATAGTAGCCTAATGTAGGATCAAGCTATTTAGGTCCTTGTTTTTGGAATTTTTGAACCCCTTATAGCATGTTAAGATTGAATCCCAGCAGCTGCTTCGGTCTCAATAGTATTTGAAGTCTTTTGACCATTTTTGGCAAAAGTCTGCACACTGAATCAGTTTCTAAGATCCTATTTTAGTGTTCTATTGTAATTTCAAATACCTGATTTTGATGTTTCAAGTTGTTAGGTTAGTGAAGTAGTATGTTTCATGGTTTACAGACTAGGTCTTAGCTTATTAGAGCTTAATCCAAAGTTTGATATTCACCTCAGTAGGCAAATATGGGCTGCACATCAGCAGGCCCTTAGTGGCTTTTGGCTTAATGTGTGCTTGTTAATTGCTTATTTCTTGTACTAGTGGCTTATTGTGATTTTGTTTTTAGTTATATCTTAGCTTATTTCAATTGCAACCTAGCTTATTAGAAGCTTAAACAGCCTCTTGCTTATCAACCTTGGCTTGTTTTTTTTTTTTTTTTTTTTTTTTTTTTTCTCTCTCAACTGATCAGTTTCTCAAAAGCTTTTTCTGAGCTTATTTTACTTTTTCATTCAAAAAGTTTTTTTTATAAAAGTTATTTTTTTAAGCACTTTATAGTTTTGTTAAAAGAAAAAAAAAATAATAATAAGAACAAAAAGTGATAGACCTGGGACTCGAACCCAGGCCTCCTCACTCACAAACACACAAGTTAACCAGTATGCTCTAAGTTATGCTTGTGTTTCTATTGCAAAATTTAATTTATAACATTGTTCTTCCTAGTTAGCTTATTTAACTGTTTCAGCTTATAGACAGCTTACCAGTTAGCTTTTTGAACTTTTCATATTTTTCTTAGCTTTCTGATAGTACAAAGTAACTTTAGAAAAATTTTCAGATTTTTCTCTTGTCGTTTAGTGTTTTTAATTATTTATTTTCTTTTATTTAGTATTTAATTCGTATTTAATTAATTAAAAGTCAAAAAAGTATAATTCTTTTTTTTTCAAAATTTTCTTTTATCATTTAGGACGTAGGAAAATTATTTTGGTATTCGTAGGGTTAGTTTTTAATAGATTTGACGTTTATGCTCGTTTTCGTTTCCCAGTATACGTTATTTTGTTTTCGTTTTATTAGATATTAAAAACCAAAGTGACCCTCGTCTTTTCAAGCATTTTAATACCAAACCGAAAACGATATCCTCAATTTCACACCTCGTTGGGACCTCGACCCGGGTATACGCTTATCCGGTTATTTATTTATTGATTTGTGCGTCGAGTGTTGCTCGTTGACTTTTCTTAGTGAAAGGTTTGACTTGTGACCTGCTTTTGACAAACGATCAATTTTTGGCGCCGCTGCCGGGGAGCTGTGTTGCGACAATATCGTCACGGTTTGACGATTAGTGACGTGAAGAACCTTCCTCGTGAAGTTTCGTATATATCTTGTGAATATTTTTTATCAAAAATCCAAAAAAATTGAAAAACCTTGAAAAAACCAAAAAGATTTTCCTTTTCCAAATTCATTTTTCTTTTAAATTTATTTTTGGTGTATGCACACCCGTTCCCAATCACACGTACTTGATAAATCTTCTCTCATACCGACTCGTCGTTCTCGTCGACGCAAAAGAGTTAACGTACCCGAGTTACATCCTCAAGTTGATACTCCCATTACCGAAATGGCCGAGGATCAACGTACCATGCAAGAGTTACTCCAATGTCCCACCGTGGGATATGGAGATGCTATTGTTATACCACCAATTAACAACACAAATTTTGAGCTTAAAACCGGTTTGATACAAATTGTTTAGGGAAATCAATTTCATGGTTTTGAAAGAGAGGATCCCCACGCACACATCCGATGGTTTAATCAGTTGACCTCCACAAACCACCATAAGGATGTCACTAATGACACTATGAAATTGATGTTATTCCCATTTTCCCTCGAGGGGGCAGCCCGGATTTGGCTTGAAAAAGAACCCCCTCAATCGATCCATACTTGGGAAGATCTCGTCCATAATTACATCAAATCGATACGTTCTACAATGCCTTAACTCAATCGGATCAAGATTCACTCAACGCAGCAGCCGGTGGCAATATCTTGAGTCGAATGCCGAAAGATATCTTAATGATTATCGAGAACAAATCCAAAGTTCCCACTTCACGAAACAAACCGGTTGTTTCGAAAGTGAATTCTTCCACCCCTTCTTCTTCATCGGCCCATCCATCGGAGATGGCCGAGCTTACCGATGCTATTCGTATGATGATGAAAGAGTTTAAGCTCCAGAATCAGAAACCGGAGCCCGTCAAAGCAGTTACAGAAACTTGTGTTATATGTGGTGGTCCCCATCCTTATTATAATTGTGCAGCTACCGATAGCCAAGTTTGCAATGCTACCATAGCAGCAGCAAACTACAATCAAAATCAAGGATTTCATCCTCAAAATGCTAGTAACCTAATGGGACCACCCGGTTTTCCACCCGTTCAAAACAACCAAAATCGTTTTCATCAAACCAACCAAGGTTACAATCAAAACCAAAGTTACAACCAAAACCGTGGAAACAGTTATCATGCTCAACCGCAACAAGTCTATCAATCTCCTCCTGCACAAGTTGCACCTTCTCCCGATTTCACAAACTATATGAAGACAACAGATGTTAGCATACGAGCCATGCAAAATCAAATTAATAACATGAGAGTTGAACTTCGGAAAGAGATTGATACGACATTGAATCAACAAACAAATGAGCTTAAGCAAATGATGAGTGGTTTTTTACAAATGAATCAACCCTCAACCTCGGGTACATCGTCTTTTCCTAGCAACACAATTGCTAACCCGAGGGGTGATATGAAAGCAATCACCACCCGAAGTGGTGTTTCATATGATGGACCCACGGCTCCGACTACCGCTTCTTCTCTTCCCCCCAAGGTAGTCGTCCGTGAGACCGAGGTGACAAAGGACACGGAACTTCCTACTAATAACGGAAGAACCGAAGACGTCCAACCTCCGGTTGTCCAGCCGTCTGAACCAAAGGTTGTTTTTGAGCCCCAAGAAGCTCCTATAAAAGCAAAACTTCCTTATCCTTCGAGATTGAATGATCAAAAGCTCCGCGAAAAAGCTTCAAATCAAATGGAGAAATTCTTTCAAATCCTCCAAGAATTGCATTTTGACATAAGCTTCGCGGATGCTTTGCTTCTGATGCCTAAGTTTGCTTCTACCATCAAAGGTTTATTGAGTAATAAGGAAAAATTATTTGAACTGGCAAAAACTCCTCTGAACGAGAATTGCTCAGCGGTTCTCCTTAAAAAGCTCCCTGAAAAGCTTGGAGATCCCGGAAAATTTCTCATTCCATGTGAATTTTCGGGAATGGTTGAATGCTACGCCTTGGCCGATCTTGGTGCAAGCATCAACCTAATGCCGCTTTCCGTCTGGAAAAAACTTTCTCTGCCCGAATATACCCCCACTTGCATGACCCTCGAGCTTGCGGACCGGACCATAACCCGTCCACTTGGAATAGCCGTGGATGTCTTTTTCAAGGTCGGGAAGTTCCATTTTCCAGCCGATTTTGTGGTTGTAGATTTTGATGCTGACCCCCGGGTTCCTCTAATTCTTGGAAGGTCATTCCTGAGGACCGGGCGAGCTCTGATTGATGTTTATGGTGAAGAAATAACACTGCGGGTTGATAATGAAAAAGTCACGTTTAACATTAATCAGAACTCGAAATCCCAAACCACCAAATGCAACGTTGCTGCGGTTGATAAAAAATCTAATCCCGCAATTGCTTCCGAAAGAATTGATCCGACACTTTCAGGATTCACGGTTAAGAGTATTTCAGATAAACGTGCTGAGCTCAAAGCCATGAAAATTACCCCTGATTCGAGAAAATGGTTTGAAAGTTGTGCTACGAAAGTTAAGAGTGTTCTTGATTATGATGAACAAGAATCGGAGACCACAACGGAAGTGGTAAAAATTGCTAGCTCTAAGAGCACACCACTTGTCCCACCTCCAGAACCGGTTTATCGTATTGAGATTGTCAATTCTGTGAATGAAATTAAAACCTCTTCAAATAACAATTCTATTTCATCTCCAGAACCTACCCTTTCCGACTCTTCCCCATCTCTCACACCGGTTGAGGGAAGTGTTTCCACTATGGAAGAGCTCGAGGTTTTCTTTAGTGATGAGCCAATTTCACCGGAAATTGATGACACCGTCTTTGATCCGGAGGGAGATATTCGTTTAATTGAAGAATTGCTATACAATGAGCCGTCATCTTCACTCCCTCCGACGGAAATTAAAGAAGAAAAACTGCCTAAATCCGTTCAAGTTGTTGATTCTAAATCAGAAGAACAAAGTAGTGGCATTACCACTTCTAGTATTGATTTTCTTCTTGAGGTGTTCACCGATGAACTCGCTCACATCGATCCAATCCCACCGGGGGATAAGGACGATGAGTTTGATTTTGAATCTGATCTTAAAACATTAGAATTTTTGCTGAACCGTGATCCGTCTAAATGTGATTCTTACTCCGAGGAGTTCACCGAGAAACTCGCTCGTGAAGATCCAATTCCATCAGAAAATGATGATGAACTTTTTGACTTTCATGCTGATCTTAAAGAAGTTGCAAATCTTTTGTACCATACTCCATCATTTGATTCTTACACCGAGCTTAAAGATTTGCAAAGTGATGACGATCTTTTCGACTTTGGATCTGATGAAAATGAATGGAAGCAGCTTTTATATGGAAAATCTTCTGATGATAAAACTTTTGAAGATAAAAATCAAAAAATGAAAATCGTGATTGAGGAACCTACGATTGTTTCAAATGACTTATCTCCTCAATCACCCGAGGGTGATTCTCTTTTCTCAGCTGAGTCCTCCACCGAGTACCCTGTTTATTTTTTTTGTGAAGACAAAGTGTTCAATCTAGGCATACTAGATGGTGGTGAAACTCATTCTATAATGAAATTGACTCTTGATAAGAATTTAAAGTTACATACCTCATTCGAGGAACTTTTAATTCTGGAGAAAAGTGATTCCCTTCTGTTCTATCTTCATTGTGAACTCCTATTCTGCACGGAGTTAAATCTGACTGAAACTTTACTCTCATTTCCTTACGGAAATGAGGACAAAGTTTTTGACCCCGGCATCTCCGCTTATAGTTTCTCTTATTTAGAGCCGTGGGTATCTCATCGGAGTGGAACTTTCATGAACTTCAATGTTTATCCAAACATTTTGAATGAAAGTCCGATGGAGATTTTCTCTTCCACTTGCTTCCCCATGGACAATTAAATTCGGGGTCGAGTCAAGCTCGTGACTCGGTTAGCAAAAACAAGCGCTTCGTGGGTGGCAACCCATGCTTATCATTCTATCTTCTTTCTTATTTCTAACACTAAGTGTGGGGGAGTTCCTCTACTTGTGCTTTGTTGTTGTATGTTTGCCTTTGTTTTCAGGATTCCCGTAGATCGAGATGATTGATGCGCATGTTTTCAATCCAGCCGCCCAATATCCGATCTTTATATTTATGTTTATCCAGGGATATCTTATAAATCCTTTTTGTGAAAACAAGATTTCGTTTCCACACTTAGATGTAACATTACCTTTTTACGTTCTATAGTGTCAGCTTAGGCCGGTACTTTGAATATTGAGGGCAATATTCAATTCTAAGTGTGGGGGGGGGGGGGAATTCTTGCGAATTTGACCAAAATTTTAAAATTTTTTACATTTTGTACCTACTAGTCCCCTAGCACCCCCGTTTTGACCAAAAATTTAAAAAAATTTATCATCTTTTAGTTAAATTTTGCATGAAAAAGAAGTGCTTTGCACAATAAATAATAATTTGCTATACATTAATGCTTCGGTATTAGTGGAAGTTTAGACTTGATTAGGCTAGAACAAGGGGAATCCCGACTCTGCTAGAGTGTTGATCTAGCTGCTACCCTTAACTTTTAGGCTAAGTTTTTACGAATTGTGCAAATGAAAATGCTAAGCGTGGAGTAGTTGGTTCTCTTTAGAGCTTATATAAGTAATCTATGGCTTTTCCTCCCAGGAGCTCCTAATATGACTAAAATAAGTGCTATTTTCAAACTTTTGAACGCAAAAACCGTTTTTGTTAAGCAAATAAATTTTTATACAATCTTGATTTAGAATACTAGTTCAAAGTTTTATTTAAATTTTGGAACAAGCATACTTTCGTAAACATAATAAGAATGCAAAATGAAAGTGAGTCGTTGCTTGAAAGTTGCAAAAGTTAAAGTTTTAAGTATGAATAAATAAGTCCTAACCTTCGGTTCGAGATCGGTCCTTGGATCCTTATTACCAAAAGGCGTTTAGGTCTTGGCTACCCTCTTGCACCGGCCCTTGGACCCTTAATTCTGAAAGGCGTTAAGGTCTTGGAACTCTCCGTTGTAACGGCCCTTGGATCCTTTATTCCGAAAGGTGTAAGGTCTTGGAATTTCCCCGTGAAGCTCCGTAGTTTATGGTACAAGAATGAGTTAAGTCAAAAAAAAAAAAAAAAAAGAAAAAAAAAAAAAAAAAAGAAAAAAAAAAAAAAATGAATGAAAAATGAAAAAGATGTTTATGTTTGTTGCTTATGAATAAATGTGAGAAACTTGCTTCTTCTTAAATTTAAATCGAAAGTTGAACTAGTGTTCGTCAAAATTGTCTAAAAGTTGGACGGTGATTTAGAAATTGTTGACTTCAAAGATCCCGTGAGCTCCGATACTATTCTCGAGGGTGTAAAAACCTAGCCTCCTAAGTTTACTAAGGACAAGCTGAGAAGAAAGTCGCTACATGGAGTGATCTCACATTTGAATCTCTAATTTCTAAATCATTGTCGGTTTTTAACCCTAATAAATGTCGATTTTTACGGTCAAAACTTTGAAAACAAGCACACACACACCTAACTTATGAATAATTGCGGGAGTGAAAAGTTAAGTCTCGACTTACACAGATTACTAATATAAGTAGTGTTAGCATTTTACAAAAACATTTGCACAAGGGTTTTAGACTTAGTTGGGGAGTATAAAAAGAGGATGACGATTACAATTCCCCGGAGTCACCCATTTTGTGTGATTCCCGTTCCATAATGCCATTTTTTGAAAATCAAGCATGATATTTACGTTTGTTCTCGTTTAAATTTACTTGCATTTTATAATAAAGTCAAAACGGGGTGATATATTTTTGGTACCTTGATATTCTTTTGATCCTTTCATTACTTTATATGATCGGATTGCTAGGGACTAGCAATTGTTTAGTGTGGGGGATTGATTAGTGGCCTTTTACTCATCATTTTACACCCGAAAAACCCCACAATAACGACCAAAAACACCTAAATGGACCAAATATTGTTACAAATATCCTTGGATTGTGTTTTATGTGTTTCAGGTACAAAAGGATTGAAAACGGGGCAAACATGGACAAAACCGAGCATGATATGGAAAAGAGCCGAAAATCGCAGCCGAAAAAAGACAATTATTCATTTGGAGTTAGATCGAGCTCAGAAAATCCCAAAATGGCCCATGGATTATTCTCATTTGGAAATATTGGTCCCTTGGTTTAACTTTGAAGAATGGCAGATTTGGTCCCCACAAATTACAACAATTACACCTTTGGTCCTCGGTTAAATTTTGCCTTACCAAACTATAACCAAACCGGATCCACAAATACTACCCAGCCCATCCCACTAAAACTTAAACAAACCCACCAAAAGCCCAAGCCCATCAACCCTTTGCTAAACCTAATACGGGTCAAACAAGAATAGTCAAACCCCCGTCCTAACTACTATTCAACCATCCTCAACCTCCTAAATTCCCTCCTAATTGCCTAAACCTCTGTTAACCCTCTCCCCATCACTTTCACCTCACTACCAGCCAAAGACTTCACATGGTCTTGTATCTCCCCCCCCCCTCCAAGGCCACGCTGGCAATCCACAACTCAAAAACCCATCAACGGCTGAGGAACAAAGAAGTGGGCACCAAGAAAGCATCCAAGGGCTGGAAAAGAAGCACAAAGGGACAAGATGGAACACTGTCACATAAGACACACAGAGAAAAGAAGAAACCCTAGTTCTTTTTAGTATAAATAGGCTAGTATTGTAACAGTAGAAACTCAGGTTTTAGTTTAGCTTATTTTTAAGGTACTCTTTATTTTCGTTTAGCTTATTTAATTTCCAGCTTTGTAATTTACTCTAGTTTTAATATAATTTCATTTTCAGTTTAATTATTCTAAAAAAATCCAAAAATATTATCAGCTTATTAACTGCTTATTGCCTTTTTATTCTGCTTATATTGCTTATGTAGTGATTATTATTAGTGGAAATATGCTTTTTAAGCTTAGTATAATCTTAAAATCTCCTAGTGTAGCTTTAAGTTATCTGTTCTAGTTAAAAAATCCAAATAGTCCTTCATAAGGGGTGTTTGGAACAAGTTTCAAATTGGGTTAAAATAGCATGCACTGTTCACTTGCAGCTTTGGGAACTTTAATCTAGTCTAAAATCTGTAATATAAGGAGGTCTGTAGCTGAATTGTAGTTTTTTAATGTTTTGAGTTAAGTAGTATAGGTTTAAAAACTAGTTCCTGATCATAGTAGCCTAATGTAGGATCAAGCTATTTAGGTCCTTGTTTTTGGAATTTTTGAACCCCTTATAGCATGTTAAGATTGGATCCCAGCAGCTGCTTTGGTCTCAATAGTATTTGAAGTCTTTTGACCATTTTCGGCAAAAGTCTGCACAGAACAAAAGTCTGCACACTGAACCAGTTTCTAAGATCCTATTTTAGTGTTCTCTTGTAATTTCAAATACCTGATTTTGATGTTTCAAGTTGTTAGGTTAGTGAAGTAGTATGTTTCATGGTTTACAGACTAGGTCTTAGCTTATTAGAGCTTAATCCAAAGTTTGATATTCACCTCAGTAGGCAAATATGGGCTGCACATCAGCAGCCCCTTAGTGGCTTTTGGCTTAATGTGTGCTTGTTAATTGCTTATTTCTTGTACTAGTGGCTTATTGTGATTTTGTTTTTAGTTATATCTTAGCTTATTTCAATTGCAACCTAGCTTATTAGAAGCTTAAACAGCCTCTTGCTTATCAACCTTGGCTTGTTTTTTTTTTTTTTTTTTTTTTTTTTTCTCTCTCAACTGATCAGTTTCTCAAAAGCTTTTTCTGAGCTTATTTTACTTTTTCATTCAAAAAGTTTTTTTATAAAAGTTGTTTTTTTAAGCACTTTATAGTTTTGTTAAAAGAAAAATCAAAAAAATAAAAATAAAATAAGAACAAAAAGTGACAGACCTGGGACTCGAACCCAGACCTCCTCACTCACAAACATACAAGTTAACCAGTATGCTCTAAGTTATGCTTGTGTTTCTATTGCAAAATTTAATTTATAACATTGTTCTTCCTAGTTAGCTTATTTAACTGTTTCAGCTTATAGATAGCTTACCAGTTAGCTTTTTGAACTTTTCGTATTTTTCTTAGCTTTCTGATAGTACAAAGTAACTTTAGAAAAAAATTTAGATTTTTCTCTTGTCGTTTAGTATTTTTAATTATTTATTTTCTTTTAATTAGTATTTAATTTGTATTTGATTAATTAAAAGTAAAAAAATATAATTCTTTTTTTTTCAAAATTTTCTTTTATCATTTAGGATGTAGAAAAATTATTTTGGTATTCGCAGGGTTAGTTTTTAATAGATTTGACGTTTATGCTCGTTTTCGTTTCCCGGTATACGTTATTTTGTTTTCGTTTTATTAGATATTAAAATCCAAAGTGACCCTCGTCTTTTCAAGCATTTTAATACCAAACCAAAAACGATATCCTCAATTTCACACCTCGTTGGGACCTCGACCCGGGTATACGCTTATCCGGTTATTTATTTATTGATTTGTGCGTCGAGTGTTGCTCGTTGACTTTTCTTAGTGAATGGTTTGACTTGTGACGTGATTTTGACAAACGATCAGGGACAATACCTGAGATGTTGAATTTTTGAATCCATCATTTTTGTTAATATTTGAAGCATGCCTTGTTCCCTCTCTGCACCACCCTATCAAGTACATGGTAAAAATATGATAGTTGCAAAACTTGTGCAAACTGGTACTATGCTAATGTGTTGAAATTGACACTCCTTATTTCTAAAAAGCTTTTCCAATTGGGTTGCACTACCTTTATGCTAGTTTTTCGTAAACTGGTACACATTGGCATAGGAATGGGTCAATTGGATTGTCTTTTAACTCAAACATTTCAAATAGAAAACAAAAGGGCAATGGGTCACGTTGGTCAAACAGGTTAATAGGCCTTAATTCTTTATTCCAAATTTTGTAGCATTAGTGTGTAATGATATTGTTTTGTTATTATAATTAACGATAGCAGTTTATTTATTATTTAGTTTATGATCATATTCAAAGCTTATAATAAAATGGATTCTAATTAATGTCGAAGGGGAAGTAAATTGGCATATGACCTTTGTGTATTTAGATAAATCAATACACAAATAAATTACATGAACTTCAAATTTTGCATAATGAAAATGATAAACAAAACTAAAAGAAGAGCGAATACCTCATAAGAAGTGTCATCTAGCATTTAAGTGAAATAACACTTACCTAATCATGACATCCATTGTTGATCATTACGAAACATGCCATCATCATTCTGAACATGTATGAACCTGTGTACGTGTATAATTGTATAAATGAGTTGCTTATTATATAGTGATCATTGTATCTTTTAAATTAGAGCTTTTTACAAAGGAAAAAGTCTTACCATTCATGTGTGATGTGGCTCTTCGTCACTATCACACATGAATGGTAAACATAGCTTTTAGACATTTAATCAAACAATTAGTGTGCATTATTTATATTTCATAATCAGTAAATATGATGATTACCAGTAATCATCTTGACGTTTACACTGAGATTTATACCTCTGCGAATTTTCTCGGCATTGTCATGTCTTGGCGGGTCAAATAGGGACAACAATCCAACAAACTGCCATAGACCACCAGCGCTATATTTTTCAGGCAGTTCCTACAAACTCATCACATACAAACCGATATGGAGAGTTAGCAATCATGATTAAACACATTTAAAAGATTAAAGAATTTACCTTTCTTTTTAGTTTTGCCCAGTCACCTATGCTTTCGTACTTATCAAAAAGGATATTACATTATTGAATCTATAGAAACAAACACACGGAATAAGCATATAAACGGCTGACCTATTCAACCTACCGATCAATACATAGAAAACATGAAAAATAATATTGCATACCTACAGATCAATTATAAAGTTGATTGAAACAATTTATTGTGATACTTTCCTGGCTTTTCCATTGATTATCTTAGACCACATACACAAACTAATCCTGTATAAGAATAAATTTAAACAAGCAAATCAAAAACGTATTATAATTGAATGGAAAACCAAAAACGAAAAAACATTACTTACCAATTAGTAAAATCCCCAATTCTTTTTCTAGGGTTCTTGTAAAACACAATTAAATTGAAAGTAAAACATACAAATAATGCAGAGTATGAACCTGAAATAGAATTCGATTATAACCGATAATTACCCATTTTTCGGTTTGGCCAGCAACAAAACCACTGGAAAAGATTCGACTTATTAGGGTTTTGTTAATGGTTGAATGAAAGATATATAGACCAAATTGTAAGTTATTTTTGGATATTATTTTGAATGCATTGACATTAATGGGTGTATTGAAACTGAAAATTCAAAACCGATTATTGTGAGCGTGTAGCAATAGAGAGAAAATTTGTAGGAAGAATTGATTGAATGTGTCCACATTGAATGCTCATATGAAACTGCCGATTTGAATGTGAAATCGTATAGAAGAAGTTTTTTTTTTTTTTTTTTTTTTTTTTTTTTTTTTTTTTTTTTTTGGTAAAAGCGAGTAATCTTCCACCCTTGGTAAAATACATTAACCCAAAAATGTTGAAGTACAATGGATGAGGGTGAATTCCCCACCTGGGCCCGATCAGGGCTAAAACAGCTGCACCATATGTGCATCAAACCAAATCTAACAAGCTAAACAAATAGCTAACAAAAGAAACAAAAATAAATTGTTTATGACATGCCATAAACATGAACAACTAATTATTTCTTTTGCGGCCTTGCACCTTGAAATCTCCTATATAATTTGAAGAATTCGCCAAGAATGTAGTAGTTTCATTTGATTCATCCTCCACCTCATCATCACTTGACTCGACTTGCATTTTCTTATTCAAAGGAACTTGATTCTCCTCGGGATCAAAAGCAAGAGAATCAAAAGGGTTTGGTGTTGCAATATTTGTAACATGTGTAACCGTCTTCTGACTCATGTTCGTAGAAGTAGATGCAATATTATTAGACTTACCCACCTTATTCTTTGGACGGTAGTAGTAACTGGGTTTAGGTTTGTGCAAGCGAACACCATCAATGTTACGGGTCTTTTCAGGTTGTTTTCCTTTTTTCTTTCTTCCGCTTAACTTCTTCAAACCCATCATCCAAACATTGGGTTGAAACAGCCTCATTAGGCCTCTTGGGACATTGATCAATATCATGACCAAAAATCTTACATAAATGACACCTTGGAGGTTTCCACTCATACTCAACTCTAATAGTCTGTTTAGAAAAACCCTCGCCTTCCAACAAAGGAAGGGCAACAATAAGACTTTCTTTCAAGTCATTTTCAGAACTAATCTCGACCAACACCCGTGCAAAACTACAACGACCCCATGCTTTTTCACACATCTTGCTAGTCATAGAGTCGAGCATCTTAAGAATTCCGAGCTGTGTAGCAATAAGGCTTAACCCCTCTGCTGAATAGGCCGCAATAGGAACATCATGGAGTTTAATCCACACCGGTATTTTAGTCAAATCTTCCTTTAGCAAACTAGTATTCAGCGTGCATTCTTTAAGAATAATCAGAACATTTCGGATAATCCACGGACCAGATTCCAACACATCTTCCATGCCCTTTCTAGTTTCAAATTGAAAAAAGAAAAAACCTTTTGTGTTTCTCATAACCTTAGTTAAACCATATTTCGACCACACACTACGTACATAGTACTCAACCACCGGAAAAGCCAAACTCTTACCAATAAAATACCCGTACAAAGTATTGTTGAATTTATTACTAACCTTCTCCATGGTAGCACGTGGTATAGCAACATCAGCCCCCTCACATGTAATATCATATTCCAATGGGCTCACAACCACCCTTGGTGTAGACACTTCGGGTTTCAAGACCTGTGCAAAAGAGATGGTTTCGGGACTCTTGGTGACCTCATTTGGTTTAGACGGCTCATGGTTTGTTAGATCAACAGCAGGCATATCATTTCCATTAGCAAAAGAAACCCCATTCGGTCGTGAGCTCTTCTCGTTATACCCTTCCTCTTGAAACTGAACCACACGATTCGCCTTTACAGGAGTTCTGCTGGAAGGAATCATTTTACCATCAATGTTCTTCACTTTTTTCGCTAAAGAACTTAAAACCTCACCATAACTTTCCTCTACTCCCATCTCTCCCATATTCGACATAACCCAAAAACAAAATCTTAGTGAACAAAACCAGCAAATACAATGAAAACAAGAAGACTATAACGTCTGCTCTTCAGGAACAAACCGTGTAAAACCCTAGTGTAAACTAGGGTTTATAATCATCAACATACATAAAATTATCCCATAATTGGAAGTCGATCCAAAGAAGCAATAAAAACCCTAAAAAACGAGAAAAGGAAACCGAACCCTAACAAAACAGAATTGATCGATCACTAAAGAAAACAGCCTACAATCGATTTAATGAAAGGATCAACATCATAAGGATGAGATCGTAATAGTTAATTGAGTGATCATAAAAGTCGATTATTGATAAGGAGGGGGAATCAAATCGGATAAGCATAAAACCCTAGAAAACGATTTGCAACCAACCTACTAAATCTTGTGAAACAAAACAGAAATTCAATTAAGAATCAACTAACAATGAATGTTAATCAATAGCTTAATCAGATTAATGCAAGAAAACACAAGGGATTTGGCAGATTGATGAAGATCGATTACATAGTGTTAGGGTTTTTAGTCGCCATTTAGAGAGAGAGAAGTTTTTTTTTTTTTTTTTAATGCCTTTTTTGCATTGTATAGAAGAAGTTTTTAGAACACCGAATGAGAGTTTTACTTTACTAAAATATCTATGCCCTTTCCATCAAGACACATCAGCGCATTTAATTTTTAGAAGCTTCAAAGGGTGATACAAAAGTACATTATATTAGAATTCATAGATTGAACTCATACAAGTCAGAAGATTATAAACTATATTTTGTAGAGTATTAGAAAAACTAGAGGGACCCAAAACTAACAACTATACTTCGTATCAAATCCACCACATGAACTACAATTAAAAATAATAAATAAATAAATAATAATGTAAGAATATCTTACTTTTTTTTTTTATTATTATTACTTTTTTTTGGGTAACTGTGATTTCCGACCTTTTGTCCGACTAATCTACGGGTATGAAACTACCGCCACACAAACTCAAACCAGGTAAAACCCTCATTTTTCAGGAGGTTGCCGTGACCACTTAAGATTGATTGCACATAGCAGGAATTGAACTTGTGACCTCACATATTTTAGATTGATAGTTACAAGCCTTTTTGCCACCAGTCTTCATGTTGCATAGCCAAATCAGTTATGAGCATAATTAAGTAAGATGTTATATGTGCGCACCAGTCTACATTTTTTTCTGTTTTTATTTTTACATAAACGACCCCTATATTTTTATACTTATTTTTTTGACATATAGGATTATTTTTTAAGATTGACCATGGAAAGTTTGATTTTGACTTTCAATTTGCCAATAGAAATGCTTTATTTTCAAATCTATGATCCAATTTCAACTCATTCAACATTGTTTTGACACTTTTTGAAAATATCATATTATATAAAAGATAACATTTAGCATCCAAAGTGAATTTATTTTTTTCTATTTTCAGTTTTGTAGAGATTTTACAAGCTTAACTGTTGACATTATATGCATAGGGTTGCGATTGTGTGCAAAGGAGCGGAAAATCCCACTCCCTAACAAGTTTGAAAGGGTCTCCAAATACCGCTCATGTCTGCTTTCTTCCCCGATTTCACATACGGTACATTTCTTCCACAATTTCTTATCTTTCACCACCTTCTTCCTTAATTCAGTTTCAAAATCTCAAAATTCGGTTTCGATTGTTGTTTAAACTCATCATACATTCGTTCAAGCGTTACAAATTACAACATTTTTGATGAATTCGAATTTTATCACAATTAGGGTTTCATTAAATTTGAGTCGACAAAACTACTATAAAAATTATTGATTAACACTAAATTAACATTCTATAACATCAATTCTTCATTCTTTTTTTTTTTTTTTTTTTTTTTTTTTTTAAAGTCTTTTCTTTTCTTTTCTTTTTTCTAAAGTTTTTATTCTAAAATGTTCATCAAAGGAAAGGAAGATATCATCCTTTGATGACAGCTTAACATCCGTTAACATGTTCATCAATAAGTTATTCACCAAAAGATGTTAACTTGTTCCTCAATAAAGGTACTTAAGGTAACTTGATGTTCATTATATGATTTGTTCATTATATCTTGATGTTGATCATATCTGATGATCATCAACTTATTATTCATCATATCTTGATGTTCACATACCTTGTGAATTGTGAGTTAGAAGAAAATTAAGAGGAAAATAACGGACACATATTAGCCATTTATGGCTTTTTAGACTTTTAAGAGAGACTCCTTTTTAATTTGATCATCTTTATATGCATATCATATTATCATGTGACAAATTTCCGAATCCACTGCCGTGTGAACCTCAATTTTTTTTACCACATTTCTTTTTAAGATAATCATATGCCGACTTGTGTCGAACAACAAAATATACGAAGTTCTGGCATCATGGATTATTGATCAAAGATAGGTAAATAAAAAAGACTAACAATATATATTCGCTTTTCATTGTGGTTTTGAAATGTTCCGCAGAGGTGGTCAATCATATCTTTCCCCACATGTGAGATGATAATTCATTTAGCATAGCCATAGGTAAGAATAAAATATTGTTAAAGATGAATGTGGGGTTTATAAAATTGTTTATATGATTCCTATACTTGATAAAGTATTAGCATAATATAATGAAGTCGGTTGAACTCAAACATCAATCTAGCATCATTATTTCAATATTGTGCATGATCTCCTCACAGTATGCCCCACTATCCACTTTGGTCCACAGTGTCTATCAGAATTTTTGTATTATGCTTACTTTTTCTTTTTTAGTTTAGAATTTATGCCAACTGTTACATATTAAAAAACAAAGTGTTGTCATAACAACTTAATTTATGTAAAATATTTCATTTGTATCTTGGCATTAGTCATCTGATATAACGACATATTACTAAAAATAATTTATAACGCGACCATATTATTCCTGTAAAGGCTAGCAACATTTTTTAGAAATCATACAAAAGTTACATATAAAAGTACAAAACAAATCCTAAGCAAATTTTTAATCATTAAAGCCATTTCCTTCAAAATTACGAATATGTATCACGTTTGCAAACTATAGTGACCTCAATTTATGCACAAAGACTTGTTTGTTCTTAACGAAAGCTAGCTAGAGTGTAATTACCCGACCGTCGAAGTACAAAACAAAGCCTAAGCAAATCTCGACACCCCAACCCCCTCCACCTATAAGTTATATAGTTCTTACATGTATTTTGTTCATTTTGCTTATGGTAATTGAGTTACCTCTTTAAACGGGTTGAAGACAATTTCAAGTTTTCTTTTGTCCATATTACTTCTCCCATTCAAAAAGTGATCAGGTTCCAAAAGATTTCTAGCAAGAGTTTCCTGAGGGAATATTTTTTATTTTTTTATTTTTTATTTTTTTTTTTTTTTTTTTTTTAACGGCAGATATTATTAAAAACAACTAGCAAATAGCTAAAAAATTATAAAATAACAAGATGAGGGTTTTTAAGCCAATCAATCCAACTAAAAGAAGCCTTACATCTATAACGACACCAATTAAAAAAACGAGACGCTACATCTTCAAAAAGCGATGCCTTCGAAGGAAGATCCGAACCAAAAATACTTTTATTGTGGAAATTCCAAACATGCCATCACATAATATAGCAAACTCCTTAGAGTTTCTTGAGGGATTGATCAAGGATATGTTCCAATTACTAATAAGTGTATAATGTGACTGATATTATGTTTTCTTATCGCATATATCAATTTTAAAACCCCATATCTAAATCTAACTTCAACACGTAAATCATGCATGTGTGAGGAATATAAATATTAGGTATTACCAGAAACATGCAAATGTGACACTGTTGCATATGATAACAGGCATGATTTTTACAAGTTATCACGTTGATTAAAAAAATAAATTAACTGTTAATTATCTATCTTCCTTCAAAGAACGATAGTTGATAATCTACATATATATCCCATTTTATGCATTCATTTACGGTTTTAGTCATGTCAAACCTTAAAAGTGAATTATTGCTAGTGGAGTGGAGCATATAACATATGCTTCAAGAACCTCTTTCTTTCTTTTATTCGAATCTAAGCTGATCTTCATATATCTATAATTCTAAATATAAAGAAGAATTTGCTTTTAAGCTACCAAAAGCAATGTTGGCATGGGTCAACTAAAGATAAAAGAACCATCAACACAACTCGCGGGTGTCTCAATCTTTCTTTTTGTGCTTTATCACGACAGGTCCATGATCTTCAAAATCGGATTCATATTCGTATATATTATATACAAACTTTCTTTTCGTCGCACGGGTTTTCATTTTCAAACTATTCCGAAACTACCGCACAATCCCATCATAAAGTGATGTGGATTTAAAGTATGAAGAAAATACAAGTGTTATTTGATTACATTCATGTAAACATAATGAGGTAGGTCTTAGTCAATTGTCGAATTGCAGATTTGACATCCCTATAGAATAAGTTTGAGAAGGCCGGTGCATGCGTGGTAATACATGAAATTTCTTACTGTATAACATTCCAAAGAAACCACACGTACCATGTGCGTAATTCTAACAACCTTAATAACATTAAGAGACTTCTAACACAAATGACAGTATAAAGTTTATTCTTTATCTCTGTCTAGAATTAATAAAGGTGGCAAAATAGTTGTAAATGATGGACCAGATTATGGATTCGGTTGAACGTCAACATTTTTTTCTTCAAAATTTTTAGAACATGTCGATTGTGTAGTTTGTTCTCACTTGAAACATATTATTAGCAACTTTTAATTCACTGAACCAATTTTCTTTGTGACTAACTTTTTTATTTTAGTTAGGCTAATTAAGACTTAATAAGTAACAATGTAACATGAACGAACCATTCTAAATTTATAGTATCAAATTGTTCCTTTGATCATGATTTGTTCAAAATGTTGGGTGTGAAGCAATGATCAATGATGAAAAAGAGGATATTGTGACATGGGATAAATCATATGGAAACAAAAACAACTAGATATGGAGGATGCTTTTCTGAAACAATGATTCCTACTTTCACATGGAATGGATGGATTTTGAGATAGGTGTTGGTTTGTATTTAGGAATAAAAGGACAACTATATTGGCCCTTTGATATATATATATATATATATATATATATATATATATATATATATATATATATATATATATATATATATATATATATATATATATATATATATATATATATATATATATAGTGGGACTTTCATTTCAGAACCATCTTATCTACGAGAACTGACAGAACCATCAAAAACATACATGCACGCCTTCAATTATTGTATTTTTTGCACATATGTTCTAAAAACAACATATATGCTTTAAAAAAAACATGGTTGTTCTAAAGAATTTGATAAGAAATTGGAAATATAAAATTTTTCTTTGAAGGTGTGCATGTATGTTTTTATAAGGCGTGCAACGACAATATTGCGGCCGTGTGTAAGGTTTTTGTGAAAAAAAGGATGAGTTCATGATGATATTGAAGAACATAGGTGGATACTTACGATTATTGATGATTTGCGTGTATTTTTATTTTATTTTAAAAGACGTGCATGTATGTTTTTGGTGGTTCTGTCAGTTCTAGAAGATAAGATGGTTCTGAAATGAAAGTCCCCCTATATATATATATATATATATATATATATATATATATATATATATATATATATATATATATATATATATATTTTTTTTTTTTTTTTTTTTTTTTTCCTTCACAAAAGAAAAGGAATGGAAAGTGCTTTTGGCCAAGAAGGGTGGTGTTCCTTCCAACCATTTTCTCAAAAGACCATCACAAATCAATAGTGGGATGTAACCATCACCTTTTGCCCAACCATTATAATGTTCCCAAATGACTTCATTTGAGCAATAACAAGAAAACATGATCTATTAGGATTACTTGAATCTTGTATGATATAAAAGGAATAAACACGGGCACCATTAATCAGCAGATAAACGTGCGGTGATTAACAAACTTCAAATCAAACTTTAAGTGATTGTCGGGAGAGGAGCCCGAACAATTCAGGAATTGGCCAATTCTATGAAACGAAATATTCGGCTTGCTAGGAAAAAATTTTCCATGTGTCTAATCAAATGTAAGAAAACCATTTGCTAAACGAATCTAAGGTTTATACTAAGAGCATCAGGTATCATGGCTCAAGCCGTTTTGTCATCTCAACATAATCTAAGCATTTCTATTTCACATTCACACATCAAAATACCCACTGACTCATTACTTAAGCTATTTCAGCTCTTTTGAGACCCATCATACCTAATTAAAACACAAATTCAAAAAAAAAAAAAAAATAAATAAAAAAAATAAAAAAAATTGAAGTATTGATGTACACCATTTAAATGGCTTGGACAATGGCACAGGGGGAGGTATTGTGGCACCAAAATGGCTCAAGCCATTTGATGTTCACCAGATGAGAACGACACCACCTTTGACGTTACCATGCCCCACGCTCTAAATAAGATTGGTATAGTAAACTCTTTGTAACCTTCCTTAAATTCAAAGCCTTTTTTTAGTTTATTTTCCATATTTCAAATGCTAATTAAATCTAGTCATTTTATGTTCGTTTTTTCCAATTGATAAGTTGTGCAATTTTTTTTTATTTATTTATTTTTTTAAAAGGCTAAAAATATTATTAGAAAAACTCAAGAAGGGGCCCAACAAGAATGTACCCAAAAAAAAAAAAAAGGACTTAAAGAAACAAAGCAAACAAGCAGAAACAAAACACTAGAAAGGCAACAGAAAACAAGGAGCCATTAACACCGCGCTGAGAGGTGTCTTGGGCTAGAAATCCATCTTCTCCAATCAAGAGAAGACGACGAGCAACGAGCTGAAATCCATATCCTTGACAAACAATGAATAGAAGGAAAGACATCTTCATCTATAGCCGCAACCGTTGATTCTAAGGAAGCACTAACCACCTTATTTCTCCATTTCCAAACACCCCAAAGGCCACACAAAAACACCCCCTGTAGAATTTATCGAGTGTAGGAAATCTGAGACTACTAATATTACCCATAGCAATATCCTTGATAGAAAATGACAAGAACGAAATAAGGGTGTCGAGGTGCCACCAACCCTATATATTTCTCCAAACTGGTAACACACGAGGACAATAAATAAGACAACGATCAATCATTTTGACCTCTAACTCACAAAACAGGCAAAAAGTGAAAGGCATGTTAATGCCTCTAGATACGAGATTAGCCCGTGTGGCTAATCTATTAATAGACGTTCTCCAAACACAAGAAGTTTTCATGATTGCAAAATATCCATTTAACTGTTAGAATTTTAATAACATGACTACTTCATAAATTAAACACATAACATCAAAGAGAACATGCAGAAGCTAATGATCAATAACACATAATTAGTTAACCGAATAATAAAGTAAACGTACATTTGATTCTAGCTAAACAAGAGGCAACTTCAAGTATTCTATAATCAAGATCAAGAACCCTAATTAGGATTTGTAGGCGGATTAACGAATTACCCCTCACCGTTTTGTAATTCAATCCAAGATATTAACTATAGTGAGTTAATACCACGTTTTGTACACACGTACTATAACCGAATTAACGTTATGCTAGTAATCAAGAAACACAAAATAGCTTTGTTTGAAAAACAAAACCGAAACCCTTAGTGTTAGGGTGTTCGGCCGATTACCACAAGAAGGAGAAAAGAAAACAAAGTTAGGGTTATAGTTTGTGTACAAAAGTTACAAAACAAAAGACCCTAAGCCTTGTATTTATAGCATGACTAACTTGGAGAACAAGTTTGAGTGGGATTAGGTTTCAACCCAACCCATCTGATCGGCCAAAGGGATCCAAGGGATTCCGGAAGCTTCTTGTTCCTCTAATTTCATCTATAGTCCTTTTATTAATCTTTAACGGTCGTTAGTCAATTAACGTTAACTACTTAACGTCCGTTAGTCGTTATTTGTGTTCTAATAATTAAATATATAACGTTTTATATAATTATTATTATTCATTAATTCTCATACGCAAAGTGTGCAATCCCGTGGTCTCGAGTTCGATTCTAGACATACACATATTAATATTTGTCTAAAAACTAACAACTCCCACTTGGACATCTATTAATAGTGTAATGACATTGGTTAGCGTCTAGCAACACGCCAATGCCCCTAGTACAACTCGAGAGTGGTCTCTTGGAAAAACCTTTCGATGATTCATCATCGTACTTGTCCTTTTGTTACTAATACCACGTTAATAAAGATATCAATCTCTGTGTAAAACTAGAATGGGGGTTGAATAGTTTTTACCGTTTTCAAATTAATTCGCTCTGAATACTTAACGTGATTTCAACTTAATGCAAATAATCAAGCAATATAAATAAAGCAAGTAAGCAAAGAAACAATCAAACCACAACACGGATGTTTATAGTGGTTCGGTCTACAAGGACTCTCTTCCTTGCCCCACTCTACTCCTCGAGCCTCTAACTCGAGAGTTTTTCTTCACTAAGAAACAAGCTCCCTTCTTGGCGGAGAAAACATTTACACACGTCGCTTACACTTTATCCGGTACAAAGCTAAATACCGAGTTCTAGTTCGAGGTAGAACCAACCTAACGTCGCTTACACTTTTTCCGGTACAAAGCTAGATACCGAGTTCTTTTACAAGGGTACAACCACTCCCGACACTCTATGTGTTTTGAGGACTAAAACACTAACCGATCACTACTGAATGTTTGGTATAACAATGATGTGTGATAAACTACAAAATCACACAGTATCTAAACTAACAAGTCTTGCAACAGTATGTTGAAGCTTGTGATGCTTGATCTCTTTGCTACAAAAGAAAGATCACTAAAAATGAAATGAATGAATGAATGGGTTAGTAATGTATGAAAGAATGTATAATGTAGTTTATGCTATGTGAGTGATAAGAGAACATGAATGAGCAACTTGCTATTTATAGGCAAACTGCTCAAATAACCCACGGATTTGGCGGATCCAAATCCAGGGGTCCGTCCCTTATGGAATTTGGTTCCGCCAGAGCCTGACAGAATATCTTTCAAAAAATTTCCAAATCTTGCCAAGATATTACCAAATCCAATTCTTTTCTTGAAGATCTTTCCATGATATTCTCTAAATCTTCAAGATATCCTAAAGATATCCAAATGATGTATGCAATGATGTCATGTACATATTTCCATTTTTAGAATAAAAATGTAAACATCTAAATATATATATAGATGTATGAAATGTATGATGTATGAGTTTAATCTAATCTCCCCCTTTTTGTCAAAACAAAAAGAAGAAATGCATAGCGGAATGTGGTGAATGGCTCTTGGTGATTATTCCCCCTAATTTGGAGTACCAAGTATGATGATTCATGGATTTTGAGAACTTAATAGCTCCCCCTTGATAATACTCCCCCTAATTGGAGTGCCAAGTTTATGATGCCTGAATGATCCTACAAAAACAATAGTTAGTGTATGATATGCTCCCCCTTGATCAATACTCCCCTTTGCTAGGGTGCCAACGTATATGATGGAAGGATTATGAATGCTACAAAACAAGGATTAGTACATGATATGCTCCCCCTTGATCAATACTCCCCGTTACTAGGGTACCAACGTATATGATCCAAGGATGAGAAATGCTACAAAATAAATGTTAGTTGTATATGATTCAAGCCAACCAAGTAATATGATGCATGAGTAAAGTTTCAACCAAGAATAGTAGTTCAACCCGTTTGACTAAAAAAGTCAAGTAAGTATAATTGTTCAAACAAAGCTAATAGTTCAAACCAACCGTCTAATAATGCAAATGTTAGTAATTCAACCCAACCAAATATATTGCATAATAAGTTATCACACACAAGCATTAACACAAAATCCTTCAATTGAAAATTATTTGTGACCGAAATCACAAATTAAAGTGTTACAAAATAAAATGAAAAATAACCTAAAAATAGAAGTGCTATAAAAGGAAAGCCAAAGAGAAACTTCTAGCGTCTATTGCGGAGGATGTGAAATAGCATTTAGGCGCTCTAGGATGTGGTTCAAAATGAACCGCATTTCGTTTTGTAAC
This sequence comes from Artemisia tridentata subsp. tridentata, assembly GCA_021014915.2. NCBI lineage: Eukaryota > Viridiplantae > Streptophyta > Magnoliopsida > Asterales > Asteraceae > Artemisia > Artemisia tridentata. The sequence goes on along the minus strand of CP139507.1, from coordinate 359,402,181 downwards.
TCTTGAACCAAAATGTTGGTTCGTTGAGTTAAGTGGGCGGTCCTCTCACACATGGAACAACCATGTCTAGGAAAGTTTGGAGGAAGGTTTGGTTCATGAGTTGGTGGTGGTGGTGGTGGTTGGTTGTTTGATGGTGGGGGTGGTGGAATGTAGGTGGGAGACATGATGGAAGCTAGCAAAGTGGATTGTAAATCCATAGCTTCACTTAGGTGGGAATCCACCATGTTGGAGAAAGCGTAGAGGCGATCAAGTTCCTCATTGATCTCTCCTTGAGTTTGTGGTTGGTTTATCCACATTGACTCATCAATGGCATTAAGGGTGGATGTTGGTGAAAGGGGTTGAGGTTGAGGTTGTTGTGGAGCTTGATCACGGTAAAGAGGACCGTGAATTTCCCTATAGATGGGGTGAAAGAGGAGTGGTTCTCCTTGTGATGATTCTACCTCAAAAGGCATTGGTGGTGGATTGGTGGACCTAGGTGGAAGGTCTTCCAAAGTTTCTAAATATGGGTGAGGTGATGTTGGTGGAGTTGCAAACAACTCAATGGGCAGAAGTTGGGGTGAATGTGGAGGTGATGGAGTTAGGAAGTTTTCATTAGCAATGGGTAAGGAAATGTTCATTGGTGAAGATTCTTCTAATGAAGAATTGAGATTCACGAAACAACAAGGTCTGACACTTATTCGAGCCGTCCTTCTGTGTGGTCTGCTTGTGGATGAGTTGTTTGACTTAGGCATTGTTTGAGAAGAGAAGTGATGGTGATATATGCAGAAATTGCTATTAGAAATGATGGTGAAGGTGTGAATTGTGATCATCCTAAAGCTTCTAATTTATAGGCAGTAAGGTTTATGGAAGGTTGTGTTTGGATGTGATGTTGATCCATAGAGAAATGTTGGTTCCTAATGATTTGGAAGAAGAAAATGAACTTGTCATATCACCAAAGTCAATCCATAGAGATGGAGTTGAGTAAGTTTGAGAAGATATGCAGTAAATGCAAATGGTGAGTGGGAAATCTAGTGATTTGATTGATCCACGGATTGCAAGGAACCAATTAGAGGGTTCCTTGCTTGTTACAGAAAGGTAACTTGAGTGAAAATTTGAATTTTCAAATTTTGGTGGGAAATTATGTTCCTATTGGTCTAATGTTGCTAAGATGATCCTAATGTGATGAAGTATCAGTAATGGAGTCCTAATTCAAGAATCAATGATCTAGAGTGCGGGATTGAACTAAAAATTTAAAAATATGACTGTTGATCCGCGGAGACAAAGGCGGACCCCTGTTTTTGGTTTCGCGGAATCCGTGGGGCTTATTTTGGGGCAGCCAAAAATTTGAACAGACGGAACCCGTATTTTGGTTCTGCCATATCCGCCGATCAAAATTTCTTTACAGAAGGCATTTCTAAGTACCCGAAACCCGTTGAAATCCCGAAATTATCCTAAATCATATGTAATTAATTAGTTATGGTTGACTAAAAACAAAAACACATGTTCTAACACATGGTAACATAGAGATCAAACGGACGATTTTGAACTTACCATATATGGAAGTTAAGCCAAACAGTGGCTTAAACATGGAAAATTGATAACATCAAGTGTTATCGTCCTGCATTGTCAAGTTAGTTCACATAGATGTTTAACAACAAGATAATATCTTAAAAACATAACAATTCAACACATCATTGTTTCAAATTGTTTGTACCATACACTCCCTATTTCCTCACTACTTGTCGATTTTCTTGTTGAGCTTCATTATCCAATGCCCAATGTTCTTCATCATTCCTCTTGTTTGTTTGAATTCCTCAGATTGGTTCTCAATAGGTGGAAGTTGGCTCAAATATTTCGGAGGAGGAATCCTAGAATTAGGCAGTCTGTCATCCACACTTACGGATGATGATGATGAGGAGGAGGTTGGAGGATGAGCACGTTTTCCTTTTGACACCGCTACTCTATGGTCACTTAGGGGTACAAAAGTATAAGGAATGAGAGAGTAGTCTAGGAGGAAACCTCTAGCGTTAGGAGGAATGGGTGAAAAAGCTCTATATAGACGGGTGAGAAACATCCCGTAAGGCATGGCGGTGGTTCCTAATACCGGAATATCGGCCATTCTCTTGGCGACATAGTAAGCTAGGTCGAAGGGTTGATGGGTGGACACACAATAGAGCATATAACAAAGGCTAGCATTGAGATGATCCCTATTTCCTATGGTGCATAACACGTTTGCTCGAAGAATTTCTTCCAACTTTTTGAATTGAGGCCTAAGCTCATTTAGCTCCATGCCAAACGGGTCTCGATCTACTTGATGACCTTGTCGGTTGGTCCTAGTGTGGGTGTTTCTAGGGACAAAGAGAAGATCACGGTTAGTCTCTTTGGGAGTCAATGGTGTGTCGTATGGAGGCATACGATCAATGATAGAATCTAGGCTTGACAAAGACCACTTGTCGGTGTAAAGACAAGTGCCTACACCCGGAATTCCTAAGACTTCCGCGAATTGGTTCAAAGGGATGTTGTATTGGTGTTGGTTGACCTTGAAATGGATGCTTATGAGACCATAGTCATTGGAACTAAGAACGACGCTAGCATAGAATTCTAGCACATATCTAAGACAAATAGGTTCGTCTATGTCCAAAAGACAATCAAAGTTGACGGCGGCTAGTTGTTCTCGAATGTTGGTTCCTTCTAAAAAGGAGGGATCTATGGTCCTACCCTCGTGAACGTACCTCTTTTCTAAAGCCTTAAAAATATTAACTTGTTCGTTTGAGAGTCCTTTGGTTTTATGGTGTTTAGGAAGGTAGTTAAGGGTGTCTTTGTGGTCGTAGTATGTTGCGGGAGGCATGATGTTATCCTAGACACGAAAATTACATAGTTTAGTTAAAACTAACGAGAATACGTATATAAAGTTCTAGTGTGTGCCTACATGGGGAAAATATGGAGGTGTAGTTATCTCGACTCCTTTTAATGCATGAAAATATTGTTTTGCAAATTTTGTAACAAAACGAGAGATTGACCGGATCTACACACACTCCTTGTGTTAGATGTGATACTAAGAATTATACGTAGTCTAGCACGCGGAATTTACTAGCTAGCACTTAGAAGACCTTATGTGTTTTGTATGATTTGAATAAAACAAAGAACACAGAATAATAACCTTCAACGATTCAATATTATTAGAATAATAATACGAGTGATCTCCTATCACTAGGGTTTACAACCTTGAATCTTTTTAATACGTATGAACTTTCTCGTGTGTATAAACCTTAACCTAGGCAATCCTTTTATAGACCAAGGATTCCTTTACAAGATAACTATCACTCTAATTCTATACGATATACACAATATATTTTCCATATTTATCTACTTACACAAATCATAAACCATACTAACTTCTTCACTCAGCAGTCTTAACTGCTCATGTCTTCAAAACTCTTCAGCAGTCTTAACTTCCATCTTCAACAGTCCTAACTGTTACCTCCAACAGTCTTAACTGCTCAAGCTTAATTTCCAAACAATCCTCCCCTAAACTTATGATTTCTATCCAAATCACTAAGTTTCTTCAAATTAAGCTTCTTCTTCATAATGCTGAAAATTCTTTCAAACACCCATCAAGCAAATCTCTTAGATCTAGCTTTCACTTCTTGTGCAAGGTTGAATATCTTTTCCACTAGCATATCAGCCATCTCAGACTCTTCATTAGCTTCTAGTCTAACACATGCCATCATTGTCAAAACACCTGGTCTGAGTGGATAATCCTTTTCAACCAGCATATATATCTCTATTCCATCCTTTGTAGATACCCTGTGTACTCCACACATTCCAAATAACTTCTAAGAGATGTCCTTGACTTGGGCTTGAAATCTCCATATCGATTCTCCACCATCTAGTTCATAAATTCTCTTCAATTGAACCCATAGTTCTTTGTCTTTATCTTCAACAGGATCAATATCTCTGAATTTCTCTTTCACTAAGCTCCAAAGTTGATTTAGATCTTCTCTGTCAAAGCCTTTGAGTAAATCTTCAAACAACTTATATCTTTCAGAAATATCTCCAAGTCTAATAATCTTCCATCCCTTCATTCTACCATCAGTAAACACTTCCCAGTCAATAATTGGATGTTTTACTTGTAAAGGTTTAATGTAAGAAGACTCTGGAATAATCACCATCATGCTTCTGATCTTCTCATTAGTTAATCCTTCTTCTTCAGACTTTTGTTTCTTAGCAACTTCTGATTCCATAGTTTCTGCTTCCCTCTTCTTACCTGTTTTGAAACTTCTTCTTGGAGAATTCAAAATAGCATAAGTTTCACAAAATTCTTTTTCAATTATAGCATAAGACTTTCCCTTGAAATCATTCATTGAGTAATTTGCTGAGTTCTTCAAATAATGCTTCATATCCTCAACAAGTTCCTTCTTTGTTGGCAACTTTGTCTTGTACCCTGAATTATGTCTTTCTCTTATTCTATGAATCAGATCTTCCCACGTTGCAACTCCATTCTTCTTGATTATGAATTCTTTAAACTCCTCTGTCTTCTCTTCTTCATTCAACTCTTTATCTTTAAGAATCATTGAAGCTTGTGCTCTTACAATCACATCAGAATCCAGAAAATATTGTAACTGTTCATTGAACTCTTCTTGATTCACTTCATTTGATCTTTTTCTTTCCATGAATTCAGATATATTCCTTATATCATCAGCAGCCATTTTCCTTGCAAATTCTTCATCACGAGCAATCTGAGCTTGTTTAGCTTCCTCGCCAGCCAAATCTTCTTCTAACATTTGTCTTGCAACTTCTGCATCGTGATCTATCTGTTCTTGAGTTTTTGGTTTCAACCTTTTAAGTCTTTCAAGTTCTTGAGCAGCAGCCACTTCTTCAGATGTCATAGGCTTCTTCCCTTTATCTGCTATTATCCTTTCATAAACTTGTTCAGCAGAAGTTTCTTCAGTTGGAACTGCTTGTTGTTCTGTCTCAGCAGTTTGAACTGTTTCTTGCTCTGTCTCAGCAGTTTGAACTGCTTCTTCATTTGGAACTGCTTGATGTGTTTCAGCTGTTTCTTCATGAACATAACCAGAACCTGAACCAATATCAAAACCTTCATCTTGTTCAGAACCTTCTTCATACCTCCCTTGAGATCCTGATCTATCCTTATCTCTTCCAAATTTCCTCTCTTTACCAAATTTCCTCCCCTGTTTGGAAGAATTTTCATCATCCCCGTCTGAACCATCTGAATCATCATCATCAGAATCACCATCCAATATCACTCTTGCCCTTTTCTTCTTCAACTGTTCTTCAAGCTGCTTCACCTTTTTTGTTAGCTTTGTATAGACTTTGACAAAATTCTCCTTGTGAGCTTTGAATTCCTTCTTGGTTTGCTTTAGCTCCTTCTCCAAAGTGTCAACCTTGGCTACTAACTTGGTACATAAAGCCGTCAATCCAGTTTGTGAAGAACTACCCTCATCACTTCTAGCTGTATTACCTGCTATGAGAGGTGAATCTTTGGGCAAGGATTCAGTCACAACCCTAGTTAGACTAGGTTTAGACCTTCTCCTATACGTGATGGGTGGTTGTTGGGTTGTTTCAAATACTTGAGTGGATGTGTGATGGGGATCAGTTGGAACTGCTGAACCTTCACCCAACTCAGTTTGAAGCATTTGAGGAAACAATGGAACTGGTTCCCCTTCAAAAAGTCTACTAGCCATAGTCAAATTTTGAAAAACCTTTGATTGTAGACTAGGCGTAGCAAAAATTTCAGTTGGTTTTGTAAGCAGGTATGTCTTTTTATTTAAAATTGTTTGAACAAACCTGGGATACATTAAAAACTTTGTTTTACTATCAACATTTGATGCCATACCCTCAAAAATATATTTTGAAAAGTTAAAAACTCTGTTTGTAGACAAGCAAATGAGAGAAATAGCAATATTGCTACTGAACTGTTCCCAAGCAGTCTTTTTATTACTTAAACAACATAGAAGAGTATGTATCAAAAATCTCCATTGGGGTGAAAAACATGCTTTTTGAAAAGTCAATTTATGTTCAGATGTATTATACCCCATTTTTGTAAGTTCTTCCCAAATTTCAGTATTTAGCATAGTGTGGATACCATCTGAGTCATTTAATTTAAGATGTCTCCTAAGTATAGACTCGGTAACAACAAATTTAATGCCATCTACTTTAGTATGAATTTCTATGTTTCCGTCATCACTTGTCAAGACAGATGAATTCTGCCAGAACTGTGTGATGTGCGAAACATAAAGAGTAGGAGAAACAGTTAGAGCATACCTTATGTGAGAGTGGTTGAGAAAGTCCACAACCTCATAAAATTTTGGCCCATCTCCTTGCTCTGTTTTCTCTAAAAACGCAACCTGGTTGTGACGTTTAACAAATTTCAAAACATCCATTCTTAGCAGTAAATATTAGTTAACAGCCGTGAATAGTAATAATTTTGAGTGAAAAGATAGAAGATGAAAGCAATATTGAGAGTTTATGGAGAGAGTTGTAGGGTTTCAAGTTGACCGACTTAAAGAATATGGTAACTATTTATTTTAGTATAAGAATATAATAGAATAAAAGTTAAAATATCTATAAGAGGATCCCTCGAAATCCGTAATTCATCCAGTAAAAATCGCAACAAACTGCCAACGGCTAGTTTTTACCCCAAAATTAATTACTGACACGTCAGTCATAACGGCTAGTCGAACCGTACCAATATTTTGTACTAACCGTCCCAACTGTTGAAATTTTTTTTGTTGAGCCGTACCAACTTTTTGAAATAAAATTTTAAAATAACATGGCTCAAACATAGTTTTTAGCAAACTATCAGCTATCAACGGATTTGATATGTCTTTACCAATAGCCGTTTGCTTTAGACTAGCCAACTCTTCACATTTAGATATGGTGAGCTGATAACCATACAATTTTTGGTAAATTTTCAACCATAAACGGATTTGATTAGTCTTTACCAGAAACCGTTTGCTCTGGACTAGTTGGTTCTTATGTGGATAAGACATGGTGAACCAATTACCATTTGCTGTATGCAAGGATCAAATACTAATCTCCAGAACACCATTTTGTCCAGAACATCAAGCATTCATAATCCCTTGGTGTTTTCTCTCCAATCCTGCAATTGTTAGTCCAAAAACAAAGAAACAAAATACAAGCATATGACTAACAATGCACACAACAAGAAAAATTAATTTCCTTGTGGAACCCAAGCCAAAACAGACTTAGGCTTTCCTCTAGCATCAACATAATTCATTCTTTTCAAAACAGTCTTAGCACCATTGGGTTTAATTGGTCTCCAAACCCAACATGCTGAAGCATTCACTCCATTACCCATGTTTCCCTTAGCAGTGTTTTTATTCACACCAGTACCAATTACCCTGCTAGCAGTTGGAACTGCTGGCTTGGCAGTTGTTACCTTAGGTTGCCAAACTTGATTTTTTACAACTGCTTTGTGATGAAAGGGTCTATTGACAGTTTTTGGTGCTGATTTGGAAAACATTTTTGCACCTTGAACTATTGGCCTTGGGTGAATTGGTCTCATAGGCCTGACAGTCTGAACTGCTGGTCTAGCAGTTTGAACTGCTTTAGGTCCAGACCTCAAAAGAACTGATCTGGGTATCATCTTGTCATTCCTAGGAAGAGTTTTAGGTCTTTCTAGACACATGCTTTTGTTTGAATACCCTCTAACATACTTATCACAAAAAGCTGCAAGATGGTCAAAGATACCACAAGAGTAACAAGCTTTCCTACAGCAAACAAAATCCTTTCCTAATTGGTGGGATTTGAGGTCATTCCAATTCCTCTAGTTACCTCTTGGCTTGTTTGTGGTTCTATACATTTCTGCATACCTAACTGTTGGTCTAAAAGGTTTGGCATTTGATCTAGGCCTAACAGTCACAGGTTTAACCATCTTTGGAACTTTTGGTTCCTCCACTTTAGCACTAACAGGCTTAACCACAGCCTGATCATCCTCATCATCAGAAGTCCATTCCTCAATTGTTGGAGCATCTGAGTCCTTAGGTGAGGACCTATCAGAAGACACCTTGTCCTCAGATAGTGATTTATCACTTGCACTTTCAAACACAGGTTTATCAACTACATCCTTTTTGGGTTGAGGACCATAATTAAGCACAGGTAATTGAAATTCAGGGAGTCCTGTATGTTCTAAGTCTACACCTTTGGGTGATGGAATTCCTCTATAAGGAGGTGGAACTGACTTATATCCTAGGCCTGACTTAGCTTTATTTTGGATCTGACTCTCAATTATCTTTTGAACACCTTTTGATGTGTATTCTAGTGTGTCTACACTCATTTGTATGTTCTCCTTAGTTTTCTTAACCTGTTCTAGCTCATGTTTTAAAACAGTAATTTCATTCTCTCTAAACATTAAGTCTCTCTTAACAATAATCATATCATCAGAAAACTTAGACTCATTGTTTTGATAATGAACAATTTTCTCTTCTAACACAGCTAAAGCTCTCTTATGATTTGCTAAGCTAAAAGCAGTTTCAACTAATTCTTTTCTCTGATTATCATATCTTGTTTTAAGTGTTTCTAGATCTTTTAAAGCTTCACAAGATTTAGAACATTTTGAAACTTGTACCTCAGAATCTGAGAATGCCATGAGAGCAACCTCTGTAGATGCTTCTGCTTCCTCCTCTGCAATATAGCTCTAGTCAAATCCTAAGCCATCAATGGCAACCATGGCTTTTGAGCTTGAATCAGTAACCTCCACAACTCTTGACTTGTTTCCATATGCTCTACTCTTTCCATCTTGTTGACTTGGCAATCTGCACTTCCTTGAGTAATGACCTTTCTTGTGGCAGTTGAAGCACTCAATCTTGGACTTGTCATACCCTGCAACATCATTACTGTTTATGACAATCTTCTTTCCAGTCTTCTTCACGAATCTCCTAGCTCTCAAACTGAGAAGAGAGAGCTGCCACTTAATATCCATCTCTTCAATATCATCTTCATCAATCTCTTGAAGATCTGAATGAGTCAACATATTTCCATTGTGCTGAGTAGTCAAGAAATCACAATAAGTATCATCATTCAAAAGTCCACCAGTACTGCTTGAGGTGCTAGCAGTACCAAGGTTTGTACTAGCAGTACCAACTGCTCCACCAACTTGCACTTCTTCATCTGGACTTGAGGAACTGGGAGTTGATACAAAGGCCAAATTGCCTGAGCTTGAGCTTGAGCTTGATCCAGCAGACTTCTTAATCTCATGTTCAACTATCTTGAAGTTGCTATATAGATCCATTAAGCTCATGGAATCTATATCAGGCTTGTTTTTCCATACTACCACATGCATAGCCCATTCAGCTGGTAGACTCCTCAGAAACTTAGAGTTGAGATCTTCCTGAGGCATCTCAATTCCTAAAACAGTCAATTGACTCACCAGTTTTTGAAGCCTATTGAACATATGATCCAACGACTCATTGCTTGTTGCAGTAAAATTCTCAAACTGATGCTTGAGAAGGGTCTTCTGAGTTTTCTTGGTGGCTTCATTCCCACCATATCTTGCAACAATAGCTTCAAAGAGAGATTTAGCACACTTGAACTTACTAAAATTCAGCAACTGATCATTGGGAATAGTCATCAGAAGCAAACTTCTAGCCTTATCATCATTCTTGTACCTTGCCTTCTCTTCATTAGTGGTTGGCTTTGTCTTCACTGTACTCTCAGATTTACCATCAACAACAGTTGTTGTTGTGACAGGTGTAAAAGAGTTTCCATCTTCAATGATCTCCCACAGTGCATAGTCTTGCACTTGGAAAAACTGCTCAATACGAAGTCTCCACATGTCGAACTCATTAGGTTTAAGCATAGGAAGCTTAGCAGCAATGTTGGTTGTGGATGGTGTTGTTTCCATGTCCATCTTTGTTCTTCTCGGATCTTCTAAATCTATGTATCAGCAAACCTGGCTCTGATACCACTTGACCGGATCTACACACACTCCTTGTGTTAGATGTGATACTAAGAATTATACGTAGTCTAGCACGCGGAATTTACTAGCTAGCACTTAGAAGACCTTATGTGTTTTGTATGATTTGAATAAAATAAAGAACACAGAATAATAACCTTTAACGATTCAATATTATTAGAATAATAATACGAGTGATCTCCTATCACTAGGGTTTACAACCTTGAATCTTTTTAATACGTATGAACTTTCTCGTGTGTATAAACCTTAACCTAGGCAATCCTTTTATAGACCAAGGATTCCTTTACAAGATAACTATCAATCTAATTCTATACGATATACACAATATCTTTTCCATATTTATCTACTTACACAAATCATAAACCGTACTAACTTCTTCACTCAGCAGTCTTAACTGCTCATGTCTTCAAAACTCTTCAGCAGTCTTAACTTCCATCTTCAACAGTCCTAACTGTTACCTTCAACAGTCTTAACTGCTCAAGCTTAATTTCCTAACAGAGATAACCCAAACGCTCCTAATTCAATGTAGCTTCGATTGAATGTACCAAAAAATACATATTAGTTATGTATTCCCTTTAGCATTCAAGAGACATTATGCAAATGATGTTTAAAACATAACGTTTTTATTTGTATGAACAATGTGCAAAATCTGTTTTTCCTAATCGTGAGAAGATTTTTGCAAGAATTTGACATGGGGTTTTTGATGAATTGTGATAATGCCTTATGAGATGCAATTCCTAACTATGGAAAACATGATTTGTTATGTAATTCAGTGAATATGCTTCATGATTTTACAAAAAATATGCATAAACCCCAAGTTTTGATTTTGTGCAAGAAATAGAAATCCTAGACTCAGATCAGGAATGTAGATATAGTTAGGATACTTACAGTGTGGATTAAAGCACAAGTTTGTTGAAGGTGATGACCTAAATTCTGAGAATGGGGTGCTATGGGTCGAGTTTGTGTTTCTTGTATGTTTTTGGGAAATGTGAGAAGAGGGTGTTTGTCTGATATAATAAAAACAATCTCAGGAACCCACGGATTTGGCGGCACCAAAAGGTGGGTTTCGTCCTTGTGATCGTTTGGTTCCGTGGGAACTGTTTTGCAGTTGGTTGTTTTTGTCGTGTTTGGTTAAGCTAAGGTTTAAGCTAAGGTTCTAACTACACATTTGGTTCCATTAATCCTAAACCAAGTCTAAGAGAGTTAAAGGGTACTCTCTTAAGAGGTTTTGTGAGAATATCGGCAATGTTTTCCTCTGAGGATATTTTCTCGATTGAGATGTTCCCTTTTTGAACATTGTCGCGAAGAAAGTGGTGATGAATTTCTATGTGTTTGGTTCTAGCGTGTTGAACTGGATTCTTGCTAAGGTCGATAGCTCCTTTGTTGTCGCAAAGAATAGGAACGTCGTTGAGTTGAATTCCGTAGTCGACGAGAGCTTGTTTCATCCAGAGAGCTTGTTGGCAAGCTTTTCCTACTGACACGTACTCGGCTTCAGTTGTTGATATTGCTAGGGCCGTTTGTTTCTTAGCAGACCATGAGGTGAGACAATGTCCAAAAAAAGTACAAATACCACTTGTACTTTTTCTATCGATATAGTCACCGGCATGGGCTGAGTCGGCATACACTATGGTTTCGACACCCGTTCCTTTGGGATACCATAATCCTAAATGTGTAGTACCTTTAATATATCTAAATATTCGTTTGACGGCTTCAAGATGGGATGTTTTAGTATCTTTTTGAAAGCGAGCACATAGACAAACACTAAACCTAATGTCCGGTCTACTAGCCGTGAGATAGAGTAAACTACCAATCATTCCTCTATATTTAGTGCTATCTACGGATTCACTTTCGTCATCCTTAGTGAGCTTGGTTTCGGAAGACATGGGTGTTTTCATGGGTTTGGAATCTTCAAGACCAAATTTCTTAAGCATATCTTTGATGTACTTAGATTGGTTGAAGAATATCCCATCTTCTAATTGTTTAATTTGGAGTCCTAAGAAAAAGTTTAGTTCTCCCATCATACTCATTTCAAACTCGTCATGCATGATTTTTGACAAATCATCGCATAACTCTTGATAAGTTGGTCCGAATATGATGTCATCCACATATATTTGAACTATGATTATATGTTGTGAAAACGTAGAGGGGGGGGGGGGGTGAATACGTTTACCGTTTTAAAACTTAAAACTTGTTGTATCAAATTTCCAATTCGGCTAGTTCTAATATGAACACTGTCTGTTGTAGTTTATGTCTACCAAGTTGTCACACAAGTATTATCACATAATCACAACACAAGCAATCACATAATGCAAATATAAAAGTAAAGAGATAAGTAAAAGAAAGCGCAAACCGAACACGATGATTTATAGTGGTTCGGTCACGGAGCTCCTCTCCGCCCTACTCCACTCCCCGAGTACCCAACTCGAGAGTTACTTCACTAGATCAACAAGCTCCCTTTCTTAGGCGGAGAAAACCTTTACACGTCGCTTACTTCCTTTTCCGGTACTAAGCTAAACACCGGGTTCTTTACAAGGGTACAACCACTCCCATCGTCGCTTATACAATTTCTGACACTAAGCTAGATGTCGAGTTCTTTACAAGGGTACAACCACTCCCAACACTCTTTGTATTTTAAGGACTAAAATACTAACCTCACTCTACTGATCTAAATGATACAATGATGGTTATAACAATGATCCATGACATAAGTGTATCATGGATATGAATGCCTACTCTATATGAACTTCCATTGATCGGAAGCCTTCAATGTATGAAGATCACAAGCTCCCTAAACTTGTTGTGATGGATCTTCATATATGCATCTTCATGGTGGATTAGTAAGTATGCTATGGATGATGACTTGTGATCTTGAGCTTGCTTCACAGGATCATAACAAGTGTATGCTTACAACATAATGAAAGTTAGTAACATTATGATCATTATGTAATGAGGTGATTAATGTATGAATCTACATGTTTAGCTACTGATCTAAGTGTGTGAAATGAGTGAGGGAATGTGTGTTCTAAGTTGGATGATTCAATGGGCAAAACTAAGGACTACCATGGTTTCTAATGGCATGAAAACTATGGGCAAAACTATGGACTACCATGTTTTCTAATGGCATAAGACTATGGGCAAACAATGGGCTGCTATTTGTAGCCAACAATATTTTTGCCCGGCGGATCCCATAAAAGGGATCCGTCCTTCATTGGACTTGGATCCGTGGGTTTTGACAACTAAGAGATCTTTGTGTATCTTTCCATATCTTGCATATCTTGCCATATCTTACAAAATCTCAAATGTCAACTATCTAACTTGTGAATCTAAACAAAATATTATGCAATCTTACTAAGATTTCACTTGTGATGAATGCCATGATGTCATCCTAATATTTAACTAATAAAGTTTCCATTTTAAGAAATAAACATGTAAACTTGTATATGTTATTCCTAGTGAACTTTGTAATGTGTATATGTATGTAACATGTATCCTAGTGATCATGTAAAATGAGGTTCTAAGTAGAATGATTAGCCTTTTTAAAATACTTAATTACCTAACCGTATTTTAAACATTCTAAATGGTTTGTTAAGGGTTTGATCATAATGCTACATAACAAACATGTACGAACCTGTGTTGTATCATACGAGGACTTGAGAGGTGTTGAATGTATGTTGAGACAAGATATGATTACAAGTAACTTGTACATTTTACGTTATGTATCAAGTTATATGTTTGTCATCAATCAAAACAAACGAGATTGCTTGCACTAGCAATCTCCTCAACGAGACTGCTTGCACTAACAATCTCCCCCTTTTTGATGATGACAAAATATGTAAACGTGATAGAAAGTAAAATGCAAAAAGTTACTTGTGTCCATAATTACTTACTTTATCCTTGTGTCCGTTTCTCCGTTTACACCTTTCTCCCTGTGTCCATAATTACTTACTTTCTCCGTTTACACCTTTCTCCCCCTTTTGTCGAAGCAAAAAGGGTGTGTCCTTGGAGTTAACTTAATTTCTCCCCGAAATGGCGAGCTTGCATCATCCCTAGTGAAGTTAAATAGACTACTCCAATCTCCTATGGTTGTTGCGTCTCCTAGGTTGTAAGCGGATCCATGGATCAAATTAAGACTCTTAACCTACATCAAGGTTAGTGGTGTGCAATAAAAAGAATATATATGAAAAATGCATGATGAATGAAATGCAAATAGCCAACGATACACGTGGGTAAGCTATGTTGGACAATGTTGACCTATCTCCTCCTTTTTGTCGAAATATAAAAGAAGATATGCGTAGTGGAATGTGATTTTGAGAACTTTAAAGCTCCCCCTTGATTTGTACTCCCCTAAATGGAGTGACAAGGATATGATGTATGATCCTACAAAACAAATAGTTAGACTATGATATGCTCCCCCTTGATGTATACTCCTCATTGCTAGAGTACCAACGTATACGGTTCAAGGATGAGAAATTCTAAAAATGATGAGTTAGTATATGATATACTCCCCCTCGATCTATACTCCCCGTTGCTAGGGTACCGACGTATATGATCCAAGGACGAAGAATCCTACAAAATAAAGGTTAGTATAAAACAATATTTGTCCTTGGACAAGTATGTAATATATACCAATGCGCATATATGATGCATCCTAAATAATGCTTTGACGAAAACTCCCCCATGCTCTAGGGCGTCAAGATGAACCTACAAAACAAAAGATTAGTGCACTAGAAGCAATGTATTAAGTCATATACGACCAATGTGTATAGAAGATGCAATATGAGTGCTAGACTGATAATCCTCCTGGTTTGAGATCGTCAAGAAGCACCTATAAAAGAAGAAAAATAATCGAAGCAAACTTCATCCTATGATGAGTAAGCTATATACGATCGAGCGTATATGATGAAACCTACTATGAAATGGTTAGTGCAATATATTTTATCTCAAAGAAAAATATTATGTAACATATCAATAATCTAATCACAACCAACATACCGATTGTGATTGTCTAATCAAAGAAAAATATGATGCAGCATACGAATTGTGATATCAATCGTGATTATCTAGTAAACCATGTTATAAAGAGTGTAATCTTTTAATAAGAATTACATTTACAAGAATATAATATGATAAAATCCTACAAAACAATGCCTATGAGGAGGATATGAAGTGAAGTTAAAATGCTTAAAGTGAGTGGTGTTAATATGGTGTTCGTTTACATGTGAATGATAACTTAATGGATGACTAAAGGTTGATGTAAGTAGGTTTTTCGCTAATCCATGGGATTGATGATTAGTGAAAAAAGTGATGGATGGTGGTGATTATAATGAATGCAATGAATTCAGAAACTCTAATGTAAAGCAAATGCTATAAGAGTATTTGAAGACTGTTACGGTTATGATATTATCATCTACCAAAGATGAATCGTGCCATAGTAAATGTTTGAATGAAAATGAGAGGAAGTGAAGACAATGATCACTTAGGAATAGAGATTCCATATGTAACATTTGGAAATACTAGATACCTATATGTGGATAAAAATGACATCATATGATGAGAGTGTTGATTGGACCAACGTGTTTAGAAAGATGGTTCTGTTTGCACTGACAATGACGTGCTTGATATGTGTCAGAATGAAAATGATGAGATCCTATGATGGTGTTCTAGACAATGAAGTTGTGAAGGAAAATCCTAGACTCGGTTGTGAGAGGGTTGTCTGTTTTAAATGGTTAAACACTGAACTTGGTACCCGCGGATTTTGCGGAACCAAAATTTTGGTTCCGTCCTTCTTAACGAAGGGTTCCGTGAGACCAAAATGGATTTGGTTATGTTTTGTCGTTTTTGATCAAACGAAGGTTCAAGCTAACGTCTATTTACTTATAACTAATGACTTGGTTTCACTAATCCTAGTAAAAGTCTAAGGACACTTAATGCTTCTCGTTTAAGAGGTATGTCAAACACATGATGTGTTTTTGACGAGGTATTGGTGCATAACTGTGATGTTGATCTAAGGAGGTTTGACACACTTGTGTCTTTTGTGAACTGATTTAACTGAGTGATTTAAACCTACATGTCGGTATTTGGGAATGTAAGAAACATGAGTACATGTTCTTTAATGTGAAAAGACAATTATGTGAATGAATTTCTCTCCTCCTTAATTGGTGGACATTCAACATAATCTATGAAGAATGAAGGTAAAGTGTTTAGGATGTTGCAGATTAATGAAAACGATGAGCTTAGCAATGTTTTTGAGGATATTGGTTAGCATACAAAGAACTTCATCCTTGAAGTTACGTAGCTCTTCTCTATCAATGCGAGATGATCGCACGACGAGGCATGTGGTTTTCCTTATGGGAGGTATATTGTTTTAACTAAAAGATGATGAAGATAATGTTAGGAAAGCGGAAGCAACAATACGATTTGGAGAGAGGTATATTGAAAGATATCCAAACACAAATTTCAAACCTCTAAAACTTAATCCTATTAGCTTTTAAGACTATATGCAAGAAAATGGATCCCATAAACATATTACTAATCTAAGTAGCAATAATTAGATAACAATTATGCAAAATAAGCATAACAAGGAAAAATAACAAATAATTTGTTATCAATCTACAAGACAAAAGTTCTAATGAAAAAAGATGTGAATATTATAGAAATCATAACATCTCATCTACCAGACAAAAAGCTACCACATGGCATCAAGACAAATAATCATATTATAAGATGACATGACATTGTTTTTGATATTACATTGTGAAATTGTTTTGAAGTTAGGCTTAGTTACTTAAGCATACTTACCCATTAATTAACACAATGATCTATGTGATTAATAAAACAACTTCTAAGTGTTTATCATACCAAAAAGCACTTAGACATATAGGTGCACACATGGCAAACAAATAGTGTGACGTGGTCACAAAAGTAATGAAACGACAGGTTCATGCAAACAATTCTTACATTTTAGAAACATGCGTTATTTAGACTATCCTATGAAAAAGACTCAACGAATGTCAACAAAAGACACGAGCTTTCAAATATAGAAATATCATATAAGAATGACATATCATGAGTTAACAAGTAATACATTAATCTTGCGAAATATCATATAACGAAAGAATGAACATATTATTTAAATCATGTTAACATGAAGCATATAAAAATGCAGACAAAAACCTTTTCAAGGTTTACACATTTGACAATCAATCAAATAATTATTATAACATCAAGATATCAAACAAATATCATGTAATCAATACATGTATATGTAATGCAAGTGATTTTATTAATTATTCCTAAGACAAGATGATTTACCAATACATGACTTAATGAGACTCAACTATTTCTATTAAAACTAGTGTGATGAAGATGTCATGTTATACACGTAAATTTGAAAAATATGTGTCAACAGATTTTAATCATTGTGTTTGGAATCTAAGATTGAATGATCTAAAGGGTGACATCCTTTGAGTTGAGTTTAAGTATGAGTTATGCAAGTGATCTAAGATCAAGAGATGTGTTTGTGTGTGGTAATGGGATATGTCATGAACGTTCTGAAGAAAGTTCTTTGGAACAAGAATCTAAATAAAGTTACCAACTTTAATAGGTCTTGTGTATGCTCCAGAGATGTGGATATGCACAAGGTTTGACCAAGGTTTAATGTACGCTTGAAAGAAAATAGATACGTATGGTATCTTTTAACAAGTAAGATTTAACCAGTGCTCAATGAGGAAGATAGTTCATAGAACTAGTGGATGTTTGTTTTAAGATCATTTGCCCGATGAGGTGTAATGAAATCTCTTGTAACATAACCGTTCATGTTGCAAGAAAATAATGATGCATAGGATATACATTATCCTTTTTAACAAGATGAAAAATAAACACATAATGTTTTTCCGAAACATCATGTTTTCCTAAATGAAGATATGAACACAAAGTATTTGAATTGGATAGACTTATCCTAAATAAACTAGGTTTCAATAATATGATAACTAGACAAGATAAACTTACTTGAGTTTCTTTTGTATACTCCTCAAGATTGTTATTTGGGATGTATGAGATTGGCTTTGAGATTTCATTATAACATAAGTTGTTACAATGTTGATTCAAGATTTAATGAAACAAAGTATTACCAATACTTTGATGACTTGTGGTACTACTTAATGAATGTGAGCATCATGCTCATTTGATGGTGAAGTTCTAATTCTATAGGTGGCAAGGTATTGATGAGTTGATTCAACTTGCATTTGATTTGGTATGAGTGTTGGACTAAGGGCTTTTTGAGCAATGCACTCAATGGCGTGAATTATGGTGATGAAGGAGTTTGTTGAACTTTTGGGTTTCATGAATGTTGAAGATTACAAGAATGGATACTAATTCTTGTGGTTCACTAGCGGATGAAGTGTTTGGTTATGTTTGTGAAACCTAGGGGCTGAAGGTGATGAAGACTAATTCTTATGTTCCATTGGTTGGTATAACTAGTGTGTGATGTGATCTAAAGCTTAGGGTCTGAGACGTATCACAGAAGTGAATGTGTTGGGATAATGGTGAAAGTACAAGTGTACTTAGGTGATAGGATAAGTGTTTTAACATACGTTGTTAAAATACTTGGGAGTTGATTCTTTCGGATATGACTTTTAATGACTACATTTGTAAGTCAAAATATACTTGAATACTTCGGATGAAATACTTAAGTTGTCAATCTTACTTTGAGAAAATGATAGCAAGACTTGATAATTACATCTATAACTTAAGTGTGAGTTATGACTCGATGTAAATCCTCATCGTCTTGAAGGATGACATGTTAACCAAGTGAGGCAACATATGTGAATACAAGATAACATCTACAGACATGAATTGGGTTTGTAATCTGTGATATATTTGCAAACAGTGAGTCTGGATTAGTTTGGAAGTTGTCAATTTACATATCAAGCTAGTGAATGAGTAAAGGACGGGAGGATGCAGTGAATGTGTGTAATGATCACAAATACTCAGTGGTTTACCGAAAAGGTACCTTGGAGCATTTACATGAAATTTGCAACTGTGATTAGATATGATTATCCTATTTGGTGTTTGGTGAGATGTCCTAATCCTAATTTGAGTGAACATTAGATATTAGAATCCCAAGAATTAGAATCAATAATCTAAGGATCGGAACTAGTCGGGAATTTTGAAAAAGTTACTGTTGACACCCACGGATCCAATAGACAACAAAGGCGGAGCCAAAGTTTGGGAGCCGTGGAATCCGTGGGTTCTGGACTGGCGGATCCAAAGCTAACTCTTGGCGGATCCAAAATGAGGGATCCGTCGGATCCGTTGAACAAAAGTACTAAAAACAAACAGAGAGATATGCAAAATTCGCGTTTTTCGACCAAGACCTGAAAATTCTCCTGGAACATATCTATTAGCTAATATGTAATGCAAAACTACTAAAAATGTTTATTCTAACACATATACACACATAGTTTAATCCGATCATATTAACTTACCTTAAATGAGAGTTAAGCCAAACAGTGGCTTAAACCCGGAAACTTGATAACATCAAAGTGTTATCGTCCTGCATGATATGGTTAGTTCACATGAAGGTTTAATAACAAGATAATATCCTAAAGGCATAACAACTCAACACATCATTGTTTCAAATTGTTTGTACCAAACACTCTTTTTCAAAGATACTACATGTTTACTCATTATAACACTTGAGCAATTAAGTGAGAGTTTGTGCAAGTCAATACTTTTCAAGACATTTCACTTAGTACACATTTCTAAGTAAGTTATGCAAGGTTTTCACATAATATAATCAAACAATAGTATCTAAGTCTAAAAGTAGAACAGACACAGTTTATCAATGTATTACACAATATCTAGCAAATGTTCTATTATGCATAAAACAAGCAATTGATAAACAAGCAAGTAAGTATCATGGCAAGACACTTATGTATTACAAATAAACAAGTACAATCACACTTATCAACAAGCATATCACATATATGCAAATAATATAGAACAGTTAGCCACATAGCATAGCATAGATTAAAATATACTTTTCGTCACTTTGCGTTTAAATATGACGATGTATGCCAAGCTTAATTTGTTTCATTTATATTACCAAATTCTTTAGTTTCAAAAGAAATCATATTTATGAGCAAAGGATACCAATTTACATTGCTCGACTCAAAAGTTTAACTTACTGTGTCAAAATAAAACTTAACATTCTGAACAGGTTATAGTATTTGATTTGTTTTACCTACTTCAATTTAGATCTAGGCCATGAGACTATTTTTAAATGAAAGTAGACTTAATTCCCTTCAAAATGATAGGTGGCGCGACTCCTACGGACTTACGGTTAATTAGTTATGAATTTTTTAAGTTTGACAAAAAACTGCATACTGCATAGACGGATCCGACGGATCCTTTTTGAGGGATCCGCCCTTTGTAACATTTGGATCCGCCGAGACCTGTGACAGATTCTCCTAAACTCATATTTTGACATAGCGAAAGTGTGTGGGACTTGCTACACTTAATCTTAGGCATATATTACAAATATTAACAATATTTCTACCTATGTGACTTATCTAAATATTACGGAGGTGATTTTTCAACTAACTTAATGATTATTCCAAACACTCCCTTCAAAATGGTATTTTTCGTAAATTAGTTCTGAGCACATAATTTGACACTTACAAATTCTTTTGAGAAATATTTTTCTTTTATTTTTCAAGAACACCTTCAAGCTTGTATAAAAAGTGATATTTAACAACAAAATTTCAAAGTATACTTAGCGAAACATTTTTCATATTATGTTCTGCTTCAGAGGCAATTTGATACATGGATCTTACTCTATTTTAAAAACCATTTGTTTTGAAAATGAGAGCTAACCCGCTCTGATACCAATTGTGAAAACGTAGAGGGGGGGTGAATACGTTTACCGTTTTAAAATTTAAAACTTGTTGTATCAAATTTCCAATTCGGCTAGTTCTAATATGAACACTGTCTGTTGTAGTTTATGTCTACCAAGTTGTCACACAAGTATTATCACATAATCACAACACAAGCAATCACATAATGCAAATATAAAAGTAAAGAGATAAGTAAAAGAAAGCGCAAACCGAACACGATGATTTATAGTGGTTCGGTCACGGAGCTCCTCTCCGCCCTACTCCACTCCCCGAGTACCCAACTCGAGAGTTACTTCACTAGATCAACAAGCTCCCTTTCTTAGGCGGAGAAAACCTTTACACGTCGCTTACTTCCTTTTCCGGTACTAAGCTAAACACCGGGTTCTTTACAAGGGTACAACCACTCCCATCGTCGCTTATACAATTTCTGACACTAAGCTAGATGTCGAGTTCTTTACAAGGGTACAACCACTCCCAACACTCTTTGTATTTTAAGGACTAAAATACTAACCTCACTTTACTGATCTAAATGATACAATGATGGTTATAACAATGATCCATGACATAAGTGTATCATGGATATGAATGCCTACACTATATGAACTTCCATTGATCGGAAGCCTTCAATGTATGAAGATCACAAGCTCCCTAAACTTGTTGTGATGGATCTTCATATATGCATCTTCATGGTGGATTAGTAAGTATGCTATGGATGATGACTTGTGATCTTGAGCTTGCTTCACAGGATCATAACAAGTGTATGCTTACAACATAATGAAAGTTAGTAACATTATGATCATTATGGAATGAGGTGATTAATGTATGAATCTACATGTTTAGCTACTGATCTAAGTGTGTGAAATGAGTGAGGGAATGTGTGTTCTAAGTTGGATGATTCAATGGGCAAAACTATGGACTAACATGGTTTCTAGTGGCATGAAAACTATGGGCAAAACTATGGACTACCATGTTTTCTAATGGCATGAGTCTATGGGCAAACAATGGGCTGGTGTTTATAGCCAACAATACTTTTGCCCGGCGGATCCCATAAAAGGGATCCGTCCTTCATTGGACTTGGATCCGTGGGTTTTGACAACTAAGAGATCTTTGTGTATCTTTCCATATCTTGCCATATCTTACAAAATCTCAAATGTCAACTATCTAACTTGTGAATCTAAACAAAATATTATGCAATCTTACTAAGATTTCACTTGTGATGAATGCCATGATGTCATCCTAATATTTAACTAATAAAGTTTCCATTTTAAGAAATAAACATGTAAACTTGTATATGTTATTCCTAGTGAACTTTGTAATGTGTATATGTATGTAACATGTATCCTAGTGATCATGTAAAATGAGGTTCTAAGTAGAATGATTAGCCTTTTTAAAATACTTAATTACCTAACCGTATTTTAAACATTCTAAATGGTTTGTTAAGGGTTTGATCATAATGCTACATAACAAACATGTACGAACCTGTGTTGTATCATACGAGGACTTGAGAGGTGTTGAATGTATGTTGAGACAAGATATGATTACAAGTAACTTGTACATTTTACGTTATGTATCAAGTTATATGTTTGTCATCAATCAAAACAAACGAGATTGCTTGCACTCGCAATCTCCTCAACGAGACTGCTTACACTAACATATGTGATCCCTTTTTCTTAATGAAAAGAGTGTTGTCTACTAGGCCCATGGTATACATATGTTCAACTAGGAAAGTCTTAAGTCGATTAAAGCTTTTTTAAGTTTGTAGACATGATTTGGTTTTTCAAAATGGGCAAAGATGGGAGGTTTTGCGACATACACTTCCTCATTAATAAAACCATTAAGAAGTGCACTTTTAACATCCATTTGGAAAAGTTTAAAGTCATGTGCACATGCATATGCAAGAAGTATTCTAATTGACTCGAGCCTAGCAACTGGTGCAAATGTTTCGTCATAGTCTATACCTTCTTGTTGATTGTAGCCTTGAGCTACTAGCCTAGCTTTGTTTCTAGACACTACACCATTTTCATCAATTTTATTTCTAAACACCCATTTTGTTCCAATTATAGTTTGACATTTAGGTTGAGGGACCAATGTCCAAACATCATTTTTAACAAATTGATTTAGTTCTTCTTGCATTGCTATAACCCAAGATTCATCTTTTATGTCCTCATTTATATTTTTGGGCTCAATTGTTGAAATGAAACAAAAGAAATTACTTTGATTTTGAACTTTAGATCTTAAGTTTCTTTCATTAATTTCTCTTATGACGTTATCTAATGGATGACTTCTAGATTCTTTGATATTGATTATTTCCTTATTTAAAGGTTCATATTCTTTATCACTATCTAGATTTTCTTGGTTTTCAACCATTTGACTTTCAACTAAGTCATCATCTACCAAAGGTGATGTCTTAGAGGCAGGTGGACTTTCGTCGAATGTTACGTTCAACGATTCCTCGACTCTTGAGGTTTCTTTGTTTAAGACAATATATGCTTTACTATTTTGTGAGTATCCAAGGAACACACCTTCATAAGACTTTGGGTCAAACTTGGTGAGGTAATCCTTAGTGTTTAAAATGAAGCACTTGCTTCCAAAAACTCTAAAATATCCTAAAGTAGGCTTTTTGCCTCTATAAAGCTCATATGGTGTTTTATTCAAAAATGGTCTAATTAAGACTCTATTTATGATGTATGTGGATGTGTCAACGGCGTTACGCCAAAACTTTTGTGGTATATTTTGTTCATTTAGCATTGTTCGACTCATTTCTTGAAGTGTTCTATTTTTACGTTCTACTATACCGTTTGATTGAGGAGTTCGAGGAGCCGAGAAATTATGTGTTATGCCATTAGCATCACAAAAAGCTCCAAATTGAGTTTCGTTATCAAATTCACGACCGTGGTCGGTTCTTATTGACACAATGCTATTTCCTATTTGATTTTGAATTTTCTTACTTAGAATTTCAAATTTATCAAATGCTTCATTTTTAGTTTTCAAAAACTTAGTCCAAGTATACCTAGAATAATCATCTACTATTACCAAAGTGTAGAAGTTTCCTCCATAACTTTGTATAGCGGATGGACCAAACAAATCCATATGCAATAGTTCTAAACACCTAGATATGGACACTATGTTTTTAGCCTTATGGCTATTATGAACTTGTTTCCCAATTTTGCAAGCATCACAAAAGTGTTGGTCGTATTTCAACTTGGGTAGGTTCCTAACGAGTTCCTTAGATGATAGAGATTGGATGAGTCTCATATTGGCGTGGCCTAAGCGTCTATGCCACAGAGTTGAGTTGTCGTCTAAGGAGGTAAGACAAAGTTTGTCTTTATATGTTTTGTCTAATTTCATAACGTATACGGTATTCTTCAAAACACCTTTTCCTACGGTTATGCCATTTTTAAGTATCTTACTTCCGTTTTCACTGAAAAGGACGTCATACTTTTTACGGCATAGTTGACTAATACTAAGCAAGTTAAAACCTAAGTTATCTACATGAGCAACATCATCAATAGAGAGAGAGTCATGAGAGATTGTACCTTTTCCGATGATTTTACTTTTAATCTTGCTACCAAACGTAACATTACCTCCGTCGTATGCTTGGTAGGTTGAGAAAAGGCTTTTATTTCCCGTCATGTGCCTTGAACACCCGTTGTCCTTTATCCACTCGTCCGGTTCTAACCCGACTTTCAAGCATACCTAAGTTAAAGAAAAACTCAAGCGTTTGGTCCCCAATATCTCATGGGTCCATTTGGGTTAAACATTCCATTATCTTGATTCATGTATGAAAATGGTGGATATGGGTTCCATGGCATGTAGTTGGGACCTTGATAGTTCCTAGGCATGTTTGGGTTCCAACTATTTTGATAATGATGCTGTGAGTTGTGGTTACTTTTTGGAAAGGGGCGTTTGGGAATAGTCGTCCTAGGTCTTTGTTGAACTGTTTTAGTCCTAAACTCATTTTTAACTTGTCCTATTCCTATAGTAACAGCTGGTTTTTGTTTGTTAACAGTTGTACTAGTGCTAGGTTTTCTTGTGACCTTAACGAATTCAGTACGAGCCGAAGTGCAATCCTTCTGTTCAGCAACAGTACTCGCGGAATGATGAACTCAAATAAGTACATTTTATTACTATCATTTATCCTATTAATTTGACTTGTTTTACTATATTATGTATGAGGATTGATACTTAATTGTTTACTTTTGTAATTCTCAGTTGAAAACAAGCATTTGGTGAAACTTGGCGATTTTGGACTAATTATGGAGCAAAACATGCATAAAGTGAAGAGTCTACTGAAATGGACAAGATCAAGTCAAATCTGCTCCAGATGCGCCGCATCTCACTCATGACATGCGCCGCATCGCTATCAAGATCTCACCAGATACGATCCAAGATTCAAGAGGACATGCGCCGCATCCAAAGACGAAGATACGCCGCATCTTCTGGCGGTGTACGAATATTCCTGAATATTATAATCTTGGACCCCACGCGAAGTTAAGTACATGCACCGCATCTACTTGCTAGATGCGCCGCATCCTACCCTCAGACGGTAACTATAAATACCCCAAAGACCAGACGAATTAAGAGCCTTTAGTTCCGAACAGAAGACCGAAGACCATAAACCAAGGACGAATTCAGTCAAGGTAGCAGCACAAGACACACCCAAATCAAAGATACAAGAGCTGTAAGAAGGTGCTGCATATGTTTAATTCATTAAGTAGTTTTGTTTTATTGTGTTAGTAAACTTTAATTCATCAAGATTGGTGGCTTGTGTAACGTGACAACGGAAAGGTTGCACTCCCTTAAAACTACTTTCTCATTAATTAAAGTTTATATGTTGATGTCATTGGTGACTTTTATTAGTGCATTGATAACCTCTGTGTCTAGCTGAGCGTTGATCGGGTCGCCATGCCTCTGCCCTCGCCTGTTTATTCGATGCCTATGTATTCTATGGTCTGTAGAAAAGTAGGAGAAAGGTAAACGGGATAGTCATAAGTAATCATTAAGGGTTTACTCGCCGATAAGATTAGAACCAACGAGAAAGGACTTAATCTCGGTGCGTTGCATCGAACTATACACTTCATATAACACTAGCAATAAAACAAGTGACAAACTACTTATCATAAGGACAGCCCTCTTATTGTCTCGAGTATTTATCTGTGTACGTGTGTGCTACTTGCTGATTCGTGCCTATTGGTTTAGTTTATTATTTAATTGCAACCAAATCGTGCCAGTCTCTTAGGCTGAACCCCCTTGCGTTAGATTAAGTTGTATAGCTAACTTAATATATTAAAATACTGATTAGAATAACTAGATAATACGTTCCACTCTTAGTGATCGACACTCTACTTACCATTATATTCATACTGACCGGGTACACTGCTCGTTAAGTGTGTGTGTTATTGATAAGTCGGCTAAATATAAATTTAAAACTTGAGTAGGCATTAAAACTGCTAAACCGCAACGACACACGCAACACCCATCAAGTTTTTGGCGCCGCTGCCGGGGAGTGAATTGTTATTATCTGTTAATTTGATTAGTATTTTAATTAGGTTTTTAATTTTTATCTAACCGCTAATTTTGTTGTGTATTAGTTTAATTTGCATTCATTGTACTATTTTGCATATTTTCTGTTTTTGTGTGCTTTTTGTTTGCTTTTATTTGTGTTTATTTTCGTTTGTGTGTTTTTATTTGTTTTTCGTAATTTTTGTTTTCTGCTATCGTTGTACTGAGCTAAATCGAACGATACGGCGCATCTGATTTCTCAGATACGGCGTATTGCGTTCAATTTTTTATAAAATACAACGCGTTTAATTAATTCGATACGACGCATCTTTTCCCCAAGATACGGCGTATCTGTTTTTAATAAGAAATTTTTTTTTCTAAGCGATAAAGCGATACGACGCATCTTTTCCCCAAGATACGGCGTATCTGTTTTTAATAAAAAAATTTTCTAAACGTTAACGCGATACGACGCATCTGCTTTAGCAGATACGGCGTATCTAATATTTTAATTAAAAACAGTTTGCGAATTATTAAACAGATACGGCGCATCGATTTTTATCGATACGGCGCATCCTCTGAATCAAAAATCTTATATTTTGATACGTAACGAAAATACGGCGCATTAACTTTCGTTAATACGACGCATTTAATTTTAAATAAATATCGATTTTTGATAATTAAAATTGATACGGCGCATTCAAATTTCTAAGCGGGGTATCTAATTTTCTGAATAAAGTCTGATTTAATTTTAACGCTTATAAGATACGGCGTATCCTACTTTTTGGATACGGCGCATCGTCTGCAGATATCAGCTATTTGTATTCATATATCCGTTTCTATATTCATTAATTTCTCTTCTAGCGAACAAATCCTACTGATGATTTTACCTTTGATGACAGATTTTGCTATGGAAGACATATCAGTTAACGGATATCTTGCTAAGGAATGCTTGCTTTCAGATTCATTCAATGTACTCATGATCGATGCAGATTTATTCTCTTGGGAGACTCCTCTTGAAGCTGCTTTTAAGGAATTCATGCGTTTATGCAATATTGACAAAGGGGTATTCTCTTATGATGTATTTGTGAGGTACACTAGAGATGAACTGTCGCTCTTATGGCCTATCATTGAATCCAAAGGATTGAACTGGACTACTATCGAAGAAGATGATGGGAAATTCTATCTTGCATACATGGACTCAAGCAACAACTGCTGTAGTGGAGGCAATACCCAAATCTCTTACATGCCTTATTCCGAACAGTACTGGGGATTAAATGAGAACTATCTGGACAATGAAGGAATTTATGCTGTGGCGGAGTTACTATTTCATGGCAGGTTGGTAAGATTGATGGATCTCTCCCTCAATGATTGGGTAGAACTTAAATATGGTAGTCCGGAATTAGCCCCTGCAAATGAAGTCAAGCAGATTATGACTTCATGGTTGACGCGGAGTTTTAAGAAGCAATTTAACGAGTTCATGGAGATAAGAAGAAATATGATTGGGAAGGATTGCTTTGACGTTAACCACGATCCTAACGATGTTGATTTTTCAGAATGGTTGGCTAGTAAGTTTAATAACCATAAGAGCATGGATCGAGCTACTAAGGACGCATTATGGGTATATTGGATGAGAGGTGAAGACGAAGAGGTAGAA
Organism: Artemisia tridentata subsp. tridentata; assembly: GCA_021014915.2. Classification (NCBI taxonomy): domain Eukaryota; kingdom Viridiplantae; phylum Streptophyta; class Magnoliopsida; order Asterales; family Asteraceae; genus Artemisia; species Artemisia tridentata. The sequence continues at coordinate 359,374,193 of CP139507.1, read as the reverse complement.
AGCGACTATGGGTTGTCACTTCATGATTCAACAGTTAATGAGGGCATTGAAGAATTATTCAAAATTGACATTGATGTGTTCGATTATGAGACACCCTTGTGCAAGCAGTTCAAGGAATTTAACTACCTTATTCGAGTCGACGATGATGTGCTTACTGGAGATCTACCAGGATTTAAGACTTATGACGATTTCAAAAACACCTGGTACTATGAATGGAATGACCAAGTACCATGGGTTAGGGATAAACCATGGGAATCTGAGCACATTAATCACACTTGTACACCCTTCGTTTTCAAGGACGGGAGTAGTGTTTGGCCGACCTGTGATTATAAAAGTGACGGAACCTGTAATGGGGGAAGTATAATTGGGATGAAACGGGTTGGAAACGATGTAACCTTTGAAGATTATGAGTGGTACGATAATGTTGAAGACTGCCCACAAAAAGCGGAGGCTTTGCAAGAAAAGGGTAGAATTGAACGCTTGAAAGGACTTAAGGGAACATCGGATACTACTTTCTGGGAATGGGTGCATAAACAATTTGATGATTTCACAAAACTTAGTCGACGGTTACAATATGATTTGGAAAGAGAATGGGAGGCGATTCAAGACAATGAGTCATTAATTGAAGAACTAGATGATTATTTGATTAAGGATCCTTATTTCGAGTTTGTTGATAAAGACAATGAAGAGTTTACCAAAAGGAAGTGTCGACTACTTGGGATTCCTTACAATGAGCCACCCATGATTATTTCTGAAAAATTTAAAATCATCAAATATTCTTTAGGTCCTGATGAAGAGTATACTGCGGCGAAGACAAAGAGTTATACTAGATTAAGTCGAACGGAAGAAAACGTCGCAGAGATATACGGGAAAATCTTTCGGATGAAGGAAGAAGGATGGACCGTGACAAGAACTTAATGAAGAGCTGAACGTGAGTCTAACTTGAAGACTCTGGAATAAAGACAAGTGCTTACCGGGAGACAACCCGGATTTATCTTTTTATTTTTCTGTTTCTGAGTCGAGTCAGTCAGACCGCCGAGGATACGGCGCATCTCAATTCTGAGATGCGACGCATCTCCTGCAAATGGTCATATCTTATTTTACTTTATTTTTCTGCATTTTTTATTTTCGAATTTAAAACTTTTTATCAGTTTATTTTCAATGCGGCGCATCCCTGGTTAAGGATGCGGCGCATCTTTTATTCTGATCCGTATTTATTCCAGGCTCGATACGGCGTATCTTCTTCCATAAGATACGGCGCATCGACTGACCTGATGATTTTCATTTTTAATATTTATGTTTTATTTTTACCTAACTACTAATGTATTATGCAAGTTTGAACCTTTCTTATCTTAGGTGTGTTTTGAAGCTTTGGTGGTATTTTAGTTTCCTGCATTTCCTGTGGATACATCTAATATGAAGCTTAAACGTTCTAATCCTCAAGAAAGATGATTTTTGCTCAAATACTAATGGAGGATCATACCGAGCAAATCTCAGGGGAGTTTTTCTGTTCTAATTCTTTTATTTTCCAGTTTTTAACCTTTGATACAAACAATGAGGACGTTGTTTAACTTAAGTGGGGGGATTGGAGAATTAGAACACTTAACACTTACTTGTCCTAAACTTTTCAAAATATGCTTAAAATGTGCTTAATATATCAAAATTTAAAATTTTTAGCATGTTTTTGTTTAAAGTCTAAGTTGCATAGCTGCACACATGACGTTATTTTCAAAAAATTGTGATTTTTCTAAAATTCACAAATCTATGAGTGTGCCGGTGACTTGTAAACTTTAGAACTTGGCTTGTATACTATTCGAGACAACCATAATAAGTATTATTTTATATAATTGGAATGACTTGTCTAAATTGGTAAATTTCTAGGATTACACCCAAATAGCCTATTATATGTTATGTGTTATTAGCTAACTACACTGGTTAGTTAACCCCGTATAAACCCTTTTGTTACTCTCATTTTTAGAGTAAGATACCCCTAGAAAAACACTCAGAACCATTCCTTTCGTTTCTTACACCTATGTTTAAAATGTTTCGTTACACCTTACACCTTAGCCTACCCTGTAGATTAGAATCCGTAGTTGGTTAATTGCTATAGGCAAAGTGAGTTTCCTTACATTAACTGTGTTCGCGTGCGTAATTCATTATCTATGGTTAGGTCGGGAAATTGCACAATGCAATTGGAGTGAAAGTAAATATTGTATATTTTTGAGTTTATTTTTCGTGTGTTTACTACTTTCACTATTACCGTTATTTCTGAAGTCATGAAAAGTATGGAAAAATTATCCAGAATTATTGTTATAGTGATGTGGTGAAATTTTACACATCTATGTTTATGCTTAGTTTAAAAAAAAAAAAAAAAAAAAAAAAAATGAAAAAAAAATTAGAAAAAGAAAAAGAAAAGAGTTGGATGTTTGTTTTTAAACCAACGATGTAAAGTTATGTAAGTGGTCGATATCACCACTAGTTGTTGTATTATATTTATGGATTGAATGGGAGTTGGCAGTTATGGGAACGTCAACTAAGGTTTATTCTTTGATTAAGATCTTGTTGAGTATAATTCGTGTCTACCTAAAGCGTGTGTTTCAAGTGTTAAAGCGTGAGTTATTCAATGATATGAGTCTTATTCATGGGATGGTTGGGATAGTGATTAACCACACTTAGGATTTTAATTTATTTGTTTTGTTTATTTTTTTCATTTTACACCAATTTATATCCCAAAATTTATCCATGCCCTTTACTATTCTTTATCCAACCAAACCTTTGATTTATTGAGATTAGGGATTTGAGCAATCTTAAGTATCGTAGTTGTGGATTCGGCTATGTATTTATGATTTTGTCGCCCTTTTTGATATATTATTATTGGTGGAAGTTTGGACCTATCTTTAGCCTATTCGAGTTAAGGATTTGAGCAATTGCAAGTATCGTGTTCGTGGATTCGATCATGTATTTGTGATTTTGTCGCCTTTTCTGGAATTTGAGATCGATAGTGATTAAGAATAATTAACCCTTAAGCCTAAAAACCCTTTTTACCGCTTTAGACTTGTTATTCCTTGGCTTTAGTGGTGGAGATGTGAATACTTGCCAAGCTTATGATAGAATATTCGTCGCGACTGGACAGTTAAACGATTAGATTTGCTTTTATCAGAATATTTTATTTTACTTCTAATTCGTTAAGTGTTTAGTTGTGTGATTATGACAAAAACGAATACATGCTTAAATATAAAAATAAATCCTAATATCTTTTAGGATACATTTTCATAAGATTAATTCTAAGGTTTACTTGGGGACAAGTAAAGTTCAAGTGGGGGGATATTTGATGAACTCAAATAAGTACATTTTATTACTATCATTTATCCTATTAATTTGACTTGTTTTATTATATTATGTATGAGGATTGATACTTAATCGTTTACTTTTGTAATTCTCAGTTGAAAACAAGCATTTGGTGAAACTTGGCGATTTTGGACTAATTATGGAGCAAAACATGCATAAAGTGAAGAGTCTACTGAAATGGACAAGATCAAGTCAAATCTGCTCCAGATACGCCGCATCTCACTCATGACATGCGCCGCATCGCTATCAAGATCTCACCAGATACGATCCAAGATTCAAGAGGACATGCGCCGCATCCAAAGACGAAGATACGCCGCATCTTCTGGCGGTGTACGAATATTCCTGAATATTATAATCTTGGAACCCACGCGAAGTTAAGTACATGCGCCGCATCTACTTGCTAGATGCGCCGCATCCTACCCTCAGACGGTAACTATAAATACCCCAAAGACCAGACGAATTAAGAGCCTTTAGTTCCGAACAGAAGACCGAAGACCATAAACCAAGGACGAATTCAGTCAAGGTAGCAGCACAAGACACACCCAAATCAAAGATACAAGAGCTGTAAGAAGGTGCTGCATATGTTTAATTCATTAAGTAGTTTTGTTTTATTGTGTTAGTAAACTTTAATTCATCAAGATTGGTGGCTTGTGTAACGTGACAACGGAAAGGTTGCACTCCCTTAAAACTACTTTCTCATTAATTAAAGTTTATATGTTGATGTCATTGGTGACTTTTATTAGTGCATTGATAACCTCTGTGTCTAGCTGAGCGTTGATCGGGTCGCCATGCCTCTGCCCTCGCCTGTTTATTCGATGCCTATGTATTCTATGGTCTGTAGAAAAGTAGGAGAAAGGTAAACGGGATAGTCATAAGTAATCATTAAGGGTTTACTCGCCGATAAGATTAAAACCAACGAGAAAGGACTTAATCTCGGTGCGTTGCATCGAACTATACACTTCATATAACACTAGCAATAAAACAAGTGACAAACTACTTATCATAAGGACAGCCCTCTTATTGTCTCGAGTATTTATCTGTGTACGTGTGTGCTACTTGCTGATTCGTGCCTATTGGTTTAGTTTATTATTTAATTGCAACCAAATCGTGCCAGTCTCTCAGGCTGAACCCCCTTGCGTTAGATTAGGTTGTATAGCTAACTTAATATATTAAAATACTGATTAGAATAACTAGATAATACGTTCCACTCTTAGTGATCGACACTCTACTTACCATTATATTCATACTGACCGGGTACACTGCTCGTTAAGTGTGTGTGTTATTGATAAGTCGGCTAAATATAAATTTAAAACTTGAGTAGGCATTAAAACTGCTAAACCGCAACGACACACGCAACACCCATCACGGAACCAATTTCCACTACTGGCGGAACCAAATTTTTGGTTCCGTGGGATCCGTGGGATCCGTGGGTGTCTGAACTTTTTGGAACAGTTTCTTGTACTTTCACTGTTTGTTTCTTAAAGCTACTTGAGTCTCCTAGTTTCATAAAGCCTAATCCAGTTTTATCATGAGGTAACTTTTGAACTTTCATTATCTCATCTACACAACTGATATTTTTATCAAACCTTTTAAATTTAGAGTTTTGTTTGATAAGTTCTTCCTGTGTGGTCTTAAGTGTTTCTAATTCTAGTTTAAGTTCTTGACATGAAACACATGTTTCTTTAATGGCTTTACCCTTTTCTAATCGTAAAGCTTTTTCTTTTAACTAATAAAATTCGTTTTCTAAAAATTCCTTTTTGGTTTTTAAGAACTTATTTTTGTTTATGATTTTTAGGGTGATTTCACACAGTTTATTATATTCTATTTCTAAGGTGTCATCATCAATAGAGGAGTAAGATGAATCAGATTGTAACTCATTAGAGTCATGAGCCATAAGAGCAACTTCCTTATTCTTGGGCTCTTCGTCATCATCTTCATTGTCACTCCAAGCACCACTAACAAAGGCTCTTTGAGTCTTGTTCTTGTGTGGCTTCGGACATTCTCCTATTAGATGACTAGTATCCCCGCACCTAAAGCACTTCCTATCTACTTTTCCTTTCTTATCATCACGGTCTTTCCGGAAGGATTTCTTTTTTTCTCGAGGTTGTCTAACAAACTTTCATCGTCTTCTAAAGAACTTCTTGAAATCTCTTACGGCCATGGCGTACTCTTTGTCTTCGCTACCTGAACTAGACTCTTCATCATCACTTGACTCTACCCTAGCTTTTAAGGCAATTGACTTGATCTTTTCCTTTTTTCCTTTGACTATCTCTGAATCTTTTTCCATCACCATCTCATGAACTTTTAGATTTCCTATGAGCTCATCAAGTCGCATGCTTGAAAGATCCTTGGATTCTTCAATGGCTGTCACCTTTGCTCTCCACTTCGGATGAAGTGCTCTAAGAAATTTCCTGACAAAGTTCTTACTAGAAAAAGAATCGTCAAGTTCATTAAGAGAAGTAATAATATTGTTGATGCAAATAATGTTTCTAAAAACGTTATTTATATCTTTCGATTACTTCACGTTTTGAGGATGACAAAATGTGAAATCACGTTACGTTAAAATTAACGTAAACAAGTTTTTAATCGGGAGATCCCGTTCCACGCAAATCACTCTTAAACAAATTTACAACTTGACAAATGATCAAAGAAGTGAATTTGTGTTTTGAGACTTCACATTTTAATGGGACAAAACATTTTTTCAAAAATAACACATGACAAATTATTTTTGAAATATTAAGAAATGTTTTAATGGAAAAATAAGTTTGAAAATCATAACAGCTATTTTTTTCCCCCCAAAATCAGCTCCAACCTTCCCCAAATAAGTTTTCACCAGAAAAGACAAAATTTGGAGCGTCCTAGTCTAGGACGGCTCCACGGCTCCACTAAATTAAATTTAGTGGAGCCGTGGAATGTTTAGTGTAGCCGTCCATACTACTTTTTCTGTAACGTTCAGATTTTCTTTGCCTATAAATACCAACCCCTTTCACAGATTTTAGGCACCCTTTCACACAGAAAAACTTCTGAGTTTAAACCTCTCACACATTTCTCTTATTTAGATCATTTAGATTAGTTTACTTTTGTTTTAAGAGTGATCCAATCTTCCACCAAGAGATCCTCTTCTGCAAAACGCGCCCATTCTTTCTTCTCTTCTGCACTGCCTTTTCAAACAAACCCAAAACCATTTCCTCTCGCTGTCAAAAACCGAACCCACACCTATATCAAATCAAACTCTTACTAATCGAGATCAAGGCCTTGTAATCAAACATTCCAAATCAAGTGCAAGACAAATTGTAAGCTAATTATCTTCTAATTTGCTCTAATTTGAGTCTAGGGTTTGTTCTTATGCATCAAATTGAATTGGGGATTTTCAACTTTTATTATGTTTTTACATAATTAGGACTAGGATTAGACAATGTAGCACTTACATGATTCCCTAGACCCAGAATTTTCAAAAACTCTTTTATGTTGCATAATCTAGTCTAAATTTACCCATTTTAAATTGGACTATGATAAATTACTTTTGATGGAATCATGTTTAGGATAATTAAAATTGGATTAGGAATGATCAACATTAAAGCTTTTTCAATTTTAAGATTTTTTTTTGGCGCCAAGATGAAGCATTTGCCAAACACCCCAATTCCATCATTTTTCGAAAAAGTTCACGTGACTAGGATCATGAAACCTTTTTCGTGCATTGTTAATGCAAATCAAAAATGTTTTTACATGCATACATGAACTCTCAAATGTGGATCGAATTACATAATTGATATGTATTATTCGACATATTTGATTGAGCAAAAGTGAAGATAGGAGTGTTTGGGTAGTCTCATTAGGATAGTTTCAGAGTCGAGATTACTACACCTCCACATTGTTTGCATTTAAGCACACACTAGGCACGTATGACTAAATGGAATTTTAACCATTAATAAATTTTTTTCATAGGTGACATGGGACTTCACATGTTTGATTACGACCATGAACTCACAAAAGAGTACATTCCCAAACCATCACTTGAACCTGAAACCCCACTTTCTCACATTCAAACTTTCCGTCACCTTGAGTCTCGTCTCTTCCACGAAGGACATATTGTTGAACCCTCCTTCCTAAACCATGATCACATTCAAACCATGTTTCAAGGAATCGGATTCGATTGCTTGTTTAGAGTCAATAATCACATCTGTCCTCGTTTCGTCCTAGAGTTCTATAGATAAGTCAAACTCGTACATAACGAGGATCAAACTTTGTCTATCCAGTTTGTCATTCAAAACCAACACATCTCACTCACTCTTGATCAATTTGCCAACATTCTTCAAGTGCCTAACTATGGACAATGTTCCTACACTGAAAGTTGGTCACTCAAATCTCTCACAAATCACCAAATTGAGTCGGGTCCTTATTGTACTCTTATTCCCACTCCCCGTGCCATTAGAGAGCACATCCATCTTCCTCAAAAAGTTCACGGTGTTCTTAAAGAAAATGGTGAAGTTGAGTTTCGTGAGTCTCATGTGTATGACTTGGATCTTTTTAAAGTTTGTGTTGATGAAGTTCATCCACACTTACGGAGATGGATAGAAGTCATCCGTGAAAATGTCTTTTGTCTCCCTCACAATCGTGAGCAACTTCCGGCGTGTTGTGCTCACATGTTGTATTGTCTAGTCACCGAGCAACCCTACAATCTTGCATACTTTATGGCAAGAAGAATTGCCGGCATCAGGGACGAGTCGATAAGGCAATACCCTATGGCATGTTGCTGACTCGTCTCTATCGTTTTGTCATGAACACTTTTCCTCATCTCCAAAACAATAAATATCTTTTTGTCGAACCCGTCATGTCACCTCTAACCCAAAACACCTACACTTCTCTATATTGGGAATGTACATCATCTCGAAGTGATCATAATGATGATCCAATCCCGTGCTATGATGTGTCATCAAGCGATGATGAATGAAGGTGTGATGAAGTGAAGACATTAGAGGGCTTGAACTTAAGTAGTATAACTGACTTAAGTATTATTAGTTACTATTAATATGGTCTTGTGCATGACCATCTAACTCTAACTAGTATGAATTACTTTAATATATCTTGCTTAATATTGGTTACTTTGACAAATTAATCAATAGTGATATATTATGAGCTTTGCCTAGTTCATGCATGTTCTCTCATTTTGTCTTCATGCACTAGATGTTAAAATTACTTGAAATCATGCATGCTCAATAGTTGCCTAAATGCTTAGATGATCACATGATAATGTTAGGAATTCTATGTGATTATGCTTTAGTAGTTGAGGCCTTGAGATTTGCAGCCAATGGATTTCCCAGAAATTTCCCCATTTAGGCTGCCTAAAACCAGCAGACCTGGAAAGAAGGTCAAATGGAGGCCACGGCTCCACTAAATAGGCGATGGCTCCACTAAATTTAGTGGTGCCGTGGTACCTTTAGTGGTACCGTGCCTTTGGAAGACGAAAAATACAATTCTCTTCCACTTTTTGACTTTCTTTCCCTGAAAATCTGCAAACACAACTTGATTCCCATACACCCAAATCCTCAAATCCAACATCCTTTTCAACCTTGCATGCTTTTGATTTGGCTATTTAAGCTAACATCATGCATTGCCATCCTTACACCCGTTCTTACACCTTCACACTCACCATACAACCACCATGTCTTCCACCATTGCTTCAACCTCACACAAAAACAAGAAACCAAGATTCAACATCAAACCAACCAATCAAACCACTCTTGTTGATCAATGGATCAAAAGTGTTCACACACCACAAACCTCAACCAAACCTTCCAATGAAATGATTCTCATTGATCTCACCTTGGATGATGAAGATGATATACACACACCCATAACCTCTACCAAATCATCATCTTCCTTCACTACACCCCAAGCTCCATCCAAGGCAACATCAACCAAACCAACATCCTCATCCTTCACCACCATTGGAACCAACACACATTCACCTCAACCAAGTCCCATTCCATCACTAGCCTTAACACTTAACTTATCACCATCAACTTCCCTTGAAATGGGAACCAACACATCATCCTCATCACTTTCACCATCACCACAACCTCTGGCTCTCACCCTAACCTTATCACCAATCACTCCTTTAGAGTTTGGGAGCAACACATCATCATCTTCCCTATCACCATCACCTCAACCTTTAATGGGTCATCCCATCCTTTATCCCCTTCAACCACACACCTTGAGTTGTGCTTGTTGCCATCACAACCTAGAACTCATCATGAACCTTAGAGATGAGCTTAGCTTTAGGTTCTCATACCTAGAACACCTCCTCACACCACCCATAGGACCCATCATCCTTCCACCTCCTCCACCACACAATAGCCCAAACTAAACATGGTTATGTTTAGTCCCTCCAATAAATGCTTAGGAACCCTTTTGAAGTTGGAAACAAATCTTGAAGCCTCATATTACTATTGATGTTTATGTGTCTTCTTGTTATTTTAATTTGCTTTCTTATTGTAGTCATACTCATGTATGACATTTATCTTACTTTTAATGGGCATTCATGTGGTTGTTTTATTTTTAGCTACTTGGCTAATTTTCTTCTTGTGTGGTTGGATATTTGTCAAATGTGCTACTTGTTAGATATTGTATATGTGTTATCTAACCTTGTTTTGTAGCATACACCATTGCTCGATTCCTTGGTATTCTTCAAATGAGGGGGAGTATACATCAAGGGGGAGCCTTTGTCACCTTTTTTATTTGACAAAAAGGGGGAGAAATGGGAGTAAACTCATTAAAAACTTGTTAAAACTAATTTTAACTTAAAATGAGTTTATATTTTGTCATCATCAAAAAGGGGGAGATTGTTGATGCAAATAATGTTTCTAAAAACGTTATTTATATCTTTCGATTACTTCACGTTTTGAGGATGACAAAATGTGAAATCACGTTACGTTAAAATTAACGTAAACAAGTTTTTAATCGGAAGATCCCGTTTCTACGCAAATCACTCTTAAACAAATTTACAACTTGACAAATGATCAAAGAAGTGAATTTGTGTTTTGAGACTTCACATTTTAATGGGACAAAACATTTTTTCAAAAATAACACATGACAAATTATTTTTGAAATATTAAGAAATGTTTTAATGGAAAAATAAGTTTGAAAATCACAACAGCTATTTTTCCCCCCAAAATCAGCTCCAACCTTCCCCAAATAAGTTTTCACCAGAAAAGACAAAATTTGGAGCGTCCTAGTCTAGGACGGCTCCACGGTTCCACTAAATTTAGTGGAGCCGTGGAATGTTTAGTGGAGCCGTCCATACTATTTTTTCTTTAACGTTCAGATTTTCTTTGCCTATAAATACCAACCCCTTTCACAGATTTTAGGCACCCTTTCACACAGAAAAACTTCTGAGTTTAAACCTCTCACACCTTTCTCTTCTTTAGATCATTTAGATTAGTTTTCTTTTGTTTTAAGAGTGATCCAATCATCCACCAAGAGATCCTCTTCATTCCTCTTCATTAGCAAGAGAAGAACACAAGTATCCAAGTTGATACAAGGTGTTATCATTCCTCTTCATTAGTAAGAGAGGAACTCAAAGTATTCAAGAAGATACAAGAGTTATAGTTGTTAGGTTTTTGTAACACTTGTTACAACCTTGTTGTATCATAGCATACATCAAGTTTATTTATCTTTTGTGAGTGAGAGTGAAGATCAAGTGTGATCTTATAGAGATAGTGGATATCTCTTGTAGCCATTGGGCTTGTGTGATTGATCAAGAAGATCAAGGGTCGATAGATTAGTGTTAGTTGAGAGAGTGTTGATCATTGTGATCGTGTTGAGATCTTGGTGATCTCTTGTAGCCATTGGGCTTGTGTGATTGGTCACGTGGACCTTGGTAGATTGGTGCTAGCTAATATTAGCACTCGACATTTAGCTTAGTGTCGGTAATAGGATAAGTAACGTGTACGGTTTTCTCCGCCTGAAGGGAGGTTGTTGATATAGTGTTTGAAACTCTCGAGTGTCGTACTCGGGGAGTGGAGTAGGGCAAAGAAGAGCTTTGTAGCCGAACCACTATAAATCCTTTGTCTCGGTTTGATCTTTCCAACTTTACTCTTTACTTTTATCATTTACCATTTGTTAGTTTAGTGTATAGTTCATATTGGTGTTGATTGATTACACATAGAGTTCGAATCAAAGTTTCCAATAGCAAACTTTTAAAAACAGATTTTTAGAAGAAATTAAAACCGGTAAACTATTCAACCCCCCTTCTAGTTTCCCACTAATAGTATTAAACCTAGCAAAAGCACTATCAATGGTCTCATCTTCAGGGATAACAAATTGTTCATATTGTTGAACAAGAAGATCAATTTTGTTATCCTTTACTTGTGAGTTCCCTTGATGAGTGATAATTAAGGATTGCCAAATATCTTTAGCGATTTTACACATAAATAATCTTTCATATTCTTTCCTAGGCAAAGCATTATAAAACATCATTTTAGCTTCATTATTTTTGGCAATTAATTTCTTTTGCTCATCACTGTGACGAGTAAGAGAAATATCCTCATCCCGACCGCTTGATATATCCTTAATTTTGGGTTTATGGTCACCTTCTACAATAATGTACCATAGATCTATATACTTTGACTTCACATAAGTTTCAAAGTGGTTTTTCCAATATATAAAACTATTTGCTTCAAATAGTGGTGGTCTTTGCATAGATTGCCCTTCTTTGTAGTTTTCAAAATCCATTGATCGTTTCAAGTTTTAAAATACAATATATTTTGAAAGTCTTGAGTAACGTAGCTCTGATGCCAATTGTGGAAAACTATAAGGGGGGTTGAATAGTTTGTGCCGTTTTCAAATTAATTCGCTTTGAATACTTAACGTGATTTCAACTTAATGCAAACAATCAAGCAATATAAGTAAAGCAAGTAAGGAAAGAAACAATCAAACCACAACACGGATGTTTATAGTGGTTCGGTCTACAAGGACTCTCTTCCTTGCCCTACTCCACTCCTCGAGCCTCTAACTCGAGAGTTTTTCTTCACTAAGAAACAAGCTCCCTTCTTGGCAGAGAAAACCTTTACACACGTCGCTTACACTTTATCCGGTACAAAGCTAAATACCGAGTTCTAGTTCGAGGTAGAACCAACCTAACGTCGCTTACACTTTTTTCGGTACAAAGCTAGATACCGATTTCTTTTACAAGGGTACAACTACTCCCGATACTCTATGTGTTTTGAGGACTAAAACACTAACCGATCACTACTGCATGTTTGGTATAACAGTGATGTGTGGTAAAATACAAAATCATAAAGTATCTAAACTAACAAGTCTGGCAACAATATGTTGAAGCTTGTGATGCTTGATCTCTTTGCTACAAAAGAAAGATCACTACAAATGAAATGAATGAATGAATGGGTTAGTAATATATGAAAGAATGTATAATGTAGTTTATGCTATGTGAGTGATAAGAGAACATGAATGAGCAGCTTGCTATTTATAGGAAAACTACTCAAATAACCCATGGATTTGGCGGATCCAAATCCAGGGGTCCGTCCCTTATGGGATTTGGTTCCGCTAGAGCCTGACAGAATATCTTTCAAAATCTTTCCAAATATTGGCAAGATATTACCAAATCCAATTCTTTGCTTGAAGATCTTTCCATGATATTCTCTAAATCTTCAACATATCCTAAAGATATCCAAATGATGTATGCAATGATGTCATGTACATATTTCCATTTTTAGAATAAAAATGTAAACATGTAAATATATATATATATATACTATATATATATATATATATTATATATATATATATATAAATATATATATGTATGTCCTATGTATATTCTAGTGATGAATGTAGCATGTTATGATGAGTTTTAAAAGCTTATTACTATAAATGTAAAAGACTTTAAATTATATTTATTCTTTGCTAAAGATCGTAAAATATAAATAACGTTTTTAGGACGATATTTGTATTAACAGATCTCAGTCATTCTTTAATTAACTATTATGTTTCTCGTTGTTTATGATTGAGCAAGATTACCAAATCGTCTGAACGTATTCCAGATAGATCTTGGGCGTGGCCACAAAAACATCTTGTCAACCCTACGAGGGGCCAGTAGTATTAAACTTCAAAATAAATTTGAAGGAACAAATTCTTTCTTGACTACAAGCAAAACCCATGAACTTTGCAACACTTCTGAAAACAATCCTTATGGCTACCAGTAACGTATATCGGTAAATTGTTTTACAGAAATGCAATACATCCATGACAGTTATCTGGTATCTCAAGTCTGAGGATAACTATATTCATGATTTATTTGATGACAAGATCCATAAAGTAAAGGGATAATTCTAAAAGTAGACCAAACACAAATGGGCGGTTCCCTATCTACCCCGAAATCCGAAAATAATTTTGTTGCCCAGGGCAACCGGCAATTTTTTGGGCAACTGAAGGATTTTCAGTGTATTTTTTGGGCAACAATCGCCATTTTTTGGGCAACTGGGGACATTTTTTGGGCAAGCGGGGTATGAAATAGACCATTTGGTTTTTGGTCTATTTTGGTAATTATCCCTAAAGTAAAATCATGTAGTTGGGATAAGTCTTATATTCAATTCATTGAATATCATGTGAAATTGGCATGTCAACGCATCAATATACTTTCAAGTATATTCTACCAATACTCAGATTTGTCTTAATTTAATGATATTCGTATATCATTAATTGACGATGGACAATTTAGAATAAATAAATAATTCATGGATTAAACATGCAAATACATGATATATTATTAAGAAAATGATAATCAAACATAACAAATACTTTATTTCATTAAAATAATAATTGTTCATAACATCCTTTTATCCAAACACTAATCATAGATGGGCATGAAACTACTAGCTAAACGAAGTCCTATGCCTTCAGCATGTTGATAAAGCTTTGTACCAGGTAAAGCCTTCATCAAGGGATCAGTTAGGTTATTATCTGTGTGAACTTTGAGTAACTCGATTTCACCTATCTCGACTTGTTCTCGAACATAGTGATATTTAATCAGGAAATGTCTGGTACCTTTCATGATTCCAGGTTCATTGGAAAATGTAATTGCAGCTGAATTGTCGCAATACATCTTTATAGGGTTTTCAATCGAGGGCATAACTCCAAGCCCAAAAACGAACTTCCTAATCCAGACGGCTTCCATTGCAGCTTCTAAAGCAGCTATGTACTCACTTTCTGTGAAAGGATTATACAAACACTTGGGATGTTGATCTTAATAATGTGTTTGGGATATTTAGGAATGAATGTGATTTAGTACGCGGAATTTACTATAACACACTTAAAGGAACAAAGTTGGTGAATATGCAAACGTGGGTTATTTAGAACAATGAACACAACGTGAATAACACAAAACGATTCAATATTATTTATGAGATAATACGGGTAATCTAAACTATCACCAGGATTACAAAAGGTAACCTTGAATCTTTGATTTGTTAAAGGGATTTGTGAATTTGTAACTAAGTTACTAGAGAGGTTGTGGTGTTTTAGGATATTACTAAGTTTATAGTTAAAGAGATATTTCTAAGGTGGTGACTAAGGGTTCCTTTTATAGGATAAGGAACCCTTTTTACATGTTGTCAAGTTGCATAAGATAACAAAACTTTTCTAACCTACTATTACAACTTCCAATGTAAAACACTCCATATTATCTACTGCACCACATGGAAGACTGTACTACTTATACTTAACATGTTACATTGTAAAAAGACTAATAATACAACTAAAATATCTACAAATAAAATATCTAACAACTTGACGTTCAAACTGGCAGGACCTTCTTTAACTAGCAGTACCTTCTCACCCAGAAGGTACTATTAGTTTATCTTCAACTTCTTCAAAATGAACTAGCAGACCTAATACTTCATCTGGCAGGCTCATTGACTTAAGCATTTTATTCCCAACAATCCTCCCCTAAACTTGTTATTCCCTTTAAAATAAACAAGTTTCTTATGAATAAAATCCATACCTTGAGGATCTGAGGGAACTCTTCCAAAAACTTCACTCTCTATTCTTCCTTTTACTTTCACATTGTTCAAAAATGCTCATCAACAAACTTTGAACAACTTCTGACTTTTCTTCATCTTTATCACACCTTAACCTCTTGGAAATCATGGTTGAAAAAACTTCATAGCTCAGTGGATACTCTTTTTCAGCTAACATAAAGAGCTCAATCCCACTTTGTGTAAAAAGAGGATGCACACTGCTAAGACTTAGGAATTCCCATGTGGTGGTAGGATCATGGTATGGAAACTTCCAATGAACATCCTTTGGATCAGGATCATACATCCTATTGAACTCTACCCAAAGTTCTTGTTCCTTAACATTAGTGTTATTCTTAGAGTTTAGCCTGATTTGAACTAAATTCCACAACTCTTCTAAATCAGCTCTATCACATGCCCTTATCAGATTTTCAAAATTTTTGAAGATGGCAGTTTGACCCCCAACCCTGGTTATCTTCCATGCCTTTCCTGACTTATCATGGTGAATCTCCCAATCTATAATAGGGTGTCTAGACCTAATTGGATCAGCATGTATAATTGTTGGTAAAGCAATTATCATTTTACTTACTTGTTCTGGATCCAATTCTGCTTCTTGTTTCTTTTGAGCACCTTCCTTTTTCTTTGAAGGTTTAGCATCAGATGGGATTTTGAAGTAACATGTCTTGTAGGCATTAAGATAAAGGAAGTTGATTTCATCATGAGTTTTCTTCTTCAGTTGAGATTCAGTCCAATTAGCTTGACTTCTTAGAAACTTCTTCATGAAAATCACTTGATCTTTCTTAGATGAGCCCACCTTAAAACCTCTCTTCTGGCTTTCCTGAATCTTTTGAAAAATATTATCCAGAGCTGCTTCTTTATATTTGTTGTTGATAAAAGTTTCAAGCTCTGATGTTTTCTCTTCAGTGTTAAGATTCTTGTCATCCAAAATTAAGTTAGCTTGACCTCTCACAATTGGATCATTGGCAATGATCCATTGCATCTGAGCATCAAATGTTTCCTGAGCAGCTTGAGTGTCAAGAAGAATTTGAGCAGCATCCTTTTGCTCTTGCATTTCTGCAAGCAGTCTTGAATCTTCTAAAGCTTTTTGCATTTCTTCTTCATGAAGCTTTTTGGAGACTTCCTCATCTAAAGCCATCTGCTCTTGCTCTCTTTTCTTCAATCTTTTGGGCCTAGGTTTATCTTCAACCATAATTTTCTTGCCCTTATCTTTTGGTGTTGGTTCTTGACTTGGAGCAGAAGATTGTTCATCAGCAACATATAACCTTCCTTGAACAAACAACCTCCCCTGAGGGTGTGATTCCCTCTTTCTTTTGTAAACATTTTCAGCAGTACCTCTATAATCCATAGCCAATAGCCTCTTAATCCTAGCAGGCTCTTTTGCACTAACAGGCTCTTGCCCTGCACCAGCAGGCTCTTCATCATATACTTGAGTTCCTTCATGAAATTGAAATTGAGCCTCCTCTTTACCTTCTGAACTACCCATCCTCCCCTTTTTGGAAGAGAGACCCATACTTTCTTTATCTGAACTTGAAGAACTAGATAAAACCAACTTTGAAGATCTTTTACCCTGCAGCATCTTCACTTTAGTCTCCAATTTCTTTACCCTCTTAACTAGCTTGGTGTTGATCTTAGAAAATTTTGTGTTCTGACTTTGAAGAGCATTTTCCAAGAGCTGCACTTTCTCCTTTAGTTCCTTCACAGTCTGAGAATCCAGACTTTGATGTTGAGGAGATTGGGATGGTGATGCATAATATGATGGTGATGGTGTTGTTACAGATGGTACTGGTGATGGGATTGGTGATGGATGATGAGATGGTGATATGTATCCAGGTGAAGAACTTGGTGATGGTGATTCAGATGATGGGGACGGTTCTTCAGCATTTTGTGGTAACATTTCCTTAAACAGTGGTACTTCTTCCCCATTAAAACCAATTTTCATATTTGAAAACACCTTGTGTGAAAGTTTTGGAGTTTCATAAGGAGAGTGTGGGGGAAGTAACAAAAGTTTTGATTTGGTGATGATGCATCGAATAAATCTCGGATACATCAAAAACTTTGTTTGGCTATCCACATTTTTAACCAATCATTCAAAAATATGTTTTGAAAAGTTGAATTTTCTGTTTGTTGCCAAGCAAATGAGAGCTGTAGCCATGTTACCACTAAACTGCTCCCATGAGGTTTTCTTTTGGCTTAAACAATGAAGGATGGTATGGATCAAAAATCTCCATTGAGGGGTAAAATGCTTTTTAAGAAAAGTGAGTTTATTAGAATCTACATTATACCCCATTCTTTCCAAATTTTCAAAGATTTCAGTATCAGGCAATTGACTAATACCATCTGAATCATCCAATCGAAGATGTCTTCTAATGGATGACTCGGTAAGAGTCAAGGTTTTGCTATCCACTTTGGCTTTTATCTTTTGGTCCCCATTTTCAAGAGTTTTAACTTTAGCCGTTTTCCAAAATTGTAAAATTTGTGATTCATAAATAGTGGGATTTACAAGTAAAGCAAACCTGATGTAAGAATCATTTAGAAAGTCCACTATTTGATGAAAAGATTCATTATCCTCAGACTTTTCCAAAAATGCTAACTGGTTGTGACGTTTAACAAAAAATAGATCAGCCATGGTGAAGGTTAAGGAAAAATTTGATTAGGATGGTGGGATTTGATTGTGGTACTGGTAGAAGATGAAAGGTGAGTGTTAATTGTGATAAGGACTGATGAGAGATATTATGAGAGATTTACTTTTAACCGACTATGAGAAAATTTAAAATAAGTAAATGAAGAGGCGGTTAAAAAGATCTTTTATATGAGAAATATAATATAATATAACATCAGAAATTTACAGAATTACCCCAACGGCTAATTTTAACTACCAGACCTAACGGCTATAATTTTAACTGACAGACTCAACGGTTATCTAGCAGTACCATTTTACTCTACCAGTACCAAAATTTGAACTACCAGTACCTTTGAATTTAAAAGAAAATTTTACTTGGCAGTATCTTTGAAATTTTAGCAAAAATCCCTTATAGTTTTTAGCAAACTATCAGCTATCAACGGATTTGTCTTGTCTTTACCAAAAGCCGTTTGCTTTGGACTAGTCAACTATTTACTGTAAAGTATGGTTAGTTAAATACCATATAGTTTTTGATAAACTATCAAACATCAACGGATTTGATGTGTCTTTACCAATAGCCGTTTGCTGTTGGACTAGCCAGCTCTTAAGTTTGTAAAACTTGGTGAACTGAATACCATCTCCACATCATGATCCTTGTTTTGTTATCAACTTGAGTAACCTGAAATTTGTTAGTTGCTGACCAAAAGAACAGAGTACAAGATGATGACATAGCTTATTCTGGAGTATTATATATATTCAGAAAGGTATGCTGATAGATGATTTCACTTGTTGAAACAAGCATCCAAGATACACAGCACCATTGCCTCTTATAATTCCTCCATCCAAGGAAATTGCACCATCTTTTAGTCCAAGATTGGAGCAATGTGATGATATTGTTAAAGTCAAAGATCAGAAAGCAAAGCACTTGTTTTATTGCATTGAAAACATTTAAGCATCAAGATGAACAAAACAGAGCAAACTTTATACTAGCAGGACCAATTATGAACTGACAGTACCTTTTGACTAACTAGCAGTACCATGTTTAAGAGCCAGTACCATATATTTTATGTACAAAAACACATGTTTTTCAAAGATTTATCATTCCAATACCTGCTACCAGGTATTTAAATCTACCTAAATCAAAAGCTTTGGTGAGAAGGTCTGCAAAATTATTTGCAGAGTCAATTTTGACAACTTGTATTAACCTTTTCTCATTGCAATCTCTTATGAAATGGTGTCTGATTTCAATGTGTTTTGTTTTTGAATGTTGAACTGGATTTTTAATGATACAAATAGTACTGCTATTGTTAATGTAAATAATGGTGTTAAGAAAATTGTACACATAGTCAAGCAATTGATTTTGGATCCAAAGCACTTGCCCACAACAACTTGCACCAGCAACATATTCTGCTTCAGTTGTAGAGTTGGCCACCATTGTTTGCTTCTTGCATTGCCATGATATGAGTCTGCAGCCAAGAAATTGACATCCACCAGTTGTGGATTTTCTGTCTAGGGTTGCACCAGCATAGTCACTATCAGAATAAGCCACCAAGTCAAAAGTTGATTCCCTTGGATACCATAGACCCAACCTAGGTTGACCCTTGAGATATCTAAAGATCCTTTTGATTGCTGTGAGATGAGAAACTTTGGGATTTATTTGAAACCTTGCACTTACACACACTGTGAACATGATATCTGGTCTTGATGAGGTAAGGTACATCAAGGACCCAATCATTGATCTGTAATTGTGCACATCCACATCTTCACCCTCAACATCCTTGAGTAACCCCTTTTCTGAATCCATTGGAGTACTTGCAACCTTAGAATCTGCAAACTGAAACTTCCTCAGAATCTCTGCTACATACTTATCTTGGCTGATAAATATGCCTTCATTTGATTGTTTCACTTGGAGACCCAGAAAGAAAGTAAGTTCCCCCATGGAACTCATTTCAAACTTACTATGCATAAGTTTTTCAAACTCCACACACAACTCTTGGTTTGTGGATCCAAAGATAATGTCATCAACATAAATCTGCACCAGCAAGATGTCTTTCTTGGTTCTTTTGATGAACAAAGTTGGATCAATCTTGCCTCTTTGAAATCCATTTTCCGATAAATAGAAAGCCAATGTTTCATACCGTGCCCTAGGAGCTTGGTGTAGACCATAAAGAGCCTTGGTAACCCTATACACCTTGTTTGGATATTCTGCATCAATGAAGCCTGGAGGTTGAGAAACATACACTTCTTCTTCAATAGTACCATACAAGAAAGCACTCTTAACATCCATTTGGTAAACAGTGAAGCCTATGAAAGAAGCATAGGCCAAGAATAGCCTAATTGCTTCAAGTCTTGCAACTGGAGCAAAAACCTCTTCATAATCTACCCCTTCTTCTTGAGTATACCCTTGGGCCACCAATCTTGCCTTGTTTCTGATCACAATCCCCCTTTCATCTTTCTTATTCCTGAACACCCATTTGGTTCCAATTGCCCTGTGACCTTTGGGCAAATCAACCAGTTTCCAAACCTTCTGAAGCTTGAATTGAAGAAGCTCTTCTTGCATTGCTTCAACCCAACTTGAATCATCTAAGGCTTTGTTAATGTTTTTGGGTTCAGCCTGTGAGAGAAAACATGAAAACAGGCATATGTTGGCAACTTCATGATTCTTTTCTTCATAGACAGATGAGATAAACCCTTCTTGGTCTGAAGACAAGACTTGAGTTCTTGTTCTAACACCAGAATCAATGCTACCAATCACATTATCAATGGAGTGATCTTTGAGAATTCTTGTGTTGTGTGTTGTAGGAACTTCATAGGTAAGTGGAAGATTGCCAATCCCCACATCTTCTGGTAAGGAATCATCTGATTGAACATTTAAAGGTTCAGCAGTACCAACTTGTGAACTGGCAGTACCATCTGGTGAACTGGTAGTACCATTTCCATCTGTACTACTTTCTTGATTCACTTGACCCTGAGTTCCATGATCATCTTCAACACCTTCATTTGCTGTATTTGAAGGTTCTCCTTGACTTGAAGATAAATCCAATCCTTTCCAAATTGGCATCAAGATGTAATCTTGATCTTCAGCTGTTTCAACATTGTCTTCAAAACCTGCATTATCATTAGTATTTGTACCTGTAACAGGCACATAATTCATAGATTCTGAAAGCCTATCAATGTCAAAAATCTAATCTGGCCCAATGCCTGCAACATTTGGTAGTTTCTCTTGAAACTCTATGTGCAGATTTTCTTCCACTAGCCTAGTGCAACTACTATACACCCTATAGGCCTTACTTTGCAAAGAATACCCTATCATGTAGCCTTCATCAACTTTTCCTTCAAACTTTCCTAGATGGTCTTTGGTATTGAGAATAGTGACATGACATCCAAAAGGTCTCATAAAACTTATAGATGGTGTTCTACCAAAGAAAAGTTCATAAGGAGTCTTTTTATGGGGTTTAATCACAAGAACCCTGTTCTGCACATAACAAGCAGTACCTACAGCTTCAGCCCAAAATGAAATAGGTAACTTAGAGTCTACTAACATTGTTCTAGCAGCCTCTATTAGTGTTCTATTTTTTCTTTCTGCTACTCCATTTTGCTGTGGGGTTCTAGCTACACTAAATTCTCTTTTTATTCCTTTTTCTTTGCAAACTTCATCCATAACCCTATTCTTAAATTCTGTCCCATTGTCATATCTAATTACTTTCACTTTCTTATCAGATTGGTTTTCTACCTCAGTTATATAGGACTTAAGGATCTCACTAGTTTCATCCTTAGTTCTTAAAAAGAAAACCAAAGAAAATCTGCTGTAATCATCAGTAACTACAAGACAATATTTTTTACCATTCAAGCTACTCACAGAAGCAGGACCAAAAAGGTCCATATGAAGCATGTATAAAGCTTGAGAAATTGAGTTATGGGACTTGGGCTTACAAGAAGCTCTATGTTGTTTGCCTTTAAGACAATCAACACAGGTTTGGTCAATTTGAAAAATCTTTTTGGGTAAACCTCTAACCAAATCATATTTTGCAATTGTATTGATTGTTTTAAAATTTATATGACCAAGCCTTCTATGCCAAATCATAGATTCATCCAATGAGGCTTTTGCTACTAGACAAGTTAAACTCTCCTTAGGAACAATGTTCTTTAAATCAACACTGTACATATTGGTCTTTCTAGGAATTCTAAGAAGTACTTGACTTTCATCAGGCATCTTAAAATCAGGAGAAAGTACAAGACATTCAGTCTCACAGAAAAGAACATTATTCTTTTTGTCACACATTTGTGAAACACTAAGGAGATTAAACTGAAGCTCTTTCACAAAGTACACATTTTCAAAATCTAATTTACTGGTTTTGATTGTACCTTTACCAGTAATCTTTCCTTTGATTCCTCCCCCAAAGGTAACATATCCTCCATCAAATGATTTGAAGTCTGTGAGGTAAGACATGTTGCCTGTTATGTGCCTTGAACATCCACTATCTACATATCCTTGATCAGCAATATCATTTGAATGTTCCTGCACATATATAAAAATATTAGTTTCCTTGGGGTACCCAAGCCATGACTGACTTGGGTTTGCCTCGTGCATCAATGAAATCAAACCTCTTTAGGACTGTTGATGCACCTTTTGATTGGAGTGGTCTCCATATCCAACATGCTGAGGACTTAACATCATTTTCCCTTTTAACTCATTTTGTGGTCCTTGGTCTGACAGTACTAATTTTGGCAGTACCATTTGGTCTAGCAGGACCTTTTGGTTTTGGTCTCCAATCTTGTGTTTTAACCACAGATTTCTTTTCAATAGGACTTTTCACAACTCTTGGTGCATGTTTGAAAGTATTTCTTGCACCCTTAGTAGTTGGTTTTGAGTTAACAGACTTATTAGGTCTAACAGTATGATTAACTTTTGGTGTGTTAGACTTCACAAAACTTTTTCTGGGGTTTGTTCCATTTGATTTAGACCTTGATGTACTCCCAGAAACCCAATTGTTACAATAAGCATGAGTATGATTAAAACTACCACAGTAATAGCAGGCCTTATTGTACATAACAAAATCATCACCAAGTTGGTGTGACTTAAGATTGTTCCAATTTCTCTAGCTACCTCTAGGTTTGCTATTACACTTAGCACAACATTCAACTGTTTTCAGAACAATTTTAGCCTTTGTCTTAATCTCTACACTTTTAGGACTGGATGGTCCTACTTTGTTTCCTTTCTTTGAAACAGTCTCTTTTTCCTCATCATCAGATGTCCAATCTTCAATAATTGGAGCATCTGAGCTCTTATCAGTGAGCACCTTTTTGTTAGAGAGTGAAGCATCATTAGCACTCTCAAAAGGTTCACTTTTCTCTACAGGTTTCTCATTATCTAGTGGTTTATTGGTGAATTCATGTAAACCTGATTCTGCAAGATCTAAACCTGGGGGACAGGGGATTCCTCTGTAAGGAGGTGGACAAGTCTTGTATCCAATCCCAGATTTGATTCTCTTGTTCATTTGATTTTCAACTATCCTTCTATTACAGTCAGAAGCAGTTTCTAATGTGGTAATAGTTAGTTGAATATTATCCTTTACCAATTTTACTTTAGCAAACTCAGTTCTTAACAGGTTTATTTCAGCATCTTTCAAAAATATTTCCCTATTAAGAATGCCTTTTGTGTCAGAAAAAGTGAGTTCATTTTCCCTAAAGTGGATTATCTGCTTCTTAAGTTTGGTCATACCACACTTATGATTAACTAGGTCTTGATGAGTTTTTCTTTGTTCTACTTTCAGTTCATCATAAAGTTTTATTAAAGTTTCTAATTCTTTAAAAACTTTACAAGTATTAGAACATTTAGTAATTTGTACCTCAGGATTGGTGAAAGCCATTAAAGCCATTTCATTTGAAGTTGACTCCTCTTCACCCATAAAGCTCCAATCAAAACCCAGCCCATCAATAGCTACCATAGTTTTAGGCTCAGTGATTTCCACAGCCTTGCTCTTGTTCTCAAAGCTTCCTTTGTTCTTGTTCTCAAAACCTCTTCCCTTATCATCCTGCTTCTTTGGTATTCTACACTCTCTTGAGTAGTGACCCTTCATGTGGCAGTTGTAGCACTCCACTTTAGACTTGTCATACCCAGCAGGCTCATTACCATTGATGGTAATCTTCTTTCCAGTCCTCATCAGAAATTTCTTAGCCCTCATGCTAAGAAGTGAAATTTGCTACTTTATGTCCATTTCCTCAAGATCTTCATCATTGATCTCTTGAATATCTTCAAAAGTCAATATGGAACCATTGTGTTGTGATGTCAGGAAAGCACAACCGATTGTTTCATCTAGAATTGTTTTGGTACTGCTAGAAGTATTGGCAGTACCAAAATTTGTGTTGGCAGTACCTTCTTCTACACCATCTTTTTCTTCATCTACTATCCTTGAGGTGCTGGGAGATGACACAAAGGCCATATTCCCTGAGCTTGAACTAGTAGACTTCTTCACTTCATGCTCTACTATCTTGAAGTTGCTGTAAAGATCATTAAGACTCATGTGATCAATATCTGGTTTGTTTTTCCAGACAATGACATGCATGGCCCATTCAGAGGGTAAACTCCTAAGGAATTTGGAGTTTAAGTCTTCTTGAGATATCAGCACTTCATGAATGGCTAACTGACTTGAAAGCTTTTGTAGTCTATTGAACATGCTGTCCAAAGACTCATTTGTTGTGGCTGAAAAGTTTTCAAACTGTTGTTTGAGGAGAGTTTTCTGAGTTTTCTTGGTGGCATCATTTCCACCAAATCTAGCTACAATAGCTTGAAAGAGGGTTTTAGCATATTTGTACTTGTTGAAGATCAAAAGCTGGTCATTTGGAATAGACATGAGAAGCATACTCCTGGCCTTAAGATCATTTCTCTTTTGGATTCTTTCTTCTGCGGTAGTTGGGTTCACTTGCACATTTGTTACTATTGCATCGTTCACTGTGGAGGTGGTGATTGTAGGTTTGAATGAGTTTCCTTCTTCAATAATCTCCCAAAGTACATAGTCTTGCACTTGGAAGTATTGCTCTACCCTCAGTCTCCACATCTCAAACTCATTCTGTTTGAGTAATGGAAGTTTTGCAGACACATTGGTTTGAATGTGTTCAACGTCCATTGTTCTTTTAAATCGTAAATATCAGCCTAGCTCTGATACCACTTGTGAAAGGATTATACAAACACTTGGGATGTTGATCTTAATAATGTGTTTGGGATATTTAGGAATGAATGTGATTTAGTACGCGGAATTTACTATAACACACTTAAAGGAACAAAGTTGGTGAATATGCAAACGTGAGTTATTTAGAACAATGAACACAACGTGAATAACACAAAACGATTCAATATTATTTATGAGATAATACGGGTGATCTAAACTATCACCAGGATTACAAAGGTAACCTTGAATCTTTGATTTGTTAAAGGGATTTGCGAATTTGTAACTAAGTTACTAGAGAGGTTGTGGTGTTTTAGGATATTACTTAGTTTATAGTTAAAGAGATATTTCTAAGGTGGTGACTAAGGGTTCCTTTTATATGATAAGGAACCATTTTTACATGTTGTCAAGTTGCATAAGATAACAAGACTTTTCTAACATACTATTACAACTTCCAATGTAAAACACTCCATATTATCTACTGCACCACATGGAAGACTGTACTACTTATACTTAACGTGTTACATTGTACAAAGACTAATAATACAACTAAAATATCTACAAATAAAATATCTAACAACTTGATGTTCAAACTGGCAGGACCTTCTTTAACTAGCAGTATCTTCTCACCCAGAAGGTACTGTTAGTTTATCTTCAACTTCTTCAAAATGAACTAGCAGACCTAATACTTCATCTGGCAGGCTCTTTGACTTAAGCATTTTATTCCCAACACTTTCTGTTGCAGACATCGCTATGGTACTTTGCTTCTTGCTCTTCCAATCCACAACTCCTCCATTAATGACAAAGACATAACCCGTCTGAGACTTCGTATCATATTTATCACATTTCCAGGACGCATCGCAGTAACCTGTAACACCAATTTCTGCTTTTGGATTTCCCCCATATACTAAAAACATATCTCTTGTAGCCCTTAAGTACTTGAGAATATGTTTAACAGCAGTCCAGTGGAGTTCACATGGATTCTGTTGATATCGACTGGTTATATTTTGAGCAAACGCCACATCAGGCCTTGTGCATCTCACCGCATACATAATAGATCCCACAGCCGAAGCATAAGGGACTCTCTTCATGCGTGTCACCTCTGCAGGTGTTGAAGCACATGCTCTGCTACTTAAGCCATGATTCTCTTGCATTGGCAAATATCCCTTCTTGGAATTTTGCATATTGAATCTCTTCAATATTTTATCAATGTAAGCACTTTGGCTTAATCCATAAGTTTGAGTAAACACCATAAGTTTGAGTAAATCCTTTAGCTACCAAACGAGCCTTATAGGTGTGTACATTGCCATCCATGTCAGTTTTCTTCTTGAAGAGCCACTTACTTCCAACTACCTTGGCATTGGGAGGAAGGTCTACTTCAATCCAGACTTCATTATCTCTCATGGATTGCATTTCCCCATTCATGGCAACTTGCCATTTGTCCTTTTCAGGATCATTCATGGCAGCTCTATAATTAGCAGGTTCTCCAAGATCTCCTAATATAGTTTCCTCAACTTCTACGTTAGGACATAGATGTTCAGGTGCTTTCACAGTCCTTACAGATCTGCGAATGGGAACAACTTCAGGTGGAGGACCCAGACTTTCAGGTTCCACAGGAAGTTCGCTAGTGTTTTCAGAAGGTAATGTATCTTCTTGATCGTCTTCCAGATCATAAATCCTCCCACTGAATTCTTGAGATATGAGATCCTTTTCAAGAAGATCTCCATACCTAGCAACAATTACTTTATTTTCAGGTGGGTAGTAAAAGTAGTAACCCATCGTTTCCTTTGGGTATCCTACAAATATACACTTTACAGATCTCTGTTGGAGTTTATCTGCTGAGTCACGTTTAACAAACGCCTCGCAACTCCAGACCTTTAAATAAGACAAGTTATGAGTTTTTCCATTCCATAACTCATAAGGTGTCTTATCAACCTTCTTGGTCGGAACCATATTTAAAATGCGAATAGCAGATTCTAAGGCATAATCCCAAAAGGATAAAGGAAGAGTTGTAAGATTAAACATTGATCGCACCATATCCAACAATGTACGATTTCTTCTCTCAGATACACCATTTTGTTGTGGAGTATATGGAGATGTGAGATGCTGGACAATTCCATTCTCAGCTAAATAATCTTTAGACTCTTGACTCAGGTATTCACCACCTCTGTCGGATCGAAGAGCTTTAATCTTCTTTCCAAGTTGCAATTCTACTTCTGCTTTAAAAACCTTAAATGTTTCAAACACCTCATGTTTATGTTTAAGTAAATAACATATCCATAACGGCTTCTTATCTGGGATCGCAAATCCCAAATTTGTCTATGAAGAGCGGATCTAATTGTATTATTTCTATAATTGATTTCTTTTGTGTAATACTAATCGATAGGGCCTCGTTGGTAAGTGTTACAAGATCTCGTGCATTGGAACCCATGGTTATGGACCCGAATCCATTAGTATGGAACATTTTATTTTCCAAGTGAAATCCCCTAGTATATGAAAGAGTGAAAAAGTGCTTTCGTTGTTGTGGAATAAGAAGCCTTTGTATCTTAATGCACGTATTTAATTTTTTGGGGAAATCATCAGTAAAGGTTAAGAAGTAGCTAGCACCTTTCCTTGACACATGTCTAAGTGGTCCACACACATCAGTGTGTATTAAACCATGTAGATCAGAAGCCCTTTCCATACGATTATTGAAAGGTTTCTTTGTCATCTTCCCAGATATACAAGATTCGCATTTATCAAATGATTCATCATTGATATCTTGTAAAAGCCCTTCACGTTGCAGCTTTTTAATACGAGTCTTGCCTATATGAGCAAGTCGACAATGCCAAAGATAAGATACATCCAAAACATTCTTGATTCTCTTATTATTATTGATGCTATACATTGAATTATAATTATTGGATACATTATCATTCATGTCAATTTCAAAAACACCATTCACAGCAATAGCATTAAAATAAAAAACACCATTTAAAGAAACTGAAATTCCATTGCTAGTAATAGTATGATTAAAACCAATATCTAACAAACATGAAAAGGAAACAACACTTCTAACAATAGTAGGTGCATAATGACAATTATTTAAAGACAGTACTAAGCCCGAAGGTAAAACTAATTTAAATACGCCTATAGCTTCAATAGCTGCATGTGCTCCGTTACCCACGTGCAGATATTGTTCTCCATAGGCTAGTCTCCTTTCAACTCTAAACCCCTGCAGTGTATTGCAAATATGAATACCACATCCAGTATCGTATACGCAGGAATTTATTTTATGAGTTAATGAAAATAATTCAATCATGAAAAAGTCACCTGAAGTGCTGGGGTTACCTGCCTCAACCTTCTACTTCTTCACTCGCAACTCCTCAAGGTAGAGTGGACAGTTCCTCTTCCAATGTCCTACCTCATGGCAGTGGTGGCAAGCCTGATCCTTCTTGTTAGGATTCACCTTGTTCTTCTGAGGGTTATTCTTCTTCTTAGGATTAGGTTGGTAGGCCATAACTTGCTTACCCTTGTCAACCTTTCCCTTACCCTTTTTATTCGCCTGCGGTTTTGGCTTTTGTATCCTACCTCCTTGTATAGCTAATACCTGAGGAGTAGGTGCCTTCTTTGGTAAACCTTTCTCATAGTCCACAAGCATTGCAAGCAACTCTGTGACTGTCTTCCCCGCGCAATGCATGTTATAGTTTCGAACAAAACCAGAGAATTCCTTGTTCAAGGATTTGTTGATTAAGTTCACACATACATTTTCCGAGTAAATGTAGTTGATCTGATGTAGTTGGTTGATGAGTGTGTAAATACTCATCATTTTTGTCCCATCTGAACTGCAAAAACATTTAAAAACACTCAGAAATGCTTCAAAATACAGAAAATATCCTTGAATTGTGTTTTTATCTGTTTCATGTGCAAAAGGATTAAAAACGGAGCAAAAACGAGCATTTTTGGATCGACTCGGCAATAATTGTGC
Source organism: Artemisia tridentata subsp. tridentata (assembly GCA_021014915.2). Taxonomy (NCBI): domain Eukaryota; kingdom Viridiplantae; phylum Streptophyta; class Magnoliopsida; order Asterales; family Asteraceae; genus Artemisia; species Artemisia tridentata. The sequence continues at coordinate 359,345,039 of CP139507.1, read as the reverse complement.
ATTTGATCAAGTGAAGACGAAAGTCAAAGACAGAGTCAAAGTCAACCCCCAAAATCCCAAAATGACACAAATGGCCCTTGGACTAATTTTTCAGAGTTTGGCATTAATGGTCCCTGAATTTTCAGAATTGTGCAACATTGGTCCCTAAGGTTTAACCAAATCCAACTCTAATCCTAACCATTTAATCCTAAATAATAAACCCAGCTAACCCAACCCAATCCTTTATACTTAACCCTACCCAACAACTAAACCCAGCCCATACATTAACCCAAAGCCCAACTCCCGTCCATTTTAAATAAAGCCCAAAACAAAGGTTTGACCTTCGGTCAAACCTTTCTTCCTCAAAACCACCCCGCCAAAAACCATACCAAAAACCACCAATCTCCACCGCCCTTATCCTGACACATCCACCCCCTCCTCTTATCCCACTTCACCTAACAAGCCAATATGCATTTATTGCTTCTTCCTCAGTACACTCAATCAGAGATAGTGGATTTTTCCACTATCTCAATTTTGGCGCCAAAATCTGTTTCTATGGCTGAGATCAATTCAAGAGAATCCAATGGTGCAGAAATGATCAGAGAAGAAAATGAGATACATCCCACTTCATTTTAGTATAAATAGGAACTCAATGTAGCCTTAATTTTAGTAGTAGTTAATTTCTTTTAAATCGTATTGTAATTTTATTGCTTAATGTTATCAATTTTAATTTCCAGTAATCAATTCAAGTTACTTTAAGTCTGTTTGTTATCAATCTTTGTACAATTTCCATTAGCTAATGATGATTCCAAGTTTTCAAATTTCCATGTTGTACTGAGAATTCAAATTAAGTTAAGTAATTATTGAAATAGCTTCTTAGTTGTTTCTATAAGCTTACATAAGCTTTCTATAGCTTTTGATAAGTTTATTTTAGTTTAAATCAGTTCTAATCAAGAAATCTAAGAAAAGTCAATAAAAGTCAAAGAAGCTCAAGATAAGCAGTTTTGGAAAATAAGCTGCTCATGGAAGAGCTTGTTTGGGTTTCTAGCTTGTTTTTGACAAGCTAGATGTGTTTCTGATCTAGTTCTAATGTTTTATAAGCCAAATCAGTTGTAAGCTATTTCCAAGTTTTTGCATGATTTCCTAGTTCACTGTTTATTAGCTTATCTTTGTGCTTATTGTCATTTCCTTGCTTATCTGTGTTATTTGGAGTTATAGTAGCCTTGTTTGATCATTAGTTTAAGCTTGAATTTCATTTTCCAATAAATAGCTTAAATCAGTCCAAATAGCCATAATTAGCATAGCTTATTGTAGTGCTTAATTATACATTAAAAGTTGCTTATCAGAGTTAGAATAAGTTAGACAATCAGTAATAACCAAGAATCTTAGTTAAAATTGGCTGTTTTATTTAAAAATCCACATCAGTCCCCTTATAAGGACTGTATGGGTTAAAAAGGCAAAATGGGTCAATTTGGTTGATTCCTGTTCATTTGCATATTTTTTAAGTTTGATTGAGCTTAACTCAGGTTGTTTGAGTAGTCAGTAAAAGCTTTTAAGCTATCTTGATAGGATTTGTGATTTTGAGCCATCTGTGGAAAAATTAGACCTCAAAATAGTAAAATAAGCCATAATAAGCCACAAGCTCATTTGACCCTTATATTTACCTTTTCTGAGTCCCTTTAGGTCCAATTAGTGTGTTTGCAAAAGTTGGTTTAATCTCAGTTGTGTTGTGCACATCTGTACAACTCTGCACAAATAGGAATCCATAGTGCAGGTCTGCAACAATTTTCTAGACCCATTTTAAGTGCTTATCTGTGTTAGTTTAAGCTTCAAATTTGGATTTCTCAGTAGTTTGTTGGGTGATTTTTGCTTATTTCCATTTCCAGAACATAGATCAGCTTATTTAAGCTTAAAATTAAGCTCAAAAGTTCCCCTATCACACAAGCATGTACTGATTGATCAGTACATACTTATTGTGAATAGCTGCTTTCCCAGCTTATTCTTAAGCAACAAATAAGCTTCTCTTGTCCTGATTTCTGGTTTTATATAATCCTCAGTAGGTGAATTTTAAGAATAATCAATCTTTGTGGTGTTTAGTGCTTATTTAAGTGCTTAAATCTAAGCTTGAAATTGCCTAGAAATCCAATAAGTGCCCTGTGCATCAGTCACTATTTCTGAGCTTATTTGTGATTATCAGTGCTTATTTCTAAGTCATTGTGCTTCTTCAGTGTTTATTCTAGCTTATTATTGTTTGCTTTACTTATTTCAAGTTTGCTTTAGCTTAATTTCATAGCTTATCAGTCTTTTAATCAAATCCTTGGGCTTATTCCATTTTTGCCCACTGATCAGCAATCAATAGCTGATTTCTGAGCTTATTTGAGTGTTTCATAAAAAGTTCCAGTTATCAAATTTGCTTATCATATTGTGCTTATTAAGTTTCAATCATAAAAATCAAAAAAATAAAATAAAAGCAAAAGTGCCAAACCTGGGATTCGAACCCTGGTCTCTGAGATAAACACACACTCACTTAACCAGTTGCCCTAGGGACTTTTCCTGGTTAACCTTTGCACACCTTTTTATTTAAACCATTTTTTTTTTCTTTTTAAAGCTTATTTAACAGTTTGCTTATTAACTGCTTATTCAGAAAAGCAGTTAACCCACTTTTATTTTTCGTAAATTCTAATTAGCATTAAGTAATTTTCTGGACTTTTTCATAATTTTCCAAGTTCAATTATTTAGGATTTAATAAAAAATATAAAACTCAGAAAAATATAAATCTTTTTTCTAAAATTTTCTTTTATTATTTAGGATTTAAGAAAAATAATTTTACACTTGTAGGGTTTGTTTTTATAGATTTCACTTTTTAATCGCGTTTTTATAATTCCCGTATCGCGTTTTTAATATAATTTGTGTTAATCTTAATTTTCTTGTGAGAATTTGTTTCTCATTTGTTAATTAGAATATAAAAAAGGAAAAATTCCATATCATCAGTCACTCTAATCCAAACCTTACACGATTGTCCATTCACTCCTCGTTGGGAAATGACCCGGGTAATCACTTACCTGGTATCACACACACAAACGTGAGTTTTTGCAAGTTAGCCTTTTTTCTAAAAGGTTGATTTGTCTTTATTCACGCGTATCCGTCTGATATTATTTATATACACTTTAGCACGGATCATTGGTCCATGTAGCTCTTCATTTCCAACACATGATTACTAACAGGTTTACCTTCACCCTGCTTGCAGCTATGTAATGCATCGATCAAATCAGACAATTCAACTGCAGGTGGTTTCTCATAAGTCTTTTGGAGTTCTTGAAGCATATTATAAGGAAAATGGTGCTCAAACTACTTTTGCAATTTGGGAGCCATACTTCCAAACATCAAGCACGCAACCTCATTGTGCTTTTTATACTCCTGTTTCCAGGTAACTCTGGCATCCTCGGATTCAGTAGCATCTGGTTCAACAGGGCAAGGCTTATTCAAGTACTCCGGCTTATCAAACACTCTCAAGACTATTCTGAGTGACTTATGCCAGTCAATTTTTCTCGTTCAAAATGATTTTTGAACGCGGAACTTAGTACAACATTATCGGGCTGAGCCATTTCTACAGAAAAAGTTCAAATGTTAGTATTTTTGATAATACAACTTTTCAAGAAAATAAAATACCCAAGGAAATATTCATATAACCATTGAATTTTCTTGAAAACTAGGATCCAAATTTACATAATTTCACTACTTCAGTTGATCTGCTAGTAATGAAAGTATAAAATATGGTAATCTGTTGAACAATAATTGGCAAACAATTTCCAATTCCTAGATCATCATGGGATTTACATTTGCCAAATTCAATTTGCAAAGTAAGCATGTTTCATCCCATCTCATGCCTTAAGTTTCTAGGTCTCACTAACAACTTAATTAAGTTGTCTAATTTAGAAACTGCAAATTCTCCATTTATGGTCTCACGCATTAACGAAAATTTACCTTGTCATTAAAATCTAGGTAAGGTCTCACTTAGGCTAAATAATAACTTCAAGTGTTTCTTATAATTAGATGGTATGAACTTAAATTTTAGGGTACTAATTTTGATGTGCCAATCAAAATATGTTCGAAGAAGCATGCACACATCTTCGTATCATAAGTTTTTCAAAACCTTTTATTTACCAATTTAAGCTAAGATTAAATCAACAAAGGTTTAATTGAGGTATTGAGTTCACCAATCAAAGAATTACCTACAATTATCGCCCACTATATCCTACTACTGCATGAGTCAAAAGACCCAAGTTATTCGGATAATTACCATAAAGTGGCACGTGGAATTGAGGTCAATTCACCCTTAAGATGATTTTGTACATAAAAATAGTCGTACTTGATAGCTCCAATTTGACGCACAAAGGAGCGGAGAGACAAACGTCAGCACAAGTGCCAATTAAAAACGCGTCTCTTTTGGTTTGACAATTTAATGTCAACCCTCCTTAAACCCCTCTTATAGTTTGTCAAAACTGGGTGAGCCGTTCTTACTATTGGTACAAAAACTCATCACTCAATTAAAAGTTTATGACTTTAAGTTTTAAAAACATGTTATAAATTATAACCTTGCTAGTCTCGCCAGGGAGCAAATTACCGTGCGAAGCGAACCACTATCGGCATATAAGAATTTGCAAGATTCATAATTTATCACATCAAGTTTCACCATTATTTAGTCCATTTATTTTCTATTAAAAAAATTTACCATTTTTTGCTTACAACGTGTCATACAATTAAACAAAAAACAAGTAATAATAAAAATAAATAACTAAATAACGCACATAACTTAACAATTAATTTATGTAAACAAATAGCCACATGCAAACTTTATTTGATAAAACCTATTAATAATCATTATATGTTTAATTATGCATATATTTAACTAAGACTATCTACTACAAAGGTAAGTGAGCCACATGCATCGACGTATCGATTGCGTTAGTCATAGCAAATATATACCATATTGCACATAATAGATTCATTAATATTTAATTGAGTTCTTCCCCAATTTTAGATCTATCAAAAATTACATGTGATAAAACAACTTAACAATTAATCAATCATAATCCATGACAAACATGCATGTTTCATCATGGATTAACACAAGTCACAAGATACGCAACTAAACACATAAGCATGTTACAATTAGGGTTTCAAAACAACAAAACAATTTTTTTTATAAAATTAAGGCATCGCCCCCCCTTAAAAAAATTAGGGTTTTGATTTTTAAACCCTAAAAATCGACTAACATACAAACACAATCCAATATTCATTTTTTATGTGTTTCGATAATTAATTACATGTTAAAACGGCTCTGATACCACTGTTGGAATTTTAATAACATGACTACTTCATAAATTAAACACATAACATCAAAGAGAACATGCGGAAGCTAAGGATCAATAACACATAATTAGTTAACCGAATAATAAAGTAAACGTACCTTTGATTCTAGCTAAACAAGAACGAACTTCAAGTATTCTTCAATCAAGATCAAGAACCCTAATTAGGGTTTATATGTGGATTAACGAATTACCCCGTACCATTTTGTAATTCAATCAAATATATTAACTATAGTGAGTTAATACCACGTTCTTGTACACACGTACTATAACCGAATTAACGTTATGCTAGTAATCAAGAAAAACAAAATAGTTTTGTTTGAAAAACAAAACCGAAACCCTTAGTGTTAGGGTGTTCGGCCGATTACCACAAGAAGGAGAAAAGAAAACAAAGTTAGGGTTATAGTTTGTATACAAAAGTTACAAAACAAAAGACCCTAAGCCTTGTATTTATAGCATGACTAACTTGGAGAACAAGTTGGAGTGGGATTGGGTTTCAACCCAACCCATCCGATCGGCCAAAGGGATCAAAGGGATTCCGGAAGCTTCTTGTTCCTCTAATTTCATCTATAATCCTTCTATTAATCTTTAACGGTCGTTAGTCAATTAACGTTAACTATTTAACGTCCGTTAGTCGTTATTTGTATTCTAATAATTAAATATATAACGTTTTATATAATAATTATTACTACATCCGTCCCAAAATAAGTGTCAAGTTTGACTTTTCTGAGTCAAACTGGTTCAACTTTGACCTTATCTATTTTTGCGAGTGTTATATAATAATTGATGCAAAATATATGAGTGGATTGAGTTTTAAGTGTATTTTTCGTTGGTATAATTTTTCATCAAGTATTATATAAAACAAAAAAAATATTTAAGATCAAAGATGAACCAGTTTGACTTTGAAAAGTGAAACTGGACACTTATTTTGGGACGGAGGGAGTATTAATTAATTCTCATACGTAAAGTGTACAATTTCGTGGTTTCGAGTTCGATTCTAGATATACACATATTAATATTTGTCCACAAACTAACGTTAAGTAAGGTGGAATTCAAAATAGTATCAATTAGGAGATGATCAAATGTCAATGAAACAAAGGACTAGGATGCAAAGCCACCTCTCCCACTACCTCCCATCATGATTATGCCTTGCTTAGTTTTTTCAATATTGTTTGTTGGAATGACAACGATGCATCGACATCATATTAGCGAGTCGTTTTTGCATCCATCTTTTAGTTGATATTCTTGTCATATTCGGCGTGTTAGCTTTTATCTCATAAGTTGTAATATTCTCGGTTCACGTCATAATTAAATTATCGTGTTTCATATCCATAACACTATCGACTGTAAAATCACCTAAAAAATGAATAATATAAAAATGTAAACACTAACAAAAGAAATCGAAGCCACAATATAGATGAAAACATGACAAGAATTACCTATCGGACTACAAATCTATTTCATGTGTTTGTATAAAAGAGATATACATGTGTATGGCGTGCATACTTGATATAAAAGGTATACCTTACGCCCGTTTAGATCAAACCGTTATTTGAAACTCTTTTTACAACCCGTTTACGGGTCCTTTTTGTCACCTCGTTTCTATACCGAAAACACCCAAATAAAAACGGTCTTACCAGAATCTATGTCACTACAATTCGTACGTGCCTAACCTACACAAATATGAACATTTCTCTTCCACCTCTTTTATCAAAGTTTGCCCAACCCTAAAAACAAAAGAGGTGGCCAAACGCATGACCCTCTTTTTTATAATCCAGATAAAATATTAATTGATTCAAAGTCATACTAATATGCTTGTAACTAAACCTCATCCATATTCAAACATAAATCAAAACCTAACGTCTATTTTCGAAATTAGTCAACTTGATTTAAGAGCATATAAATATCGTTACTCCATCCGTTGATTAATCAAATATGAATCTTACAAGGCCTAACTAACATTAAAGCATGGCGTGTACTTTTGCATACAGCTCCCTCAATGAAAGTTTGCATCTCTTGAGCCAAATTAGGAAAGGGTGTGTAATACACCAATTCAGTAATTCACCTATTACTAGCATTCGATCCCTTATTGTTTTGCATGGCTCAGATTTCTCAAGTTACACACATCTCTTGATGTAAGATCCATTTTCTCTCGTTAGTTATCATGGTTAATACATAATATCGATGGAACGAATTCTAAGCTCCGTACTTGAAGTAATCTCAACGACTAAACATGCCTTAATTGGATCTCTTCCTAATCTAGCTAATCGAACGTGAGGAGTGAACTATCATGATGAATTTGTAATTCTTTTATTTAATATACATTATTTATTTCATTCCTATCGACTACAAAAGAAACATCGAGTTATGAATAAGTAAATAAAACTACTCCTGACCCAAGTCTTTTTGACGCATGAATGGATTAGGCGACTAGGGTTACCCCCTCCCCCTCCTCCCTAACTTTGTGATAGATGCTCAGTTTGCTCAAAATGGTGGTGCAAACCACGAGTGAGGGTTTACGTTGTATTTTATTGTGTGTGCTATGAGTATGATTGTGTATGAATTAAGAATAATGATTATAATTGAAATGACTAATTAAAGTATAAGAAAGTTTAAATGATGTGTGAAACAAAGGTATTGATATATTCCGAGTAGCTTGAATTTACCTTTTCATTTTATACAACACAAGAACCATAACCTAACTTGACTTCTTCTAAACCTCATTATGTATGTACTTGAAGGTGGTAAAAAATAGATGGAAAACAATTACATAATACATGAATTATACCGCGTAAATCTAAGTTAAACACCGAATAAACTAAACATGAAAAAAACTGTTCATTTTTTTTATATGTAACACGATACATGGCATTTAATTGTATAGATATAAAGTACTACTGTACAAAATAGACATATTATATAGTGAAGTCTAAATAAATAAAAGAGACAATTAAAAAAAATGAAGTCCAACAAAAACAACAAGTATTTAAATAATAACATGTGAATAAATAAGATGAAAAAAATCTGCCCCTCCCCAATAAAAGCCACCTCGAAACTCATTTGTCACCTACACTCCACATTTCCATCTCCTCCTTACTTCTCTCTCTAAAACAAACTTTCTCTTTCTCTTTCTCTCTCTACAAAAAAATGGCAGTTGAAGCAACTCAACATAGCTTGTTTCATCCACAAATGCTGTTATCATCAACAGATAATAATCAAATAAACGGAACTAATGCACCGTTAAGTTATGGAGGATTCAACCATCATCCGTTAATGTACTCGAATGGATTTAACGAATGTTTTCCAACGTCAAATAATATGAAAGCTGAAAGTGGATTAACGTGTAGTTTACCTCCGGCGGTTTCGAGAAAACGAATGAGAGATACATCTGATATGAGTATGTTGAATTCTTCATTTGGTAGCTTTTTGGGTGAAGATATCTCGTTACAAATGCAACAACAACAATTGGAGATTGATCATTACATTGCTAATCATGTAAGTTTCTTTATCCCATCTTTTTTTTTTCTTCATGTTTCAAGCAAACTTTTTAAATTGTTGTTACCTATTTTTTTGTTAAATCGGTTTAAAGCTGAACGATTTTTGTGCATTACGGTAAATCTTTAACTTATTTTTGATAAAATTTATTAATTTTTTGATAAATCTGTTTTTTATAACTTATTTTATAAAATCTTTTCTTTTTTTCTTTTTATTTATAAAATTTGTTTTGTTAATAGAATCTGTTGAAATTACTTTATAATTTTTTTTATAAAACATATCTGTTAAAATTATTCCTATTTTTTTTAAATAAAAAATGTAAAAAATGTTTTCTAAATAAAAAATGTTTTAAATCTGTTATTTATCTGTTAGTTCCTTTTTTTGTGGATAAATTTTTTTAAGTTTGTTAAACATTTTCGCATTTGTTAAATTTTTGAATCTTATTCTGACTGAAATTATATCACAATTTACAGACAGAAAAAGTCCGACTCGAAATCGAAGAACGCCGAAAGCGAAACTCACGTCGAATAATCGCAGCAGTCGAAGAAGGAATCTCAAAACGTTTACGCGCAAAAGAAGAAGAAATAATAAAAATCGCGAAACTCAATTGGGCATTAGAAGAGAAAGTTAAATCCCTTTGCGTCGAAAACCAAATATGGCGCGAATTAGCTCAAACAAACGAAGCAACTGCCAACACCTTACGCAACAACCTTAAACAAGTATTAGAACAAGTCATTGTTACTAACAACAACAACAACAACAATAACAATATAACCAACTATGCTGTCGCTGATGACGTAGCTGAAGATGCACAATCGTGTTGCGAGAGTAATAATAATAACCAAGAAAACGACGAGTGTAGCAGTAGTGGATTTAATACAAACAGGTTGTGTAAAAAATGTGGCAAGGATGAAGCTTGTGTGCTATTGTTGCCTTGTAGACATTTGTGTCTTTGCAATGGCTGTGGTTCATCTGAAAATGTCTGTCCTGTTTGTAAATCTGTTAAGAACATTAGTGTTCATGTTAACATGTCATGATACATGTTACAAGATATGATTATGTTTAGGTTTTTATTTTTTCTTCTTTTGATAATACAATGACAAATAGTTTCCTGTAACTAGCAGATTTTGTTCATAATTGTGGCTCTAGTTCTTAGTCTTTAGTTTGTTATTCTTCTGAAATTTTTTTTTTTTTTTGGAAGAGCGACTTTCAATTTTTTGGTCAAGAGTCGTACCCGCCACACGGCAGGCCCTCATCCACCACATACCCAGACTATGTTGTCTGAACCGGGTCCACGCTGGAGTAGTGGGGATTAAACGGCTTCCGCCCGGAAACCGTACTGCCTCCACACGATATTATTCGCTGGAGTAACAGCCGGATGAAAACCGGGGCCGGCTCGGATTCAAACCTGCGCAACCACTGGCTCACAGGCTCTCCTCTTCATTGCCTGATAACATTTCTTCTTCGAAATATGGTCATTATGTCATTAGTTTTGTTTACTTCATCCAAATAATTTTTAGAAAAAACTCATCCAAAGTTAAAGTCTCATTAATTGTGAAATCAATGTCAATAAAAGGTATAGGAAACGCGAAGTTATGAAAAAGTATCTGTTGAATTAGCAAGTTGGAGTTAACATCATTGATCCTGTCATCCTGCACTTGGTTTTTCTTATATGACAATGCTTTTTTACATCTTTAGTTAAGTTGTGTTTAACAAGACTATTTTGAAAGAATATAATCAACTACTTTGCATATGAAAATCAAAATAAGTTGAGTTATGGTGTTTGAATCTTTTCATGAAATGCATCTTAAAAGTTAGTTCCCCCATATGTATATGACAATAAAGGTCATTCTTCTTTCTAGTATGTTTTTTTCTGCCCAATAACCCTTTCTCAAGCACATAGTCTCAAGTTAAGACCTTATATTCACCTGATTTTTAATTAGAATTTGAGATTGAACTCATACTATCTATATTTAAATTCCTCTTTTAGTGAACAACTAAATGTTTGCGTTACTCGAGTGATATCACTCGAGCGATTCCCAATTGTATGTAAAGTTGTAAACTAATGAGTTATGACTATGTTATATTTAACTAAATAATAAACACATACTTTAACAAATATTTTAGAACACAACAAATATAAGACTAAATATAAAACACACACTTTAAGTTTATAAAAGGCAATAAGCATGACCCAATTATCATGATTTTTAATATTTATTATTTTAAAGTTAAAGAGGGGGTAGGGGTTAATGGGAAGATAGGTGGTGATGTCAACGTGGGAACAGGAAAGTGCATAGGTGCAGTGGAAGCCTCCCAAATGTCCATCTTTGACCCCACTCTATTCTGTCTTCTTTCCTTTCTTATCCATTATTTTCAATCTTTTCAAAAAGATTTTTAATAGGAGTAGTAGAGTACTAAGTTAGGCAAATAAAACTAAGAGTTAATTCCATAAATGGTCCCTGTGGTATATCAGGTTTTACGAGATTAGTCTTTAAACTGTTTTTAACAGATTCAGTTCACGTGGTTGAGTCCCATAACGGTTTTGGTCCTTGAGACTAACTGTCGTTAGTTTTTTTCATTAGCTAACGACCGTTTGCAACAAACATTTGCACCGTTAGTCCTTTATACTAATGACCGTCTTAACTTCTTTTTTTTTTTTTTTTTTTTTTTTTTTTTTTTTTTCCTAAAAAAATTAAAAAAAAAAAAAAAAAAATGGTTTTCTTATAATTTTTTTTCTAAATATCTTTAAAATTTATACACGTTTTTATACACGTTTTTATACACATTTTTATACACGTTTTCATACACACATTTTTATACACACATTTTTTTATACACATGTTTTTATACATATGTTTTTATACACGTTTTATACACAACTTTTTTTACAAGTTTTTTAAACACGTTTTTATACACATTTTTATACACACATTTATACACACGTTTTTATACAAATGTTTTTTATACACATGCTTTTATGCACATGCTTTTATACACACATTTATATGCACATTTGTACACATATTTTTATACACACATTTATACATATTTTTTTATACACGCTTTTATAAACACGTTTATACACACATTTTTATCCTCGTGTATAAAAACGTGTATAAAAATATGTGTATAATAAAAACGTGTATAAAAATGTGTGTATAAAAATGTGTATATAATGTGTGTATAAAAACGTGTATAAAAATGTGTGTATAAAAATTTGTGCATAAAAACGTGTATAAAAATATGTGTATAAAAACGTGTATAAAAATGCGTGTATAAAAACGTGTATATAATGTGTATAAATGTGTGTATTAAAACGTGTGTATAGAAACATGTGTATAAAAACGTGTATAAAATGTGTATAAAAACATGCGTATAAAAACTTGTATAAAAACATGTGTATAAAAACTCGTGTATAAAAATGTGTATAAAAACATGCATATAAAAACATGTATATAAAAATATATAATAAAATGGGTGTATAAAAATGTGTATATGAATACGTGTATAAAAATGTGTGTAAATTTTAAAGATATTTAGAAAATAAATTATAAGAAAACCAATTAAACAAATTTTTTGTTAAGTATAAACGGTCGTTAGTATAAAGGATTAATGGTGCAAATGTTTGTTGCAAACGGTCGTTAAAGGACTAACAGTGCAAATGTTAGTATAAAGAACTAACGGAAAAAACTAACGACATTTAGTCTCAGGGACCAAAATCGTTATGGGTCGCAACCACAGGGACTGGATCCGTTAGAAAAAAGTTTAGGGACTAAACCCGTAAAACCTGACAGACCACAGGGACCATTTATGAAATTAACTATAAAACTAATACCCGGCTACTTCCGGAGCTAATATCGGCTATACCCGAGCAAATGCTAGCACGGCTAGTATCCGGCTAACATTGGAGCTAATATCCGAGCAATACTAACATAACTAATATCTGGCTAACTCCGAAGCTAATATTCATAACATATTTAAACTACTAAACGTGTTATACTATTCGTTACTCATCTTATAAATTCGAGTTAGGTTTTCACTTAATTTCCTCGTTAACCTAAACATATAACATTAATACTTTGAGTCGAGTTATTTTAGAAACCAAACATTCCTCACATACCAAGGGACTCATCCCCACCATCCATCTAAAAAGAAATCAATGGTTGAGATTAAAAGCATTTAATATTTCACCCATTTTTTATAATTTAAATATCTCTTAAACCGTTAATCGTTAAGCGAAAATAATTACACCATCGCGACAAGCATTTAATTATCTTTCTATAGACGGGCATTTTGATATACTTTCGACAAAAAAAAAATTCATTTTTTTCACGTTTTTTTTCGTAGCCGAAAAAATCATATATGATATTACATATCATATATGATATATATGATATATCATATATGATATTACATATAATATCATATATGATATATCATATATATCATATATGATATATCATATATATCATATATGATATGTAATATCATATATGATATATCATATATGATTTTTTCGGCCACGAAAAAAAACATAAAAAAATGAAAAAAAAAATTGTCGAAAATATATCAAATTGCCTATCTATAGAAAGATAATTAAATGCTCGTCGTAACAGCATATTTTTTTTCGCTTAACGATTAACGGTTTGAAAGATATTAATATTTGAAAAAAAAGGATGAAAGTGGGTTTTTTAAATTGTTGGGATTAATCTCATCCATTAGATCAAATAAAGATGGAGGGTGGAGATTAGTCCCTTGGTATGTAAAAAAAGTTTGGTCCTCAAATGATCTTAAATCTAAACATATAACATTAATACATACACTATTAGGAATTGCTAAATCATCTAAAACCGTAAACTTCATCTTCGATTACTAAGTTTGGCCTCTTGAAACATAACACCAAACACTTCAATAACAACTTAATCATACATGTTCATCCCATGAACTTATTTTAACATAATTATTCATAACTTCTACTAATCATTTTATTGCAATGAACTTGCATAAATCATCTAATAACATCAATAATCACACTTAATTCATCCATAACATCTAAATCATGCAAAACCCCAATTTAAATCCTATAACTAATCATGAAAAACTAACAACTTCATAGACTTACCTTAAAGAAGAACTAAATGGTGACACTCAAAACCCCTTTCTAGTTTATCCAATTTCTTCAAAGTTCTTGATTATTTCCTCTCTAAAAACCTCGTGTGCTAACCTCCTATCTTTTCGCTCATAAACATTACCACTAAACACGTATGACAGCACGTATTAAATGAGGGGAGACAATCCTTGTAATTTAGTGTTACAAGTCTTTAAAGGTATTTCTTAAGGTGACAATTTCTGACCCGACACGAAACTTGACCTGAAACCGACACGAAAATTAACAGGTTCGGGTTGAGTATAAATAGATTTCGGGTCGGGTTTGAGTCGACCCATCTAACCCGTTTATTAAACAGGTCAGGTTCAGGTTGAAAATCAATTAACCGGGTCGACCCGCCAACTCGTTTAAGATTTTTTTCTTAAATTAAAATTATTTATATTTTATTATATGGATTAAATGGGTTAAGCGGGTCAACCCGCAAACCCGTTTAACCTGTTTAACTAGTGTAATGTGCCAACTTTTGTATTAAAAACGGGTTAAATGGGTCAACATAAAACCTGTTTAACCTATTCAAGCCGTGTACCCTATTTAACCCGCCAACCCAAGTATATATACGGGTTAAATGGGTCAGGTTCGGGTTATATGTAAACAGGTTAGGGTTGACATATCTGACCCGATGATTTAAATGAGTCAGGTTCGAGTTGGGGTTTTCTGACCCGCCAACCTCTTAACCCGAACCCGACCCGAATTGCCACCCTTATTATTTCTATGCTTTTACAATAGTTTGGCGGAGTTATTCCTTATAGTTAATTCCGTTACTTTGATTGTCCTTATCAGTTAACTTATGTTACATTTCAGGTCATTTTTCGTTAAATATTAACTCTATTAACATTCTAAAACCACTTAAGTACCATTAAATATCCGCAACTATATTAGGCTGAACACAGTGGTTCAATCGACCAAGTGGTCATCGTCGGTCCTTGGTCGGTCGCCCCATTGTGGGTTCTTGGTCGACATCGGTCGTCAGAAGACAAAAAGAAGAAGTTGGTCGTTTACTCGACCGACTTTGGCACACGGTTTGTGTGTGTGTGTGTGTTTTTTTTTTTTTTTTTTTTTTTTTTTTTTTTTTTTTTTTAATTTATTTTTTAAATTTTGGTAACAAAAATTAAAAAAAAATTACTTTAAACATTTAAAAATGAAAATTAACTCGGTCGACACTGTGACAACTTGGTCGTCGTCAGATCGCTGGAGAGAGATAGCTGATTTGGAAGGGTCGCTTCAGATCGCCATTGTATTCAGCCTTATAATTTCAAATTTTGGAGTGTCACATACATATGAAAATATAATTATGATACAACTATGCCACCTCTATTGATTTAAATGCAGGTTACTTTCCTAGTCCACATGGTATTAGCAACCTAACTTTTGTCAATATACGGCTTAGAAAGGTTTCTTAGTCCAATTTAACCACCCGTTGCATATACGGCATCCTCTAGGATCACCTATCTTATATAACGAATAAAGAAAAAGATACATTATCACAGAAGTAAATGAGGGGTAGGAACAATGTAGGTGTGTGACAATAATAATAACAAAAGGGAGTTTGTATTTATTTACTTTAGAAAAGAACGAAAAACAAAAGCTATTAAAAGAGGCGTGAAGCATCTCATTGACATTGGAAAGTGATAGGGGCAAAGTAAAATACAAGCCAAACTTATGAGATAGACACGTTCAACGTATCCGTTTTCAAACTCCTTTCCAAGGCATTACTTGTGCCTATTCAAAATAAATAAATGGTAACAATTGAACACATACATCATATCTTGTATCTATCAAAAAGGACACATATAAAATCCATATTTATTTATTAAAATTAAACACCATCACGTTAACCTACATATCCGGGTGTGATTAAATATGCATAATTTAGGTACTACGGAGTAACAAGTCTTGGAATTATAATTGTTGAATTAAATAACTTGAAATGAGAGCCATGAACTTGTATTTGCAGTAATATTGTGTTGATTTTTATACATTTTATGAGTATAATTTCAAGTTATTTTTTAGTCCGATTGAAAAAATAGTCATACGTTTATTATTTCCAATTCGATTGGAAAGAATATGAGAGATAAAAAATAAAAATCATTTCATAAGTATAATTCTGTAAATTTTTGTAGATGTAACATTGATAATTATCAAAACCCTATTAATACTACTCCATATATTAAAAAGTGAAAATTAGTGATTATGTATGCATCAATTTTGGCATGCAATAATGTAGAAAGGTAGGGTATAGATGTAATTGGGTGGTGGGCCCACAAGGACGGATTATAAACGCCAAAGTAGACATTTAATGGGAAAGAGACGTTAATAAAATAATTGAGAGTGAAGGGGGATCCTTAAAAGTAGGTTTTTTTCTCTCTGCCAATTGGGTCCCACAATCATCTGTCGCTTTATGACCGGCATCCCACTCTTTTAACCTATGTTTCTTACTTTTTTTGTATTCTTCCTTTGGTTTATGTTTAACTATCATATTACACCCTTGTTGATTTTCTAGTTTCATTTCTAATCCAAATGGTAAAAAACCATTTACTGTGTATGTAGTCCCCAACCGAGTAAAAAGTCTTGATAACATGTTGAATTGTCTAGCTTTATTGAATCTAGTGGCGGCCGCTAAATGCATTACACATGTCAGTTGTATTACTTATTATTGTAGGTAAGAGTTGTATATAAAGACGTAAATATGATTATTAAAGAGCTTGTGTCCTAAAAATACCTCGTGATGTGTGAGAAGTTCTCTCCAATCAAATGGTGTGGGTTAGAGGACAAGGAGTGATCATTTTAAAACTTTCAACCCTTTCAAATTTAGTCAATAAAATTATGCCAACTCAGCTCAACCCTCCAGCCCTTCCAACCAGCCCTTTCAATCAATTTTACTCGCGACCATAATTTTTCAGCCCTTCCAAATTTTTTATTTTTCCCCCTAAACTATTAAACTACACAATTTATAACTAAAACATTTTATAACTAATCACAAAATTCATATCTCAAACATTAATTAGAAGAAACTTTATACTTTATAAAAGTTGTGTAAAAAAAAGTTTTAGGAAAAAAAATGAGGCTCAGATCTGTTTAGACGATGAGAACATGTGGATAAATCAGCCATGGCTGCAAATATTCAAAAGGTTGCAATATTTTACCATTCACTGAATTTATTTGCCCCGCCAAGATGCAAGATCATCTCTAAATCATGTTCCAATTTCACAACTTGGATCAATAAGAAAAATATCATCTAAGCCTCTAATTAATAAGAAAAATATTATCACAGCCAAGATCCGGCCAAATTTTCAAGATCCGGCCAAACATAATCACAGCCAATATCCGGCCAAAAAACCATCACAGCCAAGATCCGGCCAAACATCACAGCCAAGATCCGGCCAAACTTTTTTTTTTTTGCTTTGAATGCCCAACGTTCCAAATTGACAAGTTTCAAAAGAATTAAAAGTTACAAACCACCCCCATATAACGTTCACAATAGCGGCTTCACCAACGGGTAATATACCCGCTCACCAAACCGTTTAAGCCAACCCATTATAGGCGGAATGGTGTTACCGGCGGTATTAGGAGCCCGTTGGGCAACCCGCCAGCCCACTCCGAGCACCCTTATAGTGTTGCTTAGAACATGTGTGATTGTTAAAAGATTGTCGTTTTAAAAAAAAATATACGTAAATATGATTAAGAAACCTAAGTAATTTTTTTTTATATAAAAAATAAATTTGTATGTTATTGTTGTTTCATGGCAAAGAAAGAAATGTCAATCAACAATGGAATCTCTATGGCTATATCGTCTAAGGTTTTTAACATCGGTCTTTCAAATATTGTTTGACAAATCAGTAAATTACCGTTTTGAATGAGTTGTTAAATGATTAAACCAATGAGAAAACCAAATACAAAGCCATCGAGTATTCTATGTTACTTAGGTCGACGATAATCTCAAGCAGTAGAGTCGGCTATGGCCGGAACATGAACGATGAATAGTTTAAATATTATCGACTGATTACAATATAAATCCAATCTCAACTAGTTTTAAAGTCAAAATATTCTCTATTAGTCATTTCAATATTAAAGTTATCACCCAAATCACAATATAAAATATTCCCAAATAACATTGCTCACTGTTGAAGCAATTTTTTGCAATCACTTCAGACAAATAAAGTGGGCATGCCGGTTGAACTCAGCTAGGGTTCTTCCGGTAGGCTTGGGTGCTGATCCCCTCGGCTGTCTGGGGTCTTCCGGGTATCTGCACACGACAGCACACGTTAGGCTCGCCCCGGGTGTTATCCCAGGACCCACCTCCGGTGTGAGAGTAAGTATCTGATATTCCGAAAGGGCTATCAACTGTAGTGAGGAATAAATGCAGGTCAAAGTGTTGGTTGAGAGCAGTAAATGAGTCGAGTATTTATAGTACTCGACCTCGATACCTGGAATGGCGGCGCCGGATTTTCAGGAGACATGTCCCCGACATAATCCCGTAAATCCTGGGGCGGCGGCGGCGGTGTCTGCAGCTGCCATCTGTCAAAAGGTAAACGCCACCTGTCCTATTACTCACAGTGATATTGGCCGGATGAGTCGTGTGCCTTCCGGTATGTCCGGACGGCTCGGTGTCGTCCGGACGGCCGGTCGAGACAGGCCGTTCGGACACATACGTCAACATGTCCCCCCCAGTATTGCATTATCGGTTGAAGGCCGATGATGTAATACTTATATAATATCTGTGCGCCTTTTGGTACCTGCAATATTTAGGTAATACCCTTGGTGCCTTTCGGCACATTTCGTTCGAACATATACACCCATAAGACTAAGATAATGCCTTACGGCTGCTTCATATTTTAGCCTGCGCTTTTTGATACATACATGTAATATCGGTATTGCATTGTTAGTAAAGTACTGACGTAACACTTCAAAGATTACCTTATGGCCTTTCGGCCTAAGTCTTTAGGATCACTGTTGCATTTGCTTTTTAGTTCGGCCGATGGTGTAATGCCTTAAAGAGTTGGTTTTGACATGTCATGGCTTTGACGTGTGGAAGCTATTATTGCATCGTTCCCGATCCTCTCATGGCTTACAATGTACATTATATGTATGTCTTTATTTCTTCCGGTGAGTAATCATTGCGTACACCCGATGGGTCAGGGTGCCTTTTTCAATTTCTCTGGAGGGCCTTGCCCTTCTATGCGTAGGCGCTGTGATTGTGCCGATGGTATGACATTGCTGACAAACTATGGGTTCACGTTTGACTCTTTCCGAAGGATATGCCGTTAGATTCTAGCATGTCTTACGTCACACTGATTCTACCAAGTGTTGGCCTGGTGCTCCTATGAGTGCACCTCTCTTTTTTTATTATTATTTATAATTCTGTTACTTTATGGTTGTTCCATGTAGGTCATCATTAATGGACTGGCACGCATGCGCGTGCTTAGCACGCGTGCTGAGGTGCAGCCACGTCAGCGTCTCGCTAAATGTGACATTCCACATCCTGAGTTCTCCTTATAAATAGCGACACTGGTGTGTGTTTTTTGCTACCGTAATTCCATATTCTTAACTGAGACGCCTTCCGGTATTATTTTCCGAATGATTCTTGCAAATCTGTCCGTGATTTTCATACTAGTCTTTCGTCTTTCAAAGGTACGTTCCGAACCATCCCTGCCCTAATTTTACTTTGTTGTTTGGCTGTATCCCTCTCTCCCCCGGCAAAACCACGTCGGTTTTGCCCACTTCTACTTGTGAGAACTTCCCAGGGGTCCAATGATTCCTTCCAAAGTTTGTCGTAGAGAAGCGCGCCTTTCGATGGGGCGAAAGGGCTGTGCGTGGGATTATCATGGATTACGAAATGTCGTAGAGAAGCGTAACTGGTACCGTTAGGTAGGCACCATGTAACCCTTTTCGAGGTTTGTCATCGTAGCTTGCATATAAACCCTGCGGTTCTTTTACTCCGGACGCCGATAGGACGGCCTAGGATGCGATAGACCTCGCGTCGCTTGAGTTTCCCATATGTCATAGGACTCTCGCCCGATTGGGGGTATCCCAACTAGCGGGCGGCTTTTAGGGGAATCGAGGGAAGGGTTACGCCCTTACAGCCTTTGTCTGTCTCCTTTTATTACTTTAGTTGTGTTTCGGCCGTCGTGCCTGTGCAACGTTTTGACCATTATATGCACTCGTTTTTTGCAGTTATCATAATGTCTCAATACTTGAAGAAGCCCAAAGTTAGAAAGGATGTGCCGGTGGCCCAGGAGGATAAGCATCAAGAGAGTCAACCCCATGGAACGCATGTTGCCGCTGCTCCTCAAGCCATTATCCCTGAGCAGACGGTCGAAATGACCAGAGTCGAAAAGTCTGACCCAAAGGTTTCGGGCTCCAGAAAGAGGAAACCGGACCAGGATGTTGTCGGCCCATATCTCAGTCCCAAACACAGGGGACTAGAATCCGCCTTCATCATGATGCGTCCGGCGGGGGTATTTTCCGAGGGCCAAATGAAAGCGAGAGTGCTTCGGGCGCAAGAAAACAGCCGGAGGGGCCCGATGCTTCGGCCGGAAGAAAACAACCGGAGGGGCCCGATGCTTCGGCCGGAAGAAAACAGCCGGAGGGGCCCGATGCTTCGGCCGGAAGAAAACAGCCGGATACCCAAGGAGGTATCGGCGGGGGCTTCACGTCGGAGGCCACTGGTGCTGGCAAGTCTTTTCTTTCTTTTACTTTATGAAACTTTGACCCCCGAACTTTGCATTTGTTCCGAAATTGTTACTTGACTTATTGATTTATTTTTCTTCTTTTTCCGAAAATGTAGGGGGTTCTTCCGCTGCTGCTCCTAACCGCGGAAAGGATAAAGTAGCCGGTGAAAGTGAGTCGGCCTCTTTGCATGTGCCGACGTGGAAGGTGAGCAAGGATGACCGTTTGGATAACTGGAAGGTCTGCCGGGAACTGTTGTTGCACCTACCGACTCCGAAAGAAGAGTCATTTTTGGAAAGTTTGGGGGATGCCGAGGCTGTTCAGAGAGCCTGGAAATTTTTGGGTATGGGGTCCGTTGCTCAGTCGGACTTGCTGCTTCGGTTCGAGAAACTTCTTCGTGATCACAGCGAGCTTTACCAAATCCACCAGCATTGCGGAAACCCCGGAAAGAACGGGGGAGAGCTCAAACAACTGAAGATTGAGCATTCCACTTGCCTGGTGAGAGAGTCGGAGTTGATGGGGCAAGTGAAAGAGTTGGAGAAGCTGGTGGAGGATGAGAGGTTGGCCGCAGCGGAACGAATCAGCGCCTTGGAAGCTGATTTGGAAAAAGCTAAGGTTAACCTGAGTGAGGAGGTGAAGGACAACTTGGGCCTTCGGGAAGAAAAGAAAGATCTAATTGCCCGGGTGGGCCGCACCGAAGGGGAAAGGTTCAGGGTTGTTAAAGAGGTCCTCCCGGAGGTTGTTCGTCGTCTGTTGGGCAGCTATGAGTACAAGAACCATTTAGCAGGGCCCTTCAGCTTGTCCTCGCAGTCCGGGTTTATGGAGGGCGTGGTTCAGGGCCGTGAGCCGGAAGAAGTGGCCGCCATTTTGGCCAAGACGGAAGACCTGGATGTGGATGCTGCGAAGAAACTCGACCGGCGTTTGATGGGTTGTTTACCGCAGAGTATCCTTATATCAAGAAGATCAGCGGCTCCTATCTCAAGTCTCTTGATGAAATCCTGAAAATCTTCCCTGATCCCGATCCGGCTTCTTCTCCCCGGGCTCAGACTGCCAATGCCGCCGAGGGATCAACTTCCGGGGCTACTAATGTCGAGAGTTCAAATGCTGGAAGGGACGAGTCGGCTCCCTAAGTCTTCGAATGATTTGGTTTACCTTGGTGTTGTAAGGCCTTCGAGCCAAGAACAATTTCTTTTTTTTTTTACACCCGGATGACTGTAATAATTTTATGACAAATAATTCGTGTGATTTATTCATTTGTATATATTTATGACTGTTCAGTATTCCGCATGCTCCATGTTTCATGTTTCGCGCTATTGTTTTTGCTTGTTTCCGGAGTGATTTTCTCATTTAGGTTTATCGGAATTGGCCTTTCGGTTGATATGATGGGATGCTCTGTTGGACCCTTGAACGATCCTGCCGGACTCTATTAACTTGTGATTTATTAATGCTTGCCTTATCCTTCTTCCCCTTTTTCCCTTCCTCATTCAAATTTTTTTTTTTACTTATGCGTGGAATTGCATGTGTGGAGTGGAGTGGGACAATTTGGGTCTTCGAATGGGATGCTGCCGAACAGTTGTTCGTTCTTCGGTATTTATCGGTGTTATGCATTGTATCGCTTGTTCGTTATTATCTCTGCCACTCGTATGGCACCGAAAGTACATTTGTATCAGCGCCACATTCTTTTGATTACGAACGTGTGATATTCGCTTGTTATTATTTTTACTGTTTGTATAGCTCCGGTAGTGCAAGTTTATACATTTTGTGTGGTTGTATGGTACCCTTATGAATATTGACTACAAAAGTCCCGGAGGGGGCCAGCCTCCCGGAGGGATCGTTTTTCACTTATGTTCAAAATGTGACAAATGACTCAGTCTTTCCGCCAGGATTATGGCAACCCCTTCCTTTTTTGGGTATCAACCATCTTTGGACATTGACCACAAACTCCCCGGAGGGCGCGAACCTCGGGGGGGGGGGCACTTTCTAATTATGTCCAGAAAATAATGAACATTGATCACAATCTCCGGAGGGCACGAACCTCTCGGAGGGATCACTTTCTACTTATGTTCGAGATTTACAGGTGGTTCAGCCTTTCCACCAGGATTATGGCAACCCCTTTCTGGGTATCAACCATCTTTGGACATTGACCACACACTCCCCGGAGGGCGTGAACCTCTCGGGGGGGGGCCATTTTCTAATTATGTCCAGAAAACAATGAAATTGACCACTAATCTCCGGAGGGCACGAACCTCTCGGAGGGATCACTTTCTACTTATGTTCGAGATTTTACAGGTGGTTCAGCCTTTCCGCCAGGATTATGGCAACCCCTTTCTGGGTATCAACCATCTTTGGACATTGACCACACACTCCCCGGAGGGCGTGAACCTCTCGGGGGGGCCATTTTCTAATTATGTCCAGAAAATCAACCTTGAACACTGACTACGCCCGGATGTCGCGAGTCACCCGAACGAGTCACTTTAAACTTGTGTTCCAAACACCAAACTCGAACACTGACTACGCCCGGATGTCGCGAGTCATCCGGACGAATCACCTTAAACTTATGTTCGGGCTATTTTGTAATCGCTACACATGTGGGACCTCAAATAAATATTCAAGTGATGTTCCGCAGGGACATTGCCTCCCTCCAATGATGGGGTAACTGCATTTGTCATTAAAAATAGTCAATATCGAGCCTTTTTGGGATATCACAAACAATTCAAAGATATATTGTCAGAAAATTGCCCCCTTCAACGGTAGGGTAGCTATGTTTCATTAAATCATTAACATCAAACCCTTTCGGGTGTTTACATAGGATATGTTAAGCCCCATTTACATGGACGCTTTTTACAATCAATTGCCCGCCATGCTTGTGGCGTCCTCCCGCCTATCCCTGCTCGACTTGTGTTTTCTCATTCGGCAGGCTTCCGATGCTTCTGTCGGACCGCGTTCCCATAGGCCTTGCTTTCCCGACATGTAAAATTACCTGTCTTAAGTTACGAAGGTATTTGCATTCCTTCCGTTAGTTCGCACATTGTTACAGTAATAGAATAAAATAGCAAGACATTCCAGTGGTTATTTCGTATTGACGATTACCTGAGCCATTACTTGTATCTTGGCCGGTATGTTGGGGCTTCCTTGGTCATCATACCGATTCAGCTTTCTCCCATCCTTTCTTCCGATCCTGGGTTCCTTCTTTTGTTCATGCGGCTTGTCCCATCTTATTCCTCCCAACGGATGATTTCTTTCCTTGGCTTCTTTTGTTTCTGCGATGGGTCCTCCCTCGCACCGTGATGCCCTCGCGTCTTTGGCTGAGTGACCAATGTCGCTATGCCGCCCGGTGTTGGAAACTTAACCATCGAATGAATGGTTGAAGGTACGGCCCGCAACTTCCTCAAACCGATGCGTCCCAGTATGGCATTGTAGGGGGAAGGTGAGTCGATCACGGCGAATTCCAAACTGATTTTCCGGGACAGATCCTGACTTCCGAAGCGGATCTCTAAGTCAATCACCCCCCTTGGCCTAACGGGTTTTCCAGTGAATCCTGTCAAGGTTGTGTCAACCTTCTTCAACCGTGCTTTAACCGCATGATCCAGGCGCTCAAATTGATGCCCATACATTACTTCCATTGATGCCCAGGGTCAACATAGACCTCGCGGACTTCTCTTCCTTCAGTTTCAACCTTGATTATCAACGGTTCGTCCGACATCTTCTCCAGAGGAATGGACGGAAAGCTTATTGGAGCGTT
The DNA here is from genome assembly GCA_021014915.2 of Artemisia tridentata subsp. tridentata. Classification (NCBI taxonomy): domain Eukaryota; kingdom Viridiplantae; phylum Streptophyta; class Magnoliopsida; order Asterales; family Asteraceae; genus Artemisia; species Artemisia tridentata. The sequence continues at coordinate 359,320,618 of CP139507.1, read as the reverse complement.
CATCCACTCTTCCTTTCCCACTTCTTCCGATTTCCGGGAGGTTGTAAGGCTTCGGATCATGTTGATTACTTTCCCTCTACTCCCTTGGTAGTTACCTCCTTGATTAGTTTTCTTTCCTCTCCTGAGGTCTTTTACCAAATGATCCAGCTTCCCTGTACTCAATGCGGTTTTTAACTCCTCCCTGAGTACCCAGCAATCGTCAGTGAAATGTCCTTTCTCCCCATGATAGTCACAGTATCTGTCCTCACAATCCTTCTGTGGCTTTCCCTTTGTTGGAGGAGGCTGCGGTAACCTTAGCTGGTGTTCCGTTGCCAATATTTCCTTGGGTGTCTTCGTAAGGATGTCCAAATCTATCGGCCTTGTCTCGTTTCGACGGATGTCATTTCGGCGGGGGTCGGGCCTCCCAGCGTTGCCGTACCTTGGGGCGACATAAGGTGCGTAGTAATCGTTCCTTCGCCCTTTGAACCCGACCCTAGGGTTATTCCGGCGGTAATCTCCAACAGGAGGCTTTGGCTGGTAGTCGTTCCTGTTGTGGTATGGGTTAGGCCGAGACTCCGTTCTCTCTCCCTTTGGCAGTTCTGTTGCTCGGAATGCCTCCTCGGAACGAACAAAATCATCGATCCTTTCCAACATCTCGTCAACGGTTTTAGGGATCTTATCCGAGAATTTCTTGGCTAACTCCGGGCAGTGGTGACCATTCAGAAATGATCCGATTTGCATGATTTCCGGGGCGTCCGGGAAGTGGTTGGCCTCGCATATCCATCTTTCCTTAAAATCCGGAAGGCTTTCGTTCGCCTTTCGGTGAATCTTGTTGATCTCTGTTAGGTCCTTGGTGCTTATTGTTAACATACTAAACCTGTTCAAAAACCTTTTCTGGAGCTCGTCCCAACTATCAATGCTTCCTGTAGGGAGCTTATCAAACCATCCTCTGGCTTTCCCGTCCAAGGTTTGTTGGAACATTCGACACCACACGGGCATGGGCCATTCTTCATGGTTTCCTGCTCCGGTGAAACGATTGATGTGGTTATCCGGATCAGTGGTCCCCTGGTATAGTTTCAAGTTCGTTGGGATCTTGTGTTTGGGAGATGAGAACTCTATGATTCTTTTTGTGAACGGGCACTTGATCATTTCCTTGAAAGGTTTGCTCAAATCGTCGTCTGCCATTTTCCCTTTTCCGTAGCCGTCAACTGCCTTTTTCCCTTTCCCGTAACCGTCATCTGCCTTTTTCCCCTTTCCGTAGGGCGACGCTTCAACCTCCTCTTCCTCCGAACTTTCATACCCGTCGTCGAGCCTCAGCATTCCGGGGCTTACCAGGTTACGATTGCCCGGTTGTTTGAACAATTCTTTTAAGGCCGAAAGATGACCCTCGATCAGGGCTTGGGCGTCCGGAGGATGTTGGTCTCCTCCAGATCCTCCGGGCCCTCCCGCGTTTCGGACAGGGGTGAAGATGGGTGTTGTACCCGTTGTCTCGAACGCTTCGAACGTTGGTGTAGGACATGTCATCCCTAACCTCAGGTAGATCGAGCGAAAGGTCCCACGGATGGCGCCAATTTGTTGAAGCAATTTCTTGCAATCACTTCAGACAAATAAAGAGGGCCTGCCGGTTGAACTCAGCTAGGGTTCTTCCGGTAGGCTTGGGTGCTGATCCCCTCGGCTGTCTGGGGTCTTCCGGGTATCTGCACACAACAGCACACGTTAGGCTCGCCCCGGGTGTTATCCCAGGACCCACCTCCGGTGTGAGAGTAAGTATCTGATATTCCGAAAGGGCTATCAACTGTAGTGAGGAATAAATGCAGGTCAAAGTGTTGGTTGAGAGCAGTAAATGAGTCGAGTATTTATAGTACTCGACCTCGATACCTGGAATGGCGGCGCCGGATTTTCAGGAGACATGTCCCCGACATAATCCCGTAAATCCTGGGGCGGCGGCGGCGGTGTCTGCAGCTGCCATCTGTCAAAAGGTAAACGCCACCTGTCCTATTACTCACAGTGATATTGGCCGGATGAGTCGTGTGCCTTCCGGTATGTCCGGACGGCTCGGTGTCGTCCGAACGGCCGGTCGAGACATGCCGTTCGGACACATACGTCAACTATTCCCAAATAACATTGCTCACTTCTCATTAAAAAAATACGTACATGGCATATTTTTATACCAAATCGTTAATATAAATTTATTCATGACTGTATATTTTATATTTTAAGTATATGTCAATGAACAGAGGGTACAAGTGGTAATTATTCGGTTGTCCTTTTCCAAGTGTGGTGAACAATTAAATAGATATAGTAGTCTCGTGAATGATAAATTTAAATTCATATGACATACACATGGGACATGAATGCATAATTGACTAATCAGAATAGAAAATGAGATTTTTCACATTCTGGATTTTTGGAAATGTATAAATTTGTTTACTTTTTAAACAATGTTTAATTTCAAAATTGGGTGGTGCAATCCACATTGGAAACCCCATCTTTCATCACCCATCACCATCTAAATTTTGTCAAAATTATCACGTCTTCTTTTTCCTTTTAGATGCACACAAACTTTTAAATATATGCGTGCCGAATAAAGTCAATCCCATCAATCAAAAAATTAAATAAACGTCACACCACCTCATGTTCCTATTTAATATTAGGACATCTCTATTTCATATAGATACAAGTGGGTCTAGTATCGCATCATTCATTCATTGTGTTGTTTATTTTTATTTTTTTGATAATTATAAAATTAAAAAAAGTTGGAAATTATCACATGAATCCATATTGGGGCATCTTACAGACCACGCACTCCATTATCAATATGCCGGTCGATGAGGACAATGACACCCTGCCCTATGGACATTTTTTGCATCTATGCCCATGCTTGCTTCTCTTTACTTTTTCTTTATTTTTTTACCTTGTTTTCTTTCCAAAAGTAACTATTCCAATATTACCCCTTTTCATCTCACAAGTTATGAACATGTGTTTTGAGAGGTGCTTAATTTTAATTACAAATAATCTTGTGTATCTAAACTACTTCCTTATTGGCTTATTTGGATGTAAAATATGCAAATATGGTAATCAAGACGTTTATTTTAGTTAAAGTGAAATTAAGATCGATATCAAATAACCTTTTTACCAACATATTTAACCTATGTATTTTATATACTTGACATATAATATTTTCAAGTGTTTTTTGCATTTTTTTAGTAGAATAAGTAATCTAAACAGAATTGCTAAAAGAAAAAAGAAAAAAAATCTAAACATAAGCAATTTATTTTTTAGCACCTTATAAATACAAAGAAAACAAAAAATGCAATCTGAAAACCGTCTTATTGGGGTATGATATTGATCATCAGATGAGTTATCGAACAATTTGAATCCGGTACTTTGCCACAAATGTGGACCTATCATATTAGGGGTCAATATATTCGTAAATCTTTAAATGAGACTACCTTTACATATAATCGAAACAAATTAATTCTTTATCTGAACTTTAACAACAAAAACATGTCAAAAACATTTTGTTATTGTCTGTTTTATTACAAATAACTATCTAATTGTGATTATTCTGTACTACTCGAGTATATAATCACTTTTGAAACACAATACCGAAACATCTGGTAACTAATCAATACGATAATCAATTCTAATTGAAAAACTAACACCACTATCTTCTACAACATGTTTTGTTATTCTACATTACACAATCTTTCTATAAAGCAATAACAAACATCCTTTACTTTTACTTTTGTATTCCTTCAAGAATATCAAAGAGTGGCAAGTCTTGTTTTCATAATAAGTGAAAGTGAAGCATAAAATGAGGAGAAGTGAGGAGGGCCCATATGAAAAGATAACAAAAACCTCTAAAAAGAATACATCTTTTTCTTGGCATTGTGAAAGGGTCAATCATGTTACGTAGAATAAGTATATTAGAGGATAATCGGCTCAAGCCTGGTCTTTGTGCTTAAAGTCAATTAGGGTTTAATCATTAAATCTCTATATAATGTGCATGAATAATAATGATAACCTACGAAGAATTATGTAGTCTAACATGTTATCGGAGCGGGTCTGATCCTCAGACCTAGACCACCCCATCAAACCCTAGCCGCCAAACACTATTTTCTTCTAATCGTCGTTCAACAAAACTTCCGCTGCTTCTTCTTCTAAATAGTCATTGGTAAAAACAAAAGCTATTAAACCATTCTCATTAAACAAATATTCCCAGCCGACACTATTATATTCGAAGACATAGCAATTGTGAAGCTGCTCATCACAATAATATTATTATTCTTCATCTTGGCGAGCGTGCATACATATTAAACAAAGGAAGGAGTTATGAAGCTGCTCATCATAACGAATATGAGGTCTACGATTGTGATGCTCGGTTAAAAAAAATTATAGTTGTTTTATTATTTGTTTGTCAGTCGATTATTCGTACAGATTTGTTACCAGTCGACTATAATTGACCGTTGTTAGCAGTCCCTAAATTCGACCGTTGGTACGGTTGTGTTACGAGTCGACTTAGCCGACCGTTGGTACCAGTCGACTAATGTCGATCGTTGGTACGGTTTTGTTACGACTCGACTAAAGTTATGCTTTTATTACGTTAATGTTTTGTTTTTCTTTTCGTTTTTAGTTTACTATTTCAGTCCGAGCTTTCGTAATTTCGTTGTTTGAACTGCGTGAGAGTATTAGAGAATAATTGGAGCAAGCCCGGTCTGTGAGATTATTAACAAAGTATTCCATCAACATCATGTGGAGGTGGTGGTGTAATAGGAGTAGGTTATTCATAACATTGAGTTGTCCTTGTGGTTTTTGAAAAAGCAAAGATATAGTACTGTACTACTAATATTGTTTAAAATTGACATAACATTTAATTGACCTTTTCAAGAATACCCCACTAAAAAGACAAAACACCCATCATTTTATGTTCAACCATCATTAATTATTTTCCAATTTATTGGTATTTTCTACTCAAGTCACCGATTTCCATTCAAGGTGGCTTTGGCTAGTATTTATTCCATAGCAGACGTAGGTGTTGTGGGTCACCCACATTCTACAATCTACAACACCCCACCAGACTTTGAATTGATATTTCACCTGAAAAATATTAGCCTATCAACTTTGACTCTTTACCACCCGTGTTTCGTCTTTTTTTAGCCAGTTTTTGAAGTAAAATTCCCGGAATGTTTATTAAGGGACAAACAAGACATGGTGGTTAGGACTTACCGGGTAGCACCAACTCACACGTGTCAGTTTGTCATCACAGTGCTAAATCACCAACTTACTTAACTCATTCACACACCAAAATACCAACTCTCTCATAACATGTTAAAAGGGTCTCGCCCATCATTTTTTTTCTTTTCCATTTTTTCAAAAATACAAACTTTTCATTGACCAAATTAAAATACAAATACATTTGTTTAAAAATAATTACAAAACTAAATTACAAATAATAATAAAAATAATAGCCATTCAATACAGAGGCTTTGGAATAATAATAATAATAATAAACTTACAAAATTAAAATAGCATTTTTTGCTTGTCACCCGACTAACACATTTCAAAATGCCCAGCCCACTATACTACAACTGTCTTATACAAATCACATATCAGTAAGCCCCTAGACCACATGTTTCAAGGAAGAAAAAATAAAACTTCTTCTTCATAACCTTGCACGCACACACACAAAAACGCAACACAAACCCATTTAATACATAAAAAAAAACCACAATCATAAAACTAACGCACGCCAGTTAACTCACGCAGGAACTCGCGCAACTCACCTCTGGTATGGTGGCGACACTTGTTTGATGACACGTCTGAGTGTCGAGGGTTGGGTGCCACCAGACCAAGCCCTCTTAGGACTTTAGGAGTATAAGTGTAAGCATTAGGTGCAATGCAAGTTAATACAAAGTTAAAAGACACTCTCCTCAACATAACCAAGTTATAAGTACTGAGACCCACTAGGGATGGCAATGGGTAAGAAAAAACCTATAACCCGTGGGTACCCGCATGTAAATGGGTGGGTAATCCATTCAGATTTTACCCATGGGTGGGTTGTGGGTGAAAATTTGTATCAATCGGCTGGTGGTGGGCGGGTGACGGGTAATATATACCCATGACACCCATTTAAAATACCCACGAGTGTACCCATCAAAATACTCGTGGGTGTACCCGTAAACCCATTTGTATTAAACTAAAATTTATTATACTGTTTAAAGATTTGTGATGTTCTAGATATATATTTAATAACTGCAACTTTCTAGAAAACACAGGAAACTAACTTTATTTTATTTTATTTTATTTATTTATTTATTTTTTTTGAGTTCTAGTACTAAAAGATGAATATGAAAGATCAAACCATTAATGATATATACATGATACATCGCAATTCTGATCGTCGATACCCAAATACTCCTTCGCGGCTTCTCGCTTCAAGTTCCGCTCACTAGCCCATGGGTTCACCGCGGGCAATAAATACCCGTGGGCATGGGATTGGGTAGAAAATTTTACCCACTGGCGGGTGATGGGCGGGTGGCGGGTGAGAAAAAAAATCACTTGGGTGGGTGATGGGTTAGAGGTACCTGTGCCTATTGCCCACGGGTGCCATCACTGAGACCCACATGTTTACTAAGTCTGACTTATGCAGAGTAAGTTTACCTAATGATGTAACACATTGTAGAAACTAAAGATCAAACAACGATTTGTATTATTGATAATTCGAATAAAGATTATACATGTGTTTGTCTATTGATAACAAATGAGAAGCCTTAGTTTACTAGACGGGCTAAATGGGCCTAACAACACTGGGGCATTAATTAACTAACAACTCCTCTTAAACTCACAATACTGCAGCGAGAAACAGTGAGAGTTTGTCCGACAAAAGAGGAAAACGTGGCCCACAATATGGCTTGTTAAATATATCTGCAATCTATAATGTAGAAGAAACAAATGGTAAAGAAATGGTGCCAGCCTGAAGATGGTGACGAGTGAAATGACAATCAATCTCTATATGCTTGGTTTTTTTCATGAAAAATAGGGGTGCAAACGAGCCGAGTCGAGCCCGAGCTTCACTATAATCGAGCTGGCTGGTCAGTTTTTTAACGAGCTCGAGCTCGGCTCGATCCGAGCCTTTATTTTTGTGCTCGAGCTCGGCTCGTAAACTTTTCATAAAGGTCGGCTCGCTTAAACGAGCCTGATCGAGCTCGCTTTATCTGCTTCATACAAGATAAACAGACTATGATCCTAACCTAAAATAGTCCAAAACCAAATCCAATCTAACATCAAACACAAACAATCCTAATTTACTATCCAACTCCTCACGTCTCACAACTTACAAGATCTCAGCCTATCTCTTTCGTATTATTCAAAGTCATACCAAGACTTTTCAAAAGATCAAACACACGATCTCAGCTAATTAATTCGTGGTATTCAAAGTAACATCAAACCCTTCAAGGTGTAAACCACGAAATAATTTCATCACGGATCCTTTTCGAAGCATTACTTCTATTATTATTCGAACCTTTCTAATATGGAACATAACTAAGTGTTTCTTTCCATTCTTTTGTTCGCTTATTCAAAACAGATATGTTAAGAAGACAAGCTTCTTGTTAATATACGAAACATCTTTCGAAGAGAACAAGAACAAATGTGTTGATATTCCTCCTTTGTTTCGATGTACCAAAAAAAAAAGAATCATATAACCTTACCCGAGACCCATACATAGATCTGGAAGCAACAACTTCTTGTGTTCTTCATCCGTGAAAAACCAAAAAGGAGAAAAGGGTTTATGTGTTTTTTATCGGTTTTTGATGATGGGATAAGGGAGATAACAGATTTGCTTACTTTGATGGGAGAGATTAGGAATGTTTGTGATGACTGCAAAAGGGAGAGATGGGGGCGGATAATAAGAGAATAGGTTTAGGTCAAATGTTAAGTGTGATTAGGGTACCATGGTATATCAGTTTTATACGGATATGGACTTGGGTTAATTGGATTGGATCAAGTTTAAGAATGGATTGGGCCAAATGGGCTCGACTCGATAAGGCTCGACGAGCCTACTCGAGCACGATAAGCGAAGCTCGAGATCGGGCTCGATAAGTAAACGAGTTGATTTTCAGGCTCGAGCTCGGCTCGAGCTCGACAAGGCTCGGCTCGTTTTGAGCTTTTTATCGAGTCGAGCTCGAGTAGCTCGCGAGTAGCTCGGCTCATTTGCACCCCTAATGAAAACCATGTTGCGCGCTATCTGAATAGCACTATGATTATCACAATGCAACGGAGTAGGGCTACTAATGTGAACACACATACCTGCAAGCAATCAACGTAACCAAACAATCTCACAAGTAGTCACAGCCATAACACGATACTCAGTTTCAGTAGAAGATCTTGAAAGAATATTTTGTTTCTTATTCCTCCACGAAATAAGTAAATCACCAAGAAATATACAAAACCCCACTGTAGACTTGCGAGTAACATAATGATCAGCCCAATCAACATCACAATAAGCACGCAATTCTAAAGAAGTCGTGGAAGGAAACAAGAGTGTCTGAAACTGAGTACCCTGAATTGAAGATACCAAAGAATCTGTAGAACATCAGTCCAATCAACTGCCGTGGGAGCAGAAACAAACTGGCTAACAATATGGACAACATAAGCAATATCTAGACGAGTCATTATAAGATAAATCAAACTCCCAATAATAGTCTAATACAAACTTTGATCAGGCAAATGATCACCATTCGTAGGATTATACTTTGTTGTAGCATCAAGAGGGATATCAACAATCTTATTATCTGTCATTCTGGCACGATCAAACAAATCAGCAATATACTTGGACTGAGATAAAATATAATGTTGGTCCGATATATTTGTGTAAAACCGTGAGTCGTATGAACAAGATTTTGAGTGATGCGAGTTTTGTAGACCTCACAATAAAGTTTTACAATCCTCCATGCAGTGTACCTGATCGCTGTAGTGTAGTATAGGTAAATCCGGGGGATTGATCGTTCTCTAGGGGAATAGTGTCGCTAGGTCAAGATGTATGACGAGATAGGTCTAGAGGTGAGGGATGATTCTTTTTGTATTTTTATTATTTTATGAAAAAAGTAAAAATCTCGGTTTTTAGAAGAGTGGGCGGAATTAGTTGCTAATCAACTAACCCAAAACTAATAATTCAATTATAAATAAACTAATTAAAAAGAGAAAATACTGTTGGTGACTTTTAATAATAGGGAAAAGCGTGTTTACTTGCATTTCATTACTCCCTAGTTATCTCCTATTGATCTTTCGAATTGTCACACCCTTGTTTTAGTTGAAACGATGTATTCCTTAATATCGGTCGTGGAGAGGTGCTGAAGTCCCCAACTCTATGAATCTTAGCCTCCACTAAAAACCTTAAAGTCTATTAAATTTTCTAGGATCTACAAGCCGTAATTCATGCTATAAATACAACGAGAAAAACAAATAGTGCAATCTATGGTTGCGTTTCTAAGACGTTCAAGCCAGTTACATATAAGAGATCGGCCAGTTTTCTTAGCCTAACGCGAAGCAATCAACTAAACAATAGACGACAAATCAATATTTAACAACTAGGTTTCAGTAGATCTAAGCAAACACAAGTGAATTTATGCTAGCATAGATATAACGAATGATTAAAGGGATAACTTATCTTTATTGAAATATGAAGTTCAAGGGTTGAAAAACCCTTACAAAGCTGCTAAAATTCGTCCAAAACCCTAGCTAAGATGTTACCCAAAGATGTCACACCTTACAATGAAAAACAAAGGACAATATATTTAGGAAATCGTCTCTGACGGCGTCAGCTTATGGATCCTGACGCTGTCAGCTCATCGTGATTAGGGTTTCGTCTTGTGCAAGTCGCCGTTGTGACGACGTAATATTGTAGGTCCTGACGCCGTCACTTTATAAAAGTGTCTGAGACTTCTCTTGTTAAATTAACACGTGACTCCCTTCTTTAGTTAACACCTGACGCTGTCAGGTTATGCTTCACCAAAATTTGACTGAGGCGTCTCTTGTTAAACTTGAGCCAAAATTCCAGCATAATTAACAAGTGACGGCGTCACATTGTAGCTTGTGACGCCGTCAGATCTTCAAGTCTGACAGGTTTTTCGCGACTTTGTTGTTTTCTTCACTTTTGCGTCCAAATACGTCCAAAAAGTGCCAATTTTCAGATTTCTCGTCCCAAGTAACTAAAATGCAAAAAGAAACAATTCGAGGCAATATTTGATCATATTAATACGATTTTGGGCTTAAATGATCCATTAAAAAGGTACTAAATAAATCTTTATCAAGTATCCCTACACTTGTGATTTGCTTGTCCTCAAGTAAATATGCTTTTATCCTAATCAATTTACAAGTTAGGGGTCATTTAACATTAATATAAAAGTAATTACAACACATGATCGTTCCACAATAGTCAAAACAAGCACGGAAATTACATACTAACACCTCTCACAAAGTGTTTGGATTCTCACATCTCTCGGGTGTATAAAGTTATATAACATATGGAAACGGGAAAATATAACACTCTCTACCTGTCATAGCACATAGATTACCGTAGGCTTGAGAATGGATCAAACCTCCACCACTGTGGCGTAAGCCCCTAGGATAAACTATCAAAGAGGCCTTTTAAAGGGTTGTAACATTAGGTGTAAGGGTATGGGAAAACACGGTATTGTTGGGTAAGGAAAATTTACTTGTGGCAAGTCAATCATCTTAGTTGATTATATGTACAAAGAGGCGTTGCTAAGCCAAGACTAGACTCGACTTGCTACTACTAACTCTTTTTGTATTTTTTAAGACACTATTCAAAACAAAATAAAAGACGGGATGATAGTACGTATGTTTTTTTTTCTCTTGTCTTTTTCTACTTTTTTTTTCTTTTTATCATTTTTTTCATTTTTTTTCTTTTTGTCTTTTTTTTTTCCATTTTTTTCCTTTTTTTTTTTTTTTTTTCTTTTTTTTTCTTTTTTTTTTTTTTTTTTTTTTTTTTCATACACTCTTGCCCTACCATCTAAAATAATACATCAAAGGGATCTTGTAACCTCCCTACACTTGAACTTTTACATGAATACAAACTAATCTAACGACCCGAATTGAAAAAATCAAAACACGTGGAGTACCTTAAACATTAACGCACATATGGGTATAAGATTCCCCATTACTCCATAACAAACTAGTACTTTTACCCATGAGTCCCAATCGTCCCAAAACTGTATTCACAAGATATGACTCGACTTAGCAACCATGTAACCAATTAGATAATTAACAAAGGGTTTAACACGTAAGTTGTAACAATAATGCACTAAAGATGAGTGCATACAAGAAAGGCTAAGGCGATTTGGTTGTACATTTGGGGTGGATTGTAAGCAATGTTCTTCATTAATATTTCGGAATCCATCGAAATATCACGAGAACCGCGAAAAAGATAGGTTCTGAGGGGTGTACTAGGGGTATCGTGTACTAAAAGTGAGTACATCGCAAAGGTTTTGGAAAATTATTTGACTTTATTGGTCAAGTAACTTGGCTCATCGGTCAAGTAATTATAAAACAGGTTTAAAACAAGGGTTATCCTAATGCCTTTTATCATTTAGTAAATCCTAACTACACGAATGTAGTCTCACTAGCGATCTCGGGATGCATCACAAACGCAAGTTCTAGAATCTATATACTACCGGTACACTCATAAGCATTAAAGGTAAATGCTTTTTCCTAAAGATCTAAAGGCGAATCTCACATTTTTGGGGTGGAAATTTTTGAGTGGAAGGGTTTTCGTGCTAGCTATATAATTCCTATCCATGAGACGCTTATTAAGACTAAAGTTTCACTCCTACATGTTGTAAAAAATTTTAAATTTCGTGCCAAAATTGTCCTAAAAAGTATTTCTTTTAGATTTATTACACATTTACTATAAGACAAAACAAATATCAAGCGAAGTTATAGTTTCCAAGGTATCCCATTTTACCCTCCCTACACTTAAATTGAACATTGTCCCCAAAGTTCTGAAAAGTATCAAAGTTATAATTACGGGAAAAATAAAATAGAGAAAGAAACTAATACTCCCCTGATTTGCTCGGCATGTACGATGTGAAAACATGGTTAAATCCTCCTCCAAAAAAAATAAACTTCAAATAACGCACATCATACTTCATCTTTTATTTTCTTGTCCAATATAACCTGTAATTCACTAAGAAAACAAACAAAAAATCTCGCATAAAATCGTCGGTAAACACTATATATATATATATAAACTAATTCCTAGAAAGCGATTAAGAAATAACGCTTGCAAAATAAATGTCTACAGATTCATGGAAACTTTAAAATTCTTAAAATTTGCAAAAATTAAGTTACAGCAGAATACAAAATCCTGAAAAACTGTGTTGCTATAGTGCTTGACGTCGACAGGTTATAGACCGTGACGCCGTTAGGTAAAACCTGACAGTAATTTTTCTTTTTGTTTCTAGAAAATGCTTGGAAAAATCTGATTAATAAAACCTGTAAAACTGCAGAACACTCATTGCGACTCGATATAAGCATTTGACTCTAACAAACACACAAATATATATGCAAATCAATAATTGTTAACTTTCATGTCCGAATTCGTTCTTTTAAACCAATGTGATCTTTCATACACTTATCTTTTTGTAAAATACCTTTATATGTGATTAAGATGAGGTTAAAACCAAAATAAAGCATTTTTACAAAATTATTCGAAACATGAACGATAAACAATGAACGATAAACTATTATGATGGAGCATACATATGAAATAAAAAAAAAAAAAAAAAAAAAAAAAAAAACCATGGGTTGCCTCCCAAGAAGCGCTTTTCTTTATTTACGAGTCTTGTAGCTAGACTCAAAGTCATGGCCTATTACGTGATGTGAGTAAGCTCCTCATCGAGGATATCTTTCGGATCAAACTTTCCTTTTAGTTTCCTATTAGTACGTTTTGTTCGGTATGACTTTTCAAACTTTTCTCCATCGGGATCATATATGGTCATCCTAATGTGCCATGATCCATCGCCTTCTTTTGGTGGCCTATTCCAATTCCACTTATGTTTCGAGCTCTCACTCTTCCACTTGTTCATTCCTAAGTTAATTGGTGATGCGTGCGATGTGTCGTTGCGGTTTAGCAGTATTAATGCCTACTCAAGTTTTAAATTTATATTTAGCCGACTTATCAATAACACACACACTTAACGAGCAGTGTACCCGGTCAGTATGAATATAATGGTAAGTAGAGTGTCGATCACTAAGAGTGGAACGTATTATCTCGTTATTCTAATCAGTATTTTAATATTCTAAGTTAGCTATACAACCTAATCTAACGCAAGGGGGTTCAGCCTGAGAGACTGGCACGATTTGGTTGCAATTAAATGGTAAACTAAACCAATAGGCACGAATCAGCGAATAGCACACACGTACACAGATAAATACTTGAGACAATAAGAAGATCTGTCCTTATGATTAAGTAGATTGTCACTTATTTTATTGATAGTTTTATATGAAGTGTATGTAGTTAACCCTTTCTCGTTGGCCCTATTCTTATCGGCGAGTAAACCCTTAATGATTACTTATGTCTAAAAGTTATTCCTAAGTGATCAATTTAGTAACAACCGTGGGAGCCACATTCTCTTCCGTAGTCAAATGCGCAGGCCACTAATAAACACAGAGTTTATCAATGCACTAATAAGTAGTAACCAAAGACATCAACATATAAACTTTAATTGATGGGAAAGCAGTTTTAAGGGAGTGCAACCTTTCCGTTGTCACATTAAACAAGCCATCAATCCTGATGAATTAAAGTTTACTAACACAATAAAACAAAACTACTTAATGAATTAAACACATACAGCACCTTCTTACAGCTCTTGTATCTTCGTTCGGGTGTGTCTTGTGCTGCCTATTCGTCTGAATTCGGCCTTAGGTTTCTCTGGTCTTCGTACTTCGTATATAATATATGTCCTCTGAAATTCGTCTGGTCGTGGGGTATTTATAGTTTCTGTCCGAGGGTAAGATGCGGCGCATCTAATAAGTAGATGCGGCGCATTGACTTAACTTCGCGTGGGGTCCAAGATTAATATATTCAGGAATATTTGTACACCGCCAGAAGATGCGGCGTATCTTCATTCTTGGATGCGGCGCATGTCCTCTTGTATCTTGGATCGTATCTGGTGAAATCTTGATAGTGATGCGCCGTATGTAATAAGTGAGATGCGGCGCATCTGGAGCAGAATAGTCTTGATCTTGTGCATTTCAGTAGACTCTTAACTTCTTGCTTGTTTTGCTCCATAATTAGTCTAAAATCGCCAAGTTTCACCAAATGCTTGTTTTTACCTGAGAATTACAAAAGTAAACGATTAAGTATCAATCCTCATACATAATATAATAAAACAAGTCAAATTAATAGGATAAATGATGGTAATAAAATGTACTTATTTGAGTTCATCAATTGGCAAGGCTCCTAGAAATTCAATCATCTTCCTAAAAACTAAAGGATCCTTAAATGGGTCCACCTCGGTGTCCCTAGCCAAAAGTTGTTCTATAGAGTGTGTTTTGTTCACAAATTCCTCTTCTAAATAGAATGGGCGTTGAGGTCCAATGAAATATCCATTAATCCAAGGGCAATATCTTGATGGTCTCCTATCCATAGCTACCCAATGAGGTATTTGTTCCTCATCATTGTCATAAGCATGTTTCTTGACATCATAGACAGTCCTACTATCACCTTCCCCTACCGCTATCTTAGACATCTTACACTCAATCATAGCACTAGCGTTAGCTAAGAATCCTCTTCCTACTAACAATGGGCATGTAGTGTCACTAACCATATCAAGGACATGGAAATCCGCCAAAATAGTTAATTTCCCTATATGTACTAGCATGTCCTTTATTATCCCTACTGGATAAGCCACACTTCCATTCGCTAAAACAATTATCACTTCCGTCTCTTCTAATTTTCCTAAGTTGAGGATGTTGTAAAGGGACAACGGAAGTAAGTTAATGCTTGATCCTAGATCCGCTAATGTATCAAAAGCTTCAGAATTTCCTATCTTACACGGTAGAACAAATATACCCAGATCATCTAACTTTTTAGGCCACTTGTTTTGAAAAAAAGCGGTCCCATTCTTACCCAACTCAAGACTCTCCTTAAATTTTTCCAAAAGGGCATTATAGTAAGGAGCATTTGTTAAGACATCAAGAACCGGACGTTCAAGATAAATATCTTTGAATTCATCGTCAACGGTTGAGTTAGTTTCTTGTTTAGACGATGTTTAAATCGCTTGGTTAACCGACAAATTTATTGGTGTATTATCTTTTTGGCCATTTTGAAAGATTTGAGTTTGTTTGAAACACGTGTTTATTGCATTGACCGAGTAAAATTGAGGAAAAGAACTAGGATAAGAAACCGATGAGATAGAGTTAACGTTTAGTTTAGGGTTCTTAATGGTGTCACTTAGGAGTGCTCCCAATACTCGATCATTGAAAACCTTTAACATGTTGTCAATTTTATTGGTCATCTCGCTTTGTTGTTGTTGTTTGTTATCAGCTTCAAGCTTAGTCAAATGAGCTTCTTGAGATGACATAAAATTGGACACTAACCATTCAAGGTTATTGGAATTGTTGGAAGGATAATTGTTGAAGGTACGGTTTGAGGATGAACCGTTTGATTGAAATCGATTAGGTGGATTGGAAGAATTGTTTTGAGATGAGTTTTGGTTTTGTTTCCACCTAAAGTTCGGATGATTCTTCCAAGAAGGGTTGTAGGAATCACCATAAGTGTTTTGCTCGGGTTTGAAAGTGAACCACTTATATCCCCCTCCGTCGGTACGCGAGGATGCATAATCCGCAAAAGCTTGTTCGGGGATTTCCATGCAATCACGAGTGTCATGGGGACCACTACATAATTCACAAGAAGAAGTGATTTTGTTCACTTGACTTGAAGGTTTAGGAGCTTCGTAAGATTTCATGAGAAACTTGACTTGGTCTTTAAGTTCCATGATCCTACGGTCGGGAATGCTTGAGTTATTCGAAGGCAAGGATATTGCCTTGACCGTTTTGCTCAACTCGCGGGGGTCATTCCAACATTCGTTGTCATAGAGAGCAAGATCATCTATGATTCCCCATGATTCTTCTACATTCTTGTCACGTAGCTTGCCACCGGCCGCTTGCTCAATGGTTTTACTTGTGGATTGATTGACATGACCATAAAAAAATTTGGACTTTTAGCCAAAGATCAATGCCATGATGAGGGACTTTTTGGAGTAAGTCCTTTAAACGAGTCCTAAGCGTTTCTGGGAACTTCAGTCAGATCCTTTGATATACTTTAGCAAGTATCTTGAAGTATAGTCTAAGTGTATTTGCTCAGTGTAACTGGTTCTTTTGCATGGCTTAAGATGAAAAGTCTTTTTAGAGCCCAAGAGACATTTATCAGTCCTCTAGGTCTCTTATTGTTTGTATCTTCTTGCACTTTGCTAGCTGACTCCGCATCAGGTTACAAAGTATTCATTCAGTTTGGACTTCGAATTTTACGAACCTAGACTGTCTTTACTAAGAAGTATACAACATATCTGAGGTGTTATCCTCTGATACGTGAACACTAAGTGAGTCTTTTTGTCAGAACCGTTGTTCTTCTCATCAGTGGCTTTTGACTCTGACCTCCCTGAGGTTGCTCGTAGGTGTGTACCTTAGTGAGCCTTTTAATAGCAGATTGTGATCAGCTGTGCTGATCTTTAGTCAGGGGGTAAACTTTGCCCATGGTTTACGTTTTGACTATATCAGAGAGAGAAATGGTTCTCTGATTTAATCAGCTATTTAACTTAGGTTTTTTTAATGCTTCAAATACTTGTGAGGGATAATTTGATCAGAATTTGACTCAACAATTTCCCCCTATTTGAACATAAAATTAGCCTAAGTTTTATCAGTAGTTAGTGAGCATACTGGCTTCTTCTTCCATTCTGATTTACAACCAAGAATGAAAAACATAAACATCTTATTTTTAAGTTGGTCTAAGTTTATCAGAGGTAAGTGAGCATAACGGCTTCTTCTTACACTCTGATTTACAACCAAGTATATACATATATCTGATGAAGGTGGTCTAATTTTATAAGAGGTAAGTGAGCAAACATGTTTCTTCTTGAACATTTATTTACAACCAAGAATATACATATATAAAATACACAGATGTTTGATTCTTCAGCGTTCTTCTGAAGCTTGGCTCATCCTTAAGCTCTTTCTTGGGACTAGCATGTTTCAGAGACTCCAAGTCTTAAGCTTTTTCTCAAAAGGATGCCAGGCACTTCTTATTGGAACATTTTCTTTCATTCCTTTAAGGATTGTGTCCTTTTAGTCTCTGATTTTGGTATTTTAAGAGACCAATGGAAGGATCAGGTTAAGAGGTATGAGTCTAGTAGTTTTTACTAGGTTCTCAGGGGTCAGGAATAATTTTTGAAACAGTCTGAGGAACTTTGTTCAGAGGTAGGGTTTGTGTTGGAGTGTGAAGTTGTTAGTAGTGACTAGTATACTATTTTAGACAACTTTATTTCCAGATACACATGATGGTGGTATCATTTCATCACCCATTCTCTGACTGTGTTCTGGCTTCCGATTTTCTTCAATCCCTGATGTTTATCACTGACCTAGGTTGAGGTGTCAGTTGTGTTGCTAGTTCCTTCTTACCCTTGGTCAATTCCGCTTTCATATCCCTAAGTTTTCATAACCTATACCTTATTTTTGCATCAAAGAGTAGAGCATTAATAAATATAATGCTGACTCTTTGATGTTACTGAAGCAGAACATTCTTAGAAGCTTTGAGTTTTTTTTTCAGGTTTAAACAAACCGTCCAAAATCAAAGGTTGAAAGTTCTTTCCGTTCAATATTATTTTATGCTATCCTATGTCTTGTTTAGAGTCAGTTTGGTTAGCTGTTTCAGGCTAGCTGTCCCTGCTCTTACATGAATGTAGGAATAGCCTAATATTAATCAGTCGTAAGTGAGCATAAAGGCTTCCTCGTACTGCTTGATTTACAACAAAGACTAAAGAAAAAGGAGTGAAGTCCGAATCTTTGTTGTTTATGTCCACTTTATGAAGTTTCTTGAGGATCAGGGCCTGTTTTGTTTGCTATATAACCTCTGACACACCTGATTTATCTTCACTGTAAGACTTCTTCATACTTCCCCTGAATCTCCTCAGATTACTAGCTCTTGATCCATCTCAAATTTATAGCCTCTGTAGCTCATTTCTTTGAAATTCTGGCCACTATTAATAGTGACCATTTTAAACCTTTAAGTGTTACCACACTTTCTAGTTTGTGAGAGTTTAATGCTCACAGTTTCTAGAGAGTATCAATACAAATATTTTCAAGATGAAAGTATCTACTAAGGACGAGATATCCTGGTGATTTATTTAAGATAACTTGGACTCGCAAGAAAGTAGTACTAAGAAGAGTGTGGTTGAATGATGTTAATACAAATATCGTCCCAAAAACGTTATTTATATTTGACGATCTTTACTTAGTTTTGTTAATGACAAATACAAGGTATATCTTTTAGCAAATCATAAATACAAGTTAAAGTCTTTTTAGAACACATTTACATTTCACAAGATCACTAGAATTTACATTTTATACATTTACATGTTCATTTCCTAAAATGGAAACTTTATTTTTCAAAAGTTAGGATGACATCATGACATGCATCATATACACAATCTTGGTAAGATTTTGTGATATTTTGTTTAGATCTTCAAGCCAAAGAGTTGACATTTGAATATATGGAAAGATATGGCAAGATTTGGAAAGATTTGAAGATCTCTTAGCTGGCCTGACACGGCGGATCCAAATGGATACAAATACAGATCCAAGTTTTGGGATCCGCCGGATCCGCCGCCTGTTGCTCAGCTTTGCCTATAAATAGCAAGCTGATCATTTGGCCATTCTTATCACTCATATAGCTTAAATACATACTCATTCATTTACATATCACTAACGCATATCATTCATTCATTTCATTGATCTTTTCTTTTGTAGCAAAGAAGATCACAACATATAAGGATTAACAGTCTGTTATTATCCTTTTAGTATAGAGTCTGTGTGATCTTGTATTAGTTCACACTTCATTGTTTGTATCATTCATTCAGTAGAGTTTGGTTAGTGTTTTAGTCCTTAAAACACAAAGAGTGTTGGGAGTGGTTGTACCCTTGTAAAAGAACCAAACGGGAGTGGTTGTACCCTTGTGAAAGAACCAAACGGGAGTGGTTGTACCCTTGTAAAGAACCCGGTGTTTAGCTTAGTACCAAAAAAAGAAGTAAGCGATGAATAAAGGTTTTCTCCACCTAGATGGGAGTTTGTTTCTTAGTGAAAGACAACTCTCGAGTTAGAGGCTCGAGGAGTGGAGTAGGGCAAGGAAGAGAGTCCTTGTAGCCGAACCACTATAAACAACCGTGTTGTGTGGTTTGATCATTCCTCTCTTTACTTTTCATATATATTGTGTGATTATTTATTTGTGTATGTTTTCTTTGAAATCACATTAAGTAACAAAGCGAATCAAATTTTAAAAACGGTAAAACTATTCAACCCCCCTTCTCGTTTTCCACAATTGGTACCAGAGCAGGTTACTCAAGATTTTCAAAATATATTGTATTTTTAAAACTTGAAACGATCAATGGATTTTGAAAATTTTAAAGAAGGACAATCTATGCAAAGACCACCACTATTTGAACCAAATTGTTTCATATATTGGAAAAACCGCTTTGAGACATATGTGAAGTCAAAGGACATAGATCTGTGGTATATTATTGTAGAGGGTGATTACAAGCCCATAAGTAATGATATTTCAGATGGTCGGGATGTAGGTACTTCTTTTATTCGTCACAGTGATGAACAAAAGAGGTTGATTGCCAAAAATAATGAAGCCAAAATGATGCTTTACAATGCCTTACCTAAGAAAGAATATGAAAGAGTTTTTATGTGTAAAACGGCTAAAGACATTTGGCAATCACTAATTATTACTCATCAAGGGAACTCACAAGTCAAGATAACAAAATTGATCTTCTTGTTCAACAATATGAACAATTTGTTATCTCTGAAGATGAGACCATTGATAGATTTAATACTATTATTACATCTCTTAAAGCACTTGACGAATCTTTTTCTAGAAAGAATTTTGTCAGGAAATTTCTAAGAGCACTCCACCCAAAGTGGAGAGCAAAGGTGACAACTATTGAAGAATATAAGGATCTCTCAAGTATGACACTGGACGAGCTCATAGGAAACCTCAAAGTTCACGAAATGGTGATGGAAAAAGACTCAGAAATAGTTAAAGGCAAGAAGGAGAAAATGAAGTCCATTGCCTTGAAAGCTAAAGTTGAGTCAAGTGATGAAGAGTCTTATTCTAGTAGCGAAGACGAAGAATATGCCATGGCCGTAAGAGATTTCAAGAAATTCTTCAAAAGACGAGGAAAGTTCGTTAGACCACCTCGTGAAGAAAAGAAATCCTTCAGAAAAGACCGTGATGATTGGAAAGGAAAAGTAGACAGAAAGTGCTATAGGTGTGGTTATTCTAGTCACTTAATAGGAGAATGTCCTAAGCCTCCAAAGAAAAAGTCTCAAAGAGCCTTTGTCAGTGGAGCTTGGAGTGATAGTGAAGGAGATGATGACGAGCCTAAGAACGACGAAGTTGCTCTCATGGCTCACGACACAGAAGAGGTGTGCTTAAAAGTTGAATTAAAACCTAATGAGTGGATCGAAGATAGTGGGTGCTCAAGGCACATGACGGGAAACAAAAGCCTTTTCTCAACCTACCAAGTGTACGACGGAGGTAATGTCACATTCGGTAGCAAACTTAAAAGTAAAATCATCGGAAAAGGTACGATCTCTCATGACTCTCTCTCTATTGATGATGTTGCTCATGTAGATAATTTAGGTTTTAACTTGCTTAGTATAAGTGAATTGTGCCGCAAAAAGTATAACGTCCTTTTCAGTGAAAATGGAAGTAAAATACATAAAGACGGCATAACAGTAGGAAAAGGTGTTTTAAAGAATAACGTATATGTTATGAAATTAGATAAAACACCTAAAGACAAACTTTGTCTCACTTCTTTGGACGATAACTCAACTCTATGGCATCGACGCTTAGGTCACGCCAATATGAGGTTAATTCAATCCTTATCATCTAAGGAACTCGTTAGGAACCTGCCCAAGTTGAAATATGACCAACACTTTTGTGATGCTTGCAAAATAGGAAAACAAGTTCATAATAGCCATAAGGCTAAAAACATGGTGTCTACATATAGGTGTCTAGAATCATTACATATGGATTTGTTTGGTCCATCTGCTATACAAAGTTACGGGGAAAACTTCTACACTTTGGTAATAGTAGATGCTTACTCCAGGTATACATGGACTAAGTTTTTGAAAACTAAAAACGAAGCATTTGATAAATTTGAAATCTTAAGTAAGAAAATTCAAAATCAAATAGGAAGTAACATAGTATCAATTAGAACTGACCATGGTCGTGAATTCGACAACGAAATCCAATTCGGAGTTTTTTGTGATGCCAATGGCATAACTCATAATTTCTCGGCTCCTCGAACCCCTCAATCTAACGGTGTGGTAGAACGCAAAAATAGGACAATTCAAGAAATGAGTAGAACCATGTTAAATGAACAAAACATACCTCAAAAGTTTTGGTGTCACGCTGTAGATACATCTACATATATTCTAAATCGAGTTCTAATTAGACCATTCTTGACAAAGACTCCATATGAGTTATACAGAGGCAAAAAGCTTACTTTAGAATATTTTAAAGTGTTTGGAAGCAAGTGCTTCCATTTTAAACACAAAGGATTATCTCACCAAGTTCGACCCAAAGTCGTATGAAGGTGTATTTCTAGGATATTCACAAACTAGTAAAGCATATATAGTTTTGAACAAAGAAACCTCAAGAGTCGAGGAATCGTTGAACGTAACATTCGATGAAAGTCCACCTCCCTCTAAGACATCACCTTTGGTAGATGATGACTTAGTTGAAAGTCAAATGGTTGAAAATATAGAAAATGTTGAAAATGATAAAGAAGATGAACCAGTAAAAAGTGATTTAGTCAACATCAAAGAAACAAAAAGTCATCCATTAGAAAACGTCATAGAAAAACTTAATGAAAGAACATTGAGATCTAAAGCTCAAAATGAAAGTAATTTCTTTTGTTTTGTTTCAACAAGTGAGCCTAAAAATATAAATGAGGCTATAAAAGATGAATCATGGGTTATTGCTATGCAAGAGGAATTAAATCAATTTGTTAGAAATGACGTTTGGACATTAGTTCCACAACCTAAAAATCAAACCATAATCGGTACAAAATGGGTGTTTAGAAATAAAATGATGAAAATGACATAGTATCTAGAAACAAAGCTAGGCTAGTAGCACAAGGCTACAATCAACAAGAAGGTATAGATTACGATGAAACATTTGCACCCGTAGCTAGACTAGAGTCTATTAGGATACTACTTGCATATGCATGTGCACATGATTTTAAATTATTTCAAATGGATGTCAAAAGTGCATTTTTAAACGGATTTATAAATGAAGAAGTATATGTTGCACAACCTCCTGGCTTTGCCGATTTTGAAAAACCAAATCATGTTTACAAACTTAAGAAAGCTTTATACGGACTTAAGCAAGCACCAAAAGTTTGGTATGATCGACTTAAGACCTTCCTAGTTGACCTTAAGTATACCTTGGGCCAAGTAGACAATACTCTCTTCACCAAGAAAAAGGGATCACATATTATCATCGTCCAAATATATGTGGATGACATTATATTTGGCTCAACTTGTCAAGAGCTATGCGACGATTTCTCAAAAATCATGCATGACGAGTTTGAAATGAGTATGATGGGGGAACTAAACTTTTTCTTAGGTCTCCAAATAAAACAATTGGAAGATGGGATATTCTTCAACCAATCAAAGTATATCAAAGATATGCTTAAGAAGTTTGGTCTTGAAGACTCAAAACCTATGAAAACACCCATGTCCTCAGAAACCAAACTCACAAAGGATGAAGAAAACGAATCCGTAGATAGCACTAAATATAGAGGAATGATTGGTAGTTTGCTCTATCTTACGGCTAGTAGGCCGACAATTATGTTTAGTGTTTGTCTATGTGCACGTTTTCAAGAAGATCCCAAAATATCTCATCTTAAAGCCATTAAACGGATATTTAGATACATTAAAGGCACTACACATTTAGGATTATGGTATCCCAAAGGGACAGGTGTAGAAACCATAGTGTAAGCCGACTCAGACCATGCCGGTGACAATGTTGATAGGAAAAGTACTAGTGGTATTTGTACTTTTGTAGGACATTGTCTCACCGCATGGTTTGATAAGAAACAAACAGCCCTTGCCATATCAACAACTGAAGCCGAGTACGTGTCAGCAGGAAAAGCTTGCCATCAAGTACTATGGATGAAACAAGCTCTCGTAGACTATGGAATTGTACTCAACGACATTCCCATTCTTTGTGACAACAAAGGAGCTATCAATCTTAGCAAAAATCCAGTCCAACATGCTAGAACCAAACACATAGAAATACATCACCACTTCCTTCGTGACAATGTTCAGAAGGGAAACATCTCAATTGAGAAAGTTTCCTCAGAGGACAACATTGCCGATATCCTCACAAAACCTCTGAAGATAGCACCTTTCAACTATCTCAGACTTGGTTTAGGATTAATGGAACCTAGTGAATAAATTAAACGTTAGCTCAAACCTTAGATTAACCAAACACGGCAAAAACCCAACCTGAGTTCTGATCCTGCGGATCCAAACGAAAACAAGGGCGGAACCCTTGTTTGGGATCCGCCGGATCCGTCATCTGCTGAGGCAGTTTTTATATATATTAAACAAATACCCTGTACTATTCATCACTCTTCCCTAAAACTTATCACTTACTGTATTCGACCCATAATTCACCAAAATCATAATTTAGGCTATCTTCTTCAACCAATTTGTGCTCAAATCATCAATGTAAGTATCCTTAACATGTTTGCACTCCTGATCTGCGTCTAGGATTTCTATTTCATGCACAAAACCAAAACTTGGGGTTATGCATAATTCTTGAAAAATCATGAAGCATATTTACTAAATTGCATAACAAATCGTGTTTTTCATAGTTAGGAATTGCATCTTGTAGTACATTGTCATTATTCATCAAAAACCCCATGAGAAATTTTTGCTAAAATCTTCTCACGACTAGGAAAAACGGTTTTTGAACATTGTTCATACAAATACAAAAACGTTATGTTTTAAGCATCACTTGCATAATGTCTCTTGAATGCTAAAGGGAATACATAACTAATATGTATTTTCGGGTACATTCAATCGTAGCTACATTGAAGAGGAGCGTTTGGGTTATCTTTCGTTTTATCATAAAACTTGCATAAACATATTTTCATGCATCAAAAGGAGTCGAGATAACCGCACCTCCACATTGTCCCCATGTAGGCACACACTAGACCTTTATATGTATTTTCGATAATTTCAACTAAACTATATATTTTTCGTGTCTAGGATAACTATGCCTCCCGCAACCAACTACGATCACAAAAAGACCATCGATTATCTTCCCAAACACCACAAAACCAAGGGTCTCACCGAAGCCCAAGTCAATATATTCAAAGCCTTAGAAAAATGATACGTCCATGAGGGTAGGGTTGTAGACTCCTCATTCTATGAAGATACCAATCTTCGCGAGCAATTGGCCGCGATTCATTTCGATTGTCTTTTAGACATTGATGAGCCCATCATTCCTAGGTTCATTCTCGAGTTCTATGCAACCGTAGGTCTTAGTTCAAGCGACAATGGTCTTATGAGCATTCACTTTAGAGTCAATGGAACCTTATTCAACATTCCCTTAGATCAATTTGGTGATGTCTTAGGAGTTCCTAATCAAGGAACATGTTTCTACTCCGATAAGTGGTCATTGATAATCTTAGAGTCCAACCTTGAAAGAACGGAACCATATGCCACACCTTTGACCGGCAAAGAAACCATTAGGGAGCATCTCTTCTTACCTAGGAACAACCCAACTAGGTTGCATCGAGGTCGTCATGTACCTAGAGATCCTTTTGCCATGGAACTAAATGAACTTAGGCCCGAATTTAGGAAGTTAGAAGATGTTTTGAGAGCCAATGTCATTAGCACGGTAGGGAATCGAGATCATATTAACGCATGTCTTTGTTATATGATGTATTGTGTGTCAACTCATCAACCTTTCAACCTTGCATACTATATCGCCAAACGAATGGCCGATATTCCGGTACAAGGTACTACCGCAATGCCCTACGGGATGCTCTTGACTCGTCTCTATAGAGCCTTTGAACCCATTCCTAGAAATGCCTTAGGTTTTGTTCCCGACTACGAAGAGATTCCACACACCTTTGTCGCTCTAAGTGATTATAGGGTAGCAGTTGAAAAAGGAAAACTTCATCGTCTTCAAACATCATCATCATCATCATCATCATCAATGAGTGAAGATGACGGCTTGCCTAATTCTAGGATCGCTCCGCCGGATTACTTGAGTCAACTTCCACCGATCCCGAATGAATCCGAGGAGCATCGTCAAACAAAGGGAATGATGAATAATTTGGGGCGTTGGATCATGAAACTTCACAAGGGTATGAAGAAATTGAGCAAGAAGTTCAAGTGAGAGGAGTGTTTGGAATTAGACGTTATTAGACAATGATGTGTTAAAAATGTATGGTTCTTAACTTATTATGGTAGTACTTGACTTGTATGTGAACTAACTTGATATTGCAGGTCGATAGCACATGTTGTTATCAATTTTCCGAGATTAAGTGTTGGGAATTAAATATTCTGAAGATTAAGTATCGGGAAATTCTCTAAGTGATTAAGTCTGGTGGTTACGTCTGCTAGTGTTAATCCTGGTTAAGTCTGCTACCTGGTTAAGTCTGATCGTTGAAGATTAAGTCTGCTAGTGTTAATTCTGGTGAATACAGAATTAAGTCTGCTCTTCAAAATGTTAAGTCTGTTTGACTGAATGAATAAGTGTACTAAAGTCAAATATACCCGGTAGATAATATCTTACCACATGTGCTCAGTCTTTATCTTGTATTCACAGAACAAGTTGTAAACATAGATACATGTTGTATCTTAGTTACTGACACACATATGATAAGCTAGCAAGTAGTTCGATTAGAATTGATGTGACTTAACAATATTGTAAAGATCTTCTTGTTCTATAAAAGAAGATCTTAGCTTAGTAGTCGTGTGTTTACTTTGAACTTGATAGAACTTTTCTTAAATATACAACAAGAACAATATCAAACCTTTGTATCATTGTCAATAATATTAATCGTTTGGTGTTAACTCTAAATTGTTCTTTATCAAATTCAACAACCACCATTGTTCCATTTCCATACAACAAATAACCTTCTAAGTGTGATTAAGTAGATTCCGCATACTTAATCATATTAACTCAATATATCACATACACTAAGTGCTAAAGGACTAACATCCTCAAAGTGTTTCGAATCCTAACAAGTGGTATCAGAGCTCAGGCTGATATTTGATTTAGAAGAAGAAAGAAGAAGAAATGGACGTTGAATCTATTCAGACAAATGTTGCTGCGAAGATTCCCATGCTCAAACAGAATGAGTTTGAGATGTGGAGGCTGAGGATAGAGCAATATTTCCAGGTGCAAGATTATACACTGTGGAAAATTATCGAAGATGGAGACTTTTCAAGCCTACCACCACTACATCAACAGTTGACAGGAAAATGGTGACAACTCTGAAGATGAAGCCAAAATCTGTAGAAGAAAGAATAATGAAGAAGAATGATCTAAAGGCCAGAAGCATGCTGATGATGACCATTCCAAATGATCAACTTTTAAACTTCAGCAAGTTCAAAGATGCAAAGTCTTTTTTTGAGGCCATTATTGCAAGGTATGGTGGGAATGAAGCCACCAAGAAGACCCAGAAGACTCTTCTAAGCAACAGTTTGAAACTTTCTCATCAATCAACAATGAATCGTTAGACCACATGTTTAACAGGCTTCAGAATATTGTGAGCCAACTCGCTATTCTTGTTGTAGAAATACCTCAAGAAGATTTAAACTCAAAATTTCTGAGAAGCTTACCTGAAGAGTGGGCTATGCATGTTGTTGTCTGGAAGAACAAGCCAGACCTAGACACCATGGAACTGATGGACTTGTATAGCAACTTCAAGATTGTGGAACATGATTTGAAGAAAATGGAGGTACTAGTTCAAGTACTGGGAACTTAGCATTTATGTCATCTCATAGTACCTCAAAATCAGTTGAAGAGGTGAAAGTTATTGATGGTGTTGGTGCTGCTAGTTCATCAAGCAGTACCATGGGTATTTTGGATGAGAAGACTTGTTGTGCATTTCTCACAAGTCGAAATGATGGGTCCATGCTCACTTATGAAGACCTCCAAGAGATCAATGATGATGATCTAGGGGGAAATGGACCTAAAATGACAAATTTCTCTTCTTATCATGAGAGCCAAGAAGTTCTATCAAAGGACGGGGAAGAAGTTCTTAATCAGCAATACAAATACTGCTGGTTTTGACAAGTCAAAGATAGAGTGCTATAACTAGTCACATGATGGGTCATTTCTCAAGAGATTGTAGAAGACCAAGGCAGCAAGATAGCAAGAATAGAGGTTTTGGAAGTAAATCCAAAACAGAGGAGGTTTTTGAGCCAAAAGCTATGGTAGCTATTGATGGCTTAGGTTTTGATTGGAGCTTCCTAGCAGATGAAGAAGAAACTCCTTCTCAGATGGCACTTATGGCTTTTTCTGCTACTGAGGTACAATCTCATAAAGCTTGTTCAAATGCTTGTACTGCTCTTAAAGAATTACAAACTTTAATCAAATATTATGATGACCAAAAGAAAGAGCTAAGCAGAACTCATCAAGACTTAGTAGATTATAAGTGTGGATTAGCATCCGTAGAAAAGCAGATCTTGTATTACAAAGAAAATGAGCTTGCTTTTTCTGATGACAAAGGTACTCTTAAACATGATATTTTTTTTTAAAGATGCTGAAATTAAGCTTTTGAGAGAGGCTTATGATAGGATCAAAAAGGAAAATGACAATATTCACTTGAGTGTAGAAACACTAGAACATGCTTCTAGAAGTGTAGCCAACATAGTTGAATGTCAAGTGATTAATAGAGCCAAGTCAGGGTTAGGATATAAAAGTGTCCCACCTCCATACAGAGGTATCCCTAAACCCCCAGGGATTGACCTAGAGCATTCAGGCTTACCCGAATTTCAACTACCGGAGTTAAAATATGGTGTTCAACCAAAAACTAATGTAGTAGTTGATGAGCCTAAGAAAGTAAGTGAAAGTTTAAGTAAAACTTCACTTTCTGAGGAAAAGGTGTCCTCTGATAGTAAATCAGATGGGATAGTCATTGAGGACTGGACATCTGATGATGATGAAGATGAACAGGTTATGTCTAAACCTGAAGTGGTTAAGAAAGTAGGAACAAGTGTTCCTAAGTTGGTTAAAAATCATACTGATAGGCCTATGATAAATGATAAACATGTTAGGCAACCAGTAAGATATTGTGAACAATATAGGTCCACAAACAAGCCCAAAGGTGACCATAGAAAATGGAATACCTTTAAGTCTCACCAAAATGATGACTTTGGATTTTACAACAAAGCTTGTTTCACTTGTGGAAATTTTGACCATCTTACAACTTTTTGCAACCAATGGGTATCTGGGTATACAAACAATAGGGTGAATCTAAAAAGGCAAACACCTAAAAGCCACCCTAATCTCATTAATAGAACTACTCCCAGAACAGACTTAATTAAGTCTGGATCAAACACAGTTCCTGCTGTTAAGTCTGCCAGACCAGTTAATTCTGTTAACCCAAAACTAGTAGTTAAAAATGCAAAATCAACTTCCAAATATGCATTAAAAACTGCTAGAAGACCTTTTCAATAAAAAGCAGTGATTCAAAAACAAATTTGGAAACCTAAAGGTTCTACTGCTAGGGAAAAGAAGGCAAATGCTGTTAAGACCTCAGCATGTTGGGTTTGGAGACCAATTAAACCCAATGGTGCATCAATCATTTTAAAAAGGATTGATTACATTGATGCAAGAGGCAGATCCAAGTCAGTAATGGCTTGGATCCCCAAAGAAAACTAATTTCTTTATACATGTGCAGGAACATTCAAATACTAAAAAAGGATATGAAGGATACTCAAATAATGAATGTTCAAGACACATAATTGGCAACATGTCACATCTTTAAATCATTGGATATGTTACCTGATGAACTCAAATAAGTACATTTTATTACCATCATTTATCCTATTTATTTGACTTGTTTTATTATATTATCTGTGAGAATTGATACGTTAATGTTTACTTTTGTAATTCTCAGGTAAAAACAAGTACTATGTGAAACTTGGCGATTTTGGACTAATTATGGAGCAAAACAAGCAAGATATTAAGAGTCTACTGAAATGTACAAGATCAAGATCATTCTGCTCCAGATACGCCGCATCCTACTTCTAACATACGGCGCATCACTATCAAGATTTCACAAGTTATAATCCAAGACGGCAAAGGACATGCGCCGCATAGATAAATGGAGTTACGCCGCATCTTAAGGCGGTGTACGAATATTCCTGAATATATTAATCTTGGACCCCACGCGAAGTTAAGTCAATGCGCCGCATCTACTTATTCAATGCGCCGCATCTAACCCTCAGACAGAAACTATAAATACCCCAAAGTCAGACGAATTTTGTGTGCAATATACCTAGTACGAGACTTAGCAGAAGACAGAAGAAACCCTAGCCGAAGTCAGACGATTAGCAGCACAAGACACGCCCTAAACGAAGATACAAGAGCTGTAAGAAGGTCCTGCATGTATTCAATTCATTGAGTAGTTTTGTTTTATTGTATTAGTACACTTTAATTCATCAGGATTGATGGGCCGATTCCATGTGACTACGGAAAACCATGGGCACCCCTTAAAATTGCTTTCCCATTAATTAAAGTTTATATGTTGATGTCTTTGGTGACTTTTATTAGTGCATTGATAACCTCTGTGTCTAGCTGAGCATTGCTTGGGTCGCCATGCCCCTTCCTCGCCTATTTATTCTATCGTTTTAGGATAGTGGGATAGACATAAGTAATCATTAAGGGTTTACTCGCCGATAAGATTAGAGCCAACGAGAAAGGTTTAACTCTCGGTGCGTCGCATCGAACTATACACTTCATATAAAACTAGCAATAAAAACAAGTGACAAGCTACTTAATTATCAGGACAGGTCTTCTTATTGTCTCAAGTATTTATCTGTGTACGTGTGTGCTAATCGCTGATTCGTGCTAATTAGTTTAGTTTATTATTTAATTATAACCAAACCGTGCCAGTCTCTCAGGCTGAACCCCCCTTGCGTTAGATTAGGTTGTATAGCTAACTTAAGATATTAAAATACTGATTAGAATAACTAGATAATACGTTCCACTCTTAGTGATCGACACTCTACTTACCATTATATTCATACTGACCGGGTACACTGCTCGTTAAAGTGTGTGTTATTGATAAGTCGGCTAAATATAAATTTAAAACTTGAATACTGCTAAAACCACAACGACATACCGTGGGTATAAATTAGAGCAATACGCACGCACACGCACATCAAGTTTTTGGCGCCGTTGCCGGGGAGTGAATTGTTATTATCTGTTAATTTGATTAGTATTTTAATTAGGTTTTTCTTTTTAATTTTTAGATTCTAACCGCTAACCCCGTTGTATATTAGTTAAATTGCATTCATTGTATTATTTGCATATTTTTTGTTTTTGTGTGTTTTTATTTTCGTTTGTTTTTATTTTTGTTTTTCTTTTTCTATTTTCTTGTATTCTGCTATCGTTGTATTGAGCTGATTCAAACGATACGGCGCATCTGTTTTCACAGATACGGCGTATTGCGTTTAATTTTTATAAAATACAACGCGTTTAATAAATTCGAGTACGACGCATCTTTCCCCAAGATACGGCGTATTCTGTTTTTAATAAGAAATTTTTCTAAACGCTAACGCCATACGACGCATCTGTTTTAACAGATACGGCGTATTGTCTATTTAAATTAAAAACAGGTTTTCGAATTTTTAAACAGATACGACGCATCGATTTTTATCGATACGGCGCATCTTCTAAATCAAAAATCGGTTATATTTGCTAAAATTAGATACGTTGATTTTTGATAATTAAACTGATACGGCGCATTCTAAAATTATAAGCGGCGTATCTGTTTTCTGAATAAAAGTCTGATTAAATTTTAACGATTATAAGATACGGCGTATCCAACTTTTTGGATACGGCGCATCGTCTGCAGATATCAGCAACTTTTATTTTTCGTATTCCGTTTTCGTTGTTAATTTTCTGATATATTACTTTCTTGAACATACCCTACTGATGCTTTTGTGATAGTTTCAGGAAGTGCATGACCAGGAGTTCTACTAAGAACTTGATTACATCTTTCGAAGATCCTGAACGAGCCCTACATTCGCTTAAAAGGCTTTTCAACACAAAAAGCTTTGAAATTTCAAGTTCATTCGAGCTTGATTACTTTTCTGAAGAGAAAGAGGAAGTAGAAACAGAAACAATGGCGGAAAACACTACTATGGAGGAATACATGAACAAAACCCGTGCTGATTACACTTCAGGAGTTGCTAGACCAAAGTTTGATGAAAAGTCTAAGTTTGAGTTGAAGGGTCAGTTTCTCAAGGAGCTAAGAGAAAATGCTTTCAGTGGAACAGAACATGAAGATGCTAATGAACATGTTGAAAAAGTCCTCGAGATTGCAGATTTGTTTACTACAGAAGGAGTTTCTGACGATCAACTTATGCTAAGAATCTATCCAATCTCGCTAAAAGGAGCTGCTAATAAGTGGCTAAGGAATGAACCTGCTAGTTCAATCACAACATGGGAAGATTTGAAGAGCAAATTCCTGAAAAGATATTGTCCACCTGCTAAAACTGCTAAAAAGATGGAGGCTATCAACGGTTTCAAGCAAGAGCCTGATGAAACCCTTTATCAAGCTTGGGAAATATTTAAAGACTTGTTGATGAAATGCCCTCAACATTATCTAAGTGAAATGCAGGAGATAATAT
This sequence comes from Artemisia tridentata subsp. tridentata, assembly GCA_021014915.2. Taxonomy (NCBI): domain Eukaryota; kingdom Viridiplantae; phylum Streptophyta; class Magnoliopsida; order Asterales; family Asteraceae; genus Artemisia; species Artemisia tridentata. The sequence continues at coordinate 359,288,440 of CP139507.1, read as the reverse complement.
TGTTCTATCAAGGATTGGACGTGCCTACTAGACAAATCTTGGATGCTAAAGGAGCTGTGCCTCAAATGAGTGCAGCCAATGCTAGAAAAGCTATCCAGGAAGCTGCTGATCATTCTCAAAAATGGCACGATGGAACCTCTACTAGATCTAAGAGCAGCACTAATTTTGACGGGTTTGATGAAATTCAAGCTCAATTGGATAAAATTAGTAGAGAGATGAAGAAGCGCGATGAGAAAGTGTATGCTGCCCAAGTTGGATGTGAAAAATGCGAAGGACCTCACTACACTAAAGATTGCCCTAATAAGAATGAAAGTGAGACTTTTGAAGAAGCATACTACACACAATTTGGACAACCATTCCGACCTTCAGGGAGATTTAGGGAAGCTACTCCGGGATACTATCAAAAGAACAACTTTAATCCCACTTATAAAGAAAGGAGGCAGACTTTGGATGACACTCTGAAGCAAATTATGGCCGATGCTGCTAAAAGACATGAAGAGAACACTGCTATGATCAAGGAAATCCGAGCCTCAACGGATACTATCAGAAGAAATCAAGGAGCTTCGATCAAAGCATTGGAACAACAAATTGGTCAAATGAGCAAAGTTCTTCAAGAAAGGGGATACGGAAGTTTACCTAGCTCAACCGAAACCAACCCAAGAGATCATGTCAAGGCCATAAGCACAACCGAGGAAGTCACGCCTAACGTACCTAGAAGATTGATGAATGGTAATGATAATGCAAAGCCCGCATTTTTCTTTAATTCTTCAATCAGTTTAAGGAGGTTACTCAAAGGGAAGACAAAGATTGAAGAAGAGATCAAGGCTACAATGAAAGAAGAGAGCTCTGCAACTGACTTACATGCCTTGCCTCATAAAGAAAAGGACCCAGGAAGTTTTACTTTACCTTGTTCAATTAATGATATATCTTTCAATAATGTGTTAGCTGACTTAGGAGCTAGTGTTAGTGTTATGCCCCTTAAAACATTCACTACCCTAGGACTAGGAAAATTAGCACCAACTAAGTTGCTTATTGAATTGGCTGATAAAACGGTAAAACGACCTGAAGGGATTGCCGAAAATGTGCTAGTTAAGATTGAGAAGTTTGTTTTCCCTGTAGACTTTGTTATATTAGATATGCCCGAGGATGTTAAGATTCCTTTAATCCTTGGAAGACCTTTCTTGTCTACCGCCCATGCTAAGATTGATGTGTTTAAAAGAAAAATCTCATTAAGGGTAGGGAATAATAAACTAGTCTATAAGTGCCAAAATCCTGTTAAAAGCATAATTAGAGGCGTCTATGTGCTAGAATTAAGAGAACGTATGGACCTCGATCTAGAAGCTAGGCTTATGGGAGAAACATTGATTCAAAACAACTCAACTAATCCTTATAATCAGAACTTCGAGGAATTTATTGACCTTAATGTACCTACCGAACTTAGGCGCGATATTGTTAATGATTCTGATGATGAGTGGTATGATTGCGTAGTGATTAACAAACGTAGGAGAATAGTTGAGAATACGAATTTGAATAATGATGTGTTTATTGAACTACCACCCCACCTTGCATATTTATGCCTATATAATAATAAGAATTTCCCGTCTATCATTTTGTCATCTCTGGCCGAAAGGGACAGAACTTTGTTTATACAGATATTAAAGAAGAATGGCGTGGAAATTAAGGACGAGCAAGGAGTGTTCAATATTACTGGACTGGCGATGAGGGAGCGCGACGCTTCTGACTCTTTCAGTGACCGGTATTAAGGAGCTGAACGTGAGTCTAACTTGAAGACTCTGGAATAAAGACAAGTGCTGACCGGGAGACAACCCCGAAAATTTTTACTATTCTGTTCTGTGTCGAGTCAGTCAGGCCCGCAGATGATACGGCGCATCTCCATCCTAAGATGCGACACATCGCCTACACTGGTCATATCTTATTTAATTTTCTGCATTTTTACTTTTGACTTTAAAACTTTCTGTCAGTATTTTAATGCGGCGCATCCCTGGTTAAGGATGCGACGCATCTTCTATTCTGATTCGTATTTATTCCAGGCTCGATACGGCGTATCTTCTTCCATAAGATACGGCGTATCGACTGACCTGATGATTTTCATTTTAATTTTTAAGTTTTATTTTTACTAACTACTAATGTATTATGCAAGTTTGAACTTTCTTAACTCAGGTGTGTTAAAGTCTGAATGGTATTATAAATTCCTGCATTTCTTGTGGACACATCATCTATGAAGCTTAAATGTTCTCATCCACAAGAAAGATGATTTTTGCTCTTATCCGAATAATGGAGGATCATACCGAGCAAATCTCAGGGGAGTTTTTCGGTTCTAATTCTTTTATTTTCCAGTTTTTAATCTTTGACACAAACAACGAGGACGTTTGTTGGGAACACGTTTTGTAATATTTCAAGTATTGATCATTTGTAATAGGTTGCTTAGGCCTTTAGGTTTGTTATTAGGCCCAGCCCGTGTAGAAGGCCCATGGGCTGTGTCATTTTATCTTTTATTATTATTAAATATGTATTAATGTTAAGTAAGTATGGCTAGTAGCCCAACCTCATGTAAAACTATAAATACCCCTCCCATCCAAGGGAGAGGGGTTGGTTGATGAATTCTAATCATTTGTTATTATTGTGTTAATCATCTCCCTTCCATCTCTTTCTCTCTCTAGCTTTCTCTCTCTAGCTTTCTCTCTCTAGATCTAGTAGGTAATTAGTAGGTAATTAGTGGTAATTAGTGGTAGCTTAATTCATAATAGTATAAAACATCAAGTGGTATCATTCGCCTAGGGGTAATTTAGGTTGTTAGAAGGTTAGATCTAAGAAAAATTAAGAAATCCGAATTGTTAGTGTTCATCCGAGTTGTTACTGTTCGTCAGAGATATATTCATCGAATTTTTGTTCATCGAAGTTTACTTGATCGAATTTGTACGTTCATCGAACTATTGATTATTCACCGAGTTAGGTGATATAATCGAACTTCTTTGTTAGTCGAACTTCAGTTAGTCGAATTTCAGCAATCGAAATTTCACTAGTCGAACTTTGTTAGTCGAACTTTAGTTAGTCGAATTTCAGCAATCGAATTTCACTAGTCGAACTTTGTTAGTCGAACTTTAGTAAGTCGAAATTCTGCAATCGAACTTTCGTAGTCGAACTTTGGTTAGTCGAACTTCTGTAATCGAATTTCAGTAGTCGAACTTTCGTAGTCGAACTTTGGTTAGTCGAATTTCAGCAATCGAATTTCATTAGTCGAACTTTTGTAGTCGAACTTTGGTAGTCGAACTTCTGTAATCGAATTTCAGTAGTCGAATTTTAGGAACCGAACAACTTTGATAGAACAAGTGTTTAACCGAACAAGTAATTGATTCTTATCTAATCTTCACACAACAACCGTCTTTATCCTTTAAAGATCCTTAACCGTCACAAGCTACACGATGTCTCAACCACCTCACTTCAATTACTACTACCAGCTACAGCAACATCCACAACAACAGCAATTTCATCCTCAGTATCAACAACAACAAGCATTCGTGCAACAGCATCAATTTCTTTCTCCACCACAAGTATCCCCACAACAGATCATGCAACAGAATCAACAACTGCAAAATTATTCTTCCTATTCCAGAGAACCTCATTGGTTTAACAAGATGTGTGAGGCAATTAGTAGTCAGCAATCACGTCATGAAGCTGGAAGTCAAGAAACTCCACCAATGCTAACTCCGGGTAACTACGTGCAATGGGCTAGTAGATTCCTCAGATTCGTTGAACTGAAAAAACCTCATGGTCAATACCTCAAGAAAGTCATTGAAGAAGGACCCTATCCTATTCCAGCTACTGTCGTTCCAGCAACTTCAGAGAGAGAAGAAACAACCACTCCCACTCCTGTGGCCAACTACACAACTGAGCAAACATTACAACAAGAAGCAAACCAATTGGCAATGTCTTTCATACTTCAAGGAATTCCCAATCCTATCTATCGAAGTATTGATGCTCAAAAGACAGCCAAAGATATGTGGGAACATGTTCATCTTCTCATGGAAGGAATAGAGTTAAACCAGGAAGATCTTGAGTCTAAGTTGTATATGGAGTACACTCACTTCATCATGGAACCAGGGGAAACCATTGAATCTTACTACCACCGTTTCACCAACATTATCAATGACCTTGATCGTCATGATATAAAGTTACCAAAGATTGCTGTCAACTCCAAATTCCTTGGATGTCTTGGTCCTGAATGGCAGAAGTATGCAACTTTTGTAAGGCAGACAAAGAAAATTGGTGATGTCAAATATGGACTCATGTATGATTACCTCAGACAACATCAATCAGAAGTGGATAAAGAAATTGCAGCACGAGGAGGTTTCACACCCGCACCAACATCAAACTCACTTGCTCTCGTTGCTCAATCTAACTTCTCTTTACCACACCAGGAATTTGGCCAATCATCTTTTCAACCAAGTCTTCCACCCCAACCTCATAATCAAATCATTTCTTATGAAGCACCACAACAATACTCTGATAACCAGATGGTTCCATACAACAACACCGATTCAGTGATGTACTCAAATGCAGATTATGATGAAGAAGAGGATGCTTTCAACTCTCTTAATGAAGCATTTGGATTGATTGCTAAAGCATTTGGCAGATATGAGGCAGTTGTTAATGATGGCAGAGTAGAAATTCAAAACAGGTCTTCAGGCAGATATGGTTCGGGAAATCGTGGATATGGTACTCAAAGGGTTCAGTCAGGAGGAAATAGGTTCAATACTGCAGGGGCAAACAGAAACAATATGGGGAATGATCAGAGAGGAAATTCGACTGTTGGGAATGTTCAGAGAGGCATTGCAAATACGTCTATCACATGTTACAACTGTGGGGGGAACGGTCACATGGCAAATGCTTGTCCGAAGCCACGAACAATGGGCAGTGCTTATCACAAAGAGGCTCTTCTGATGGCACTCAAAGATGAAAAAGCTGCTGGAAGGTTGACTCAGAATGATCAAAGTTTTATGGCTAATGTGGAATCAGATGATGAAATGGAAGATCTAGAGGCAAATGCTGCAGTCATGCTTATGGCTAATATGCAAGAAATGAATATGTCCGAGTCAGGCCCGGTCTATGATACCGATGGTCTTTCTCAGGTACCTGATCCTACATGTCTCATCCATGAAATTGCTTTACCAGCTGCATCTTCATCTACAAATGAAACGTTTGATCAACATGATTCATTCTCATCACCATTTGATGATCAAATCAACACGGTTGTATCATTTGATGATGATAATACCGTTGTTTCATTTGATGATCCCATTGATGATGACACATGTGATCCTCTTGATCAAACAGATCCTTTGACTGATCAAGATTCGGAAATACAAGCCTTGTTATTGACCACCCAGTCACAAATAGAAAAATGCAATGACATCAATCAGAAGCTGAAAGAAAAGATTGCATTGTTAACAAAGGATAATGAGTGCTATCAACTACAACTTTCCGGATATCTTCAACAAGATAAACGTGAAAAAGGTTTTGAAATAACTTTCCAACAAGAATACGTAAAGGTTCAAAATTTAGAAAGTCAAGTTCGTGAGCTAACCGTTGCCAAAGCTGAGCTTTTCTCTCAAAAAGAAAAGGATCAATTTGAATTCAAAAAACAAATTGATGCTTTAAATTCTGAGTTGTTAAAAACTCAATCTGAGCTTTCTACATCTCAGAAGGATCTTCTTGCAGAAAAGCAAGCCACTAGGAAACGTGTTGACTCATACCTTGATCAAATTCTGGATTTGGAAACTCAACTCAAAGATTTTCAAAATGTTGTATATAAAACGGGTAATTCTGTAACACAAATTCAAAAAAATGTTGTGAAACCGAGTCCTAAAGGAGTAAGTTTTGCACTTGGAAGTGACACACCCCGTAATTTACACATAGCACTCAAAGACAATCCCAAGTTATACAATGCAACATTTCTGTTAGATGATACCTTTCAACGTGTTGTTATGTATTCTGTTGATGAAGAAACTGATTTTCTTGCTAACAAGATTGAGGGTCGATCAGATTCACAAACAAAATTTTCAAAGATACATTATGATTATAATGCACGACCTCATTTGAGCAAATCATTTGTCCCTCCTAAGGACCATCCAGAACAAACGTTAACATACACAAACATAAATGCTCCTTCGTCTACAACTCCTGTTCCCACGGCTGATGTACAATTCAAAGATTGTTTGACAGAGGATCTTGTTGATCCACAAATGCCTAAAGAATGTCGGGTTCTTCGATATTTTCAGACATTTATGGATGACATTTCTCGTTTGGAGAATGAAATTGAGTTTAGTTCTCAAATTCCTGTCTCGTCTTTTCTTTCTCCTGTTCAGAAAGAAAAGAAAGAGATTCTTCAAAAGAAAATTCTTCCTCATGTCAGAAATCTGAAGAAATGTGCAACAAAATGGGAAGAAGAATTATACACGGAAGTAGCATCTATGAAATCCATTTTCAAAGCTAAAGATGACAAGGTTCAACGTCAAAAACTTCAAAAGAAATTTTTAGCAAAAGAAAATGATCGACTCTTGGAAAAAGTCTTGTGTTATGACGTGGTGTCTGTGATTATGAATTCGCTCTATGAATCTGGTAATGCTTTAATTGTGAATGATCATGCTGTGGATAGTAAGATGTTGCGTATGGAGATTGATAATCTGGTACATGAGAATGAGAATCTTCGACAGATCAACAATGATGTGGAAAACAAAGTTTTTAATCTTCAAAAAAGGCTTGACTGGTGTCAAAAACAGAGTGTTACATTTGAACTTAAATTTCAACATCTTATAACATCTTTATCATTTCAAAACAGTCATGTTCCTGAAAAGTTTACGGAAACAAAAGCTTTCTTAAGAATTAAACTGTTTGAAAATGAAAAGGAACTGAATGAAATTCTTCAAAACCGAAATGACACAGTCCGCCTCAATCGAAAATTAGATTCACAAAATCAAGAGTTCCAACACATCATTATTGATTTGAAGAAGAAGATCAGAGTTTTAGACACAGGCAAAACAAACACTCATAAGATTGCCCCAGGAATGTATGTAGTAGACAAAGAACATACCCAAGCATCTGATATAACCACTAATTCAGCTACTTGTACTTCCACAGGACTAGAAACCACATCTAAGGTCAGCCATTCCAAGACTCACAAGAAACAGAGGAAGAATAGAGTCAAGAAACCTAGGAAGGAGTTATCTAAGTCTGAAGAAGTTCTAGTTAGTAGTTTGAATAAGACAAATGTAACATCAGGAATAGAATTGCACTTGTCTGAGTCTAGTTCTAAGATTGATGTAACAAATGCTAAATCTTTAAATATTAATGAAGATGTTTTGGTTGATGCTACTTGTGTTTTTTGTCGTACTAGCATATTATCGGGTGATCATACAAAATGTGTTGCTAAAACTTTGCTTACTAAGAGAAAGAAACGAACTAGTGGCGCTTCCTCTAGGCTTAAAACCAATGCAAAGTCCATTTTAGGAATGCCTCCACTAGATGTTTCTGAGAAGACAATGGACAAGCCCAAATCCAAAACAACTACTTCACCTAGTGCATACATTAGGAAAAAGGCAGAGACTAGTTGGACCTGGCAACGTTGGTTACAACACACTTTTGGTTATAAATGGTTACCTAAAGTACTAACCTCTTGTGTTACTAACCCAGCGGATCCAACCATTATCAATTCTCCACCTGTTTCCAATGTTTGTGATGCAGGTGATTCAAATCGTCCTTTGGATTGTTGATAGCGGGTGCTCCCGACACATGACCGGCAATCTCAAACTTCTTCAAAACTTTATTGCTAAGTTTATCGGAACGGTCAGATTCGGGAATGACACTTCGCTGCAATTATGGGTTATGGGGATTACATTAATGGGAACATCGAAATCAGCCGTGTGTATTATGTTGAAGGCCTTGGTCATAATTTATTCTCCGTGGGACAATTCTGCGATGGAGACTAAGAAGTAGCATTCAGGGAGAAAACTTGCTTTATTCGTGATCTTCAAGGCAACGACCTCATGAAAGGGAAACGCGGAACCAGTCTGTATACTATCTCCCTTGAAGGCATGACTGCCTCTACTCCTATTTGTTTACTCTCCAAGGCTCATCCCACAAAGGCTTGGTTATGGCACAAAAGATTGTCTCATCTCAACTTTAAAACCATCACTGACCTTGCCAAGAAGAAATTAGTTGACGGTTTACCAAAATTCAGATATGCCAAGGATCACTGGTGTTCTGCGTGTGAACAAGGGAAAAGTCACCGTGCTCATTTTCCTCCCAAAACAGAACACAGCACAGACCATGTCCTACAACTGCTTCATATGGATTTGTGTGGTCCGATGCGAGTTCAGAGTATTAACGGGAAAAAGTATATTCTGGTAATAGTGGATGACTACTCAAGATGGACTTGGGTCTATTTTCTTCGGACTAAAGATCAAGTTCCTTCTATCCTCATAACGTTTCTCACAAAGATTCAAGTTCAAGTCCGCAACACCGTCCGCATTATCAGAACAGATAACGGGACTGAATTTAAGAATCAAATCATTCGGGAATTCACTGAGAAACAGGGTATTGTTCATCAGACATCAATAGCCCGCACTCCAGAACAAAATGGTGTAGTTGAAAGACGAAACCGTACGCTCGTGGAAGCAGCTCGAACTATGTTGATCAATGCTCAATTACCGGATTATCTTTGGGCTGAAGCTGTCAATACTGCTTGTTATACTCAGAATCGTGCCATGATCAACAAACGACACAGCAAAACACCATATGAGCTTATACAAGGAAGAAAACCAAACATCAACTATTTTCACGTCTTTGGAGCATTGTGTTATCCGAAGAATGATAAGGATGATCTTGGTAAACTTAAGGCTAAAGCAGATATTGGGATATTTGTTGGATACTGTGAAAACTCCAAGGGATATCGAATTTGGAATCGTCGGACTGGGGATATTCAAGAAACCATACACGCTAATTTTGATGAACTCACTGAAATGGCTTCTGAGCAAGACCGCTTAGAACCCGCACATAACCGTCTAAACTTCCCTGAATCTTCAACTGCACCCCTACCTTTCAACAGGAAGGACCTGGAAGATTTGTTTGCACCAATGTTTGATGACGTTCGTGTTACTAGTGCATCAGATGCTTCCACCAGTTCCGCTGCTCAACATGTCATACAACAAGCACCTGATCCATCAGCATCTACCTCTACCGTAGTTGCTGCCGATGCACCACAACCTGAACCATCATCATCAATGGATACAACACCTCCACCAGCAGTTGCAGATTCTTCCCCCATTTCTAACAATGTTCCAACACCATCAGGATATGACGGGAACGCCTTCTTTAATCCATTTGCTCCACCACCAACCATTCCAGATACCGAAGAATCATCCTCGAGCAATATGGACCCGTCATATCATCACAACAACATTCAACACTACCCATCTACTCATAAATGGACAAGGGATCATCCGTTAGTTAATGTGATTGGCAATCCAGATAAACCAGTTATGACACGACAGAAACTCCACACAGATGGTGAAACCTGCATTTATGCTCTCACCGTTTGTCAAGCTGAACCGAAAAATATCAAAGAGGCCATGACTTACGACAATTGGATTGAATCAATGCAAGAGGAGTTGGATCAGTTCAAAAGATTGGAAGTCTGGGAACTCGTTGAAAAACCAGATGGAGTTTATGTTGTGGGTTTAAAATGGATTTGGAAAAATAAGTTGGATGCAGAAGGAACGGTTATTCGTAACAAGTCTCGGTTGGTTGCTAAAGGGTATAGCCAAGAAGAAGGAATCGACTTCGAGGAATCTTTTGCTCCAGTAGCTAGGCTTGAGGCAGTGCGAATGTTTCTGGCGTACGCGGCTCATAAGAACATCACACTTTACCAAATGGATGTGAAGACAGCATTCCTGAACGGACAACTTCGTGAAGAGGTGTATGTTTCACAACCAGAGGGCTTCGTCGATCCAGAACATCCACAACACGTATACAGGCTTAAGAAAGCTCTCTACGGCCTTAAACAAGCCCCGAGGGCATGGTACGATAAACTCGCTGCATTCTTGCTTGCTAATCATTTCACTAAAGGATCTGTGGACCCGACTTTGTTTATACAAAAACACGGGGAGGACATTCTCATCGTACAAATTTATGTGGATGACATCATTTTTGGGTCTACCCATAAAAAGTACTCAAATGCTTTTGCAAAACTTATGAAACAAAACTTTGAGATGTCCATGATCGGTGAATTAAATTTTTTCCTAGGATTACAAGTTCACCAATCACCTCGTGGTATATTCTTGAGTCAGTCCAAATATGCACAAGAGATATTAAAAAAGCATGGCATGACAACTAGTGACACCTATAACACCCCTATGTCCTCCTCATCCCCGAAGCTAGATGCTGACATACATGGGAAACCCACTGATCCTACAAATTATCGTAGCATAATTGGGTCTCTCATGTATCTCACCGCTAGCAGACCGGATGTTGTATTTGCCACATACCTGTGTTCACGCTATCAGTCTAACCCAACAGAAAGACATTTATCTGCTGTTAAAAGAATCCTTAGATACATCAAGGGAACCATTCATTTGGGATCTGGTATCCAAAGGATTCTGGTTTTGCACTAACTGCTTTTTCAGATGCGGATCATGCGGGATGTATTGATACAAGAAAGAGTACATCCGGTGGTGTTCAATTCCTCGGTGATAAGCTGGTGTCCTGGCAGTCAAAGAAGCAAGATTGTACGTCTCTCTCATCAACGGAATCAGAATATGTAGCCATGTCTGCCTGTTGTGCTCAAATCATTTGGATGCGATCCCAATTGATGGATTATGGTTACATATTCAACAAAATCCCGATGTACTGTGACTCCAAAAGTGCTATCGCTATCTCGTGCAACACAGTGCAACATTCCAAGTCCAAACACATCGCTCTCAGATATCACTTCATCAAGGAGCATGTGGAGCAGGGTACCGTTGAGTTGTATTTTGTGGGAACGGAACACCAATTGGCGGATCTTTTCACGAAGGCTCTACCTCATGATCGTTTTGTGAAACTGGTTCACCAAATTGGAATGAGATGCCTGACTCCTCAAGAATTAGCGAACTTTCTGAAGAACAACTAATCGAGTCTTGCTCTCTCACTATCTTGTATATATGTTAAAAAAAAAAAAAAAAAAAAAAAAAAAAAAAAAAAAAAAAAAAAAACAAACAAATGTGCAAACGATTGATCTCAATCAAAATATGTTTTTGCCCATTGTTTCAAAGTTTAAAACTTTTTCCACAAAATCACATATTTTGAGGGGGAGAAACTTTTGCACATTTAATCATAAAAATTCTTCGTCATCTTTCTAATCATCATACATTGTTTTTTCTCAGCTTGCGTTAACCATTTAAGTATACATTTCTCAACCTTGGATTTAATATAAATAGACAACAAAGTTAAAAGGTTAAATGTGTAAAAAATGGAAAAGAATGAGGACGAAAACAACCAATTCAGTTAACTCTATTCGATATATATCCCAAATCATTGACTTAGGTCAAAAAGTTATATCAAACTCAAACACACAGTCCCACCTCACATAAATGCGCGCTTCATCTGAGCTTTCATATTTCTATAAATTCGATTAATCTACTCTAATTGTAAGTCTCCCATTTGATTTCTGTGGTACTCATTTAACTGAGAACGTTGCTTCAGAGATTATCTGCTGTTAGATTTATATTAGGTTGTTAATCTAATTTAGGGATTATGATTGTGCCTATTTTTTTTTGTGTGAGATAATCGACTTGTATGCTTATTGTTGTGATTTAATCTGTTTGTGTAATAGTTGATTTGTGCTTAAGCGTAAAGATGAATAATCGAATTTTTTGTGATAATCGAACTTGCAATATGTGATAATGATCGAACTATAGTCGAACTACTGGTGTAATCAAAGTTTAGGACTAATCTCCGAGTTAGGAGTATTATGTCTGGGTTTTTGATCGAACTTTGATCGAACTTTATTTGATCGAATTTTCTTTGATCGAAGTTAGTTTAATCGAACTTAAGTTTGATCGAACTTTGTTTAATCAAATTTTGTTTGATCGAATTTTCTTTGATCGAATTTTCTTTGATCGAAGTTAGTTTAATCGAATTTAAGTTTAATCAAACATTGTTTAATCAAATTCTGTTTGATCGAATTTTCTTTGATCGAATTTAAGTTTAGTCGAACTTAAGTTTGATCGAACTTTGTTTAATAAACATAGTTTGATCGAATTTTTATTTGATCGAATTTTATTTGATCGAATTTTGTTTAAATAAACTTAGTTTGATCGAATTTTTATTTGATCGAATTTTCATTTGATCGAATTTTTATTTGATTGAATTTTGTTTAAATAAACTTAGTTTGATCGAATTTTTATTTGATCGAATTTCATTAGACCAAACCTTGTGTGATCGAATATTGCTTGATCGAATTTTGTTTAAATGAATATTGAGTGATCGAATTTCAGTTGATCAAATTTTGTTTAACTGAACATTGATTGATCGAATTTCAGTTGATCAAATTTTGTTTGTTAACTGCACTTTGTTTGCTTGAACGAAACTGACCAAATTGTTGATTAATCAAACATTTGTTTTCTTCAAAGTTTAGGACTGAGTGTGTAGAATAGAAATTTGTCTAAGTATCTTTGATTGTTGAGATGAAAAGTATTCATATGTTGAGTTGGGTTTACTGAGTGAGTTGGTTTCCATCTATGCTGTTCATCATGTATCTTATGCTATCCTGGTCAGAAGTTATATGTGCATCAAGGTGTTTGTTACTTAAGTGGTGATGCTAGATTATGTGATTAGTGATGAAAAGTGTTCTATTGCTTAATTATCTGAACTTGTGTCTATATGATGATAAGCAGTCTAACATACAAAGGGCATATCTAACATACTCACTAACACTCATAATATATGCTCTTGCGTATTGTTGTATGTTTGTGTTATGCAGTCAAAACATGTCACGTGCATTATCTCAAGCATCACACACATCCAAGAAGGTCACTCAAGCTACGGTAAAGCCAAAGATCGTTCGTTGCAATTCAAGAGTTGATTTCGATAACCTCAAGTGTCATCCATCATGTCAAATCATCGCAGAAATCCTCGCTAGACACTTCATTCGTCCTGCTTTAACCAAGACAGCAAGTGTTCCAATGGATTATCTTCAACAGTTCTGGAAATCAATGTCAGTCAACAAAGACCAAACAACGATCACTGTCACTCTGGATAGTCTTGAAATCTCATACACAGTTGAAACTCTGAGGGCCGTTCTTGAGCTACCCAAAGAAAATTCAGGGAACTTTGAGAAGTTTCAAAATAACCCAACATTTCCAGAGATGGCAAGAACTCTAGAAATGCTGGGATATGATGAATCAACTGAAGTAATGTCTTCAATCTATAAAGTTGAAAGAAAGTTTTTTCCACAACCTTGGTTAACAATGTTCGGCATCATTAATCAATGTATCACTGGAAAAACCACTGGCTTAGATCACCCAAGACTTGAAAACCTGCAGTTTTTCTATGATATTGTCAACACGAAACATCTTAACTTTGCACAGTATATCTGGAGTGACATGATCTTTCAATGCAAGAAATTCCAAGAGAGCACTAAAGATTCATATATCCCTTTTCCTCGCTTCACCAAACTCCTCATCGCTCGTGTTATGAAAAAACACCCAGAGCTACAACGTCCAAATTCTGAGCAGATGCATACCGAACAACATGATCATGTCCTCACTCGCCTCAACATCCAGATGACCGATACAGACAAACAAGGTGCTCCAATCCCTGATTATTTCCTGAGTGATGACATTAGGAACACAACAGCATTTCTTACATATGATAAAGCATTTAAAGCTCAGAAAGTGGGGTTTGTTCAGAAAAAGGAAGCATTACCCAAAGGATCAAAGACTAAAGGGAAGAGTCATTCACTCCCAGATCGAGCCACTACTTGCCGATCAAAGAAGGCTGAAACAGCTAAGAAAGGAAAAACAGTCACCAAAGCTTCATCAGCATGGCAACTTCGTGATGAATCAAGTGATGAAGAAGATGACGATAATGTTGGGACAAAGAAAGTCAAAGCACAGAAGGGGCTTGAAAAGCTGAAATCTATTATGGGTCCATCTGATGAGAAACTAAAGCAAGTTAAGGGCAAGTCTATCAAAGCAACAGATGTTAGTTTTTCATCGATTCGACCGAATGAAAGCTCAGAAGAAGAAGGTGACGAATCGGATCAACACACTCATACCCCATCGGGTTCTGAAGCTGAAGAATCAGATGATGACAGACAAAGTGAAGATGATGAAGACAATAATGAAGAAAGTGACAAGGATAACAAAGAAAGTAGTGTCAACAACGATGAAAGTGATGATAAAGATGAATCTGAAGATGATCAAGATAACCCAAAAGTCCAAACCCACACAACCATTCCTCCATCACCACCTGCATCTTCAGTGGCTCAATCATCTACTGTCATAAGTCAGCTTGAAAGTAAACTGAATCAAGTATTGAGTAATCAAGAAGCACGTGAAAAGGAATATCAAGAAACTAAACAGAAACTGTCTAGTCTTCAGGAGCAGATGGACAAACATATACTGAAGTGTGATAACGTTGATTTGAAAAAGGAAGTCGCTGAACTGGTTCCAACTAAGGTCTTCAAGACTCTTCAAGAGGCATTTCCTGACATGCTCAACAACTATGCCAAGAAGAATCTGGAAGAGGTTGTGGCAAAGTTGATGCAGACAATACCAATCACTATCAGAACGTTACCTCCACAACCATCTGGATCAATTCTCAGAGAACAACTTCTTGAAGAAATTCGAGAAAACCCTGCAGAAGATGAACTCAGGCAAGCATTACTTAACTCAATAAAACGAGCTGAAAAACAAGATGAACCATGCAAACCAACCAAGTCATTGAAGCGACGTCAGGATGACCCAGAGGATCAAGGAAAGAAAAGACGGAGACCTTCATCTTCAAGCCATGGTCCCATAGCACAATCATCTGGAAAAGGAAAACAATCAAGTGGACCAGTCTTCAGTCCCATTGGAAGTGGTCAATTTGAGGACGTAGAATTTCACGAGAACATCAGTGCAGATGATGAAATACCCTATGTACCTACAAGTGTTCAAGAAGCTGTGGTTCCTTCGGGTCAAGTTAATGATATACCGCTACCAGAATGGGTCAATCTAGGAGCCTCAAAATACGACTGGTTTGAAGATATGGTTAATGCTTACCCTGATGAAGTTGACAGCACACCCGTGGAAGGATCAATTGTAGATTTTACCAAGAGATTGAAAAAGGCAATCAAGGTTCAGAAGTTGGGGTTGTCAGATATCATTCGAGTTCGTAGCTCAGGCTTCACTGAATTTAAGACAGTGACAACTACTGAGATAGAGTTTGAATACAATCTTGAACAAGTTGCACGAGCCCTTGGAGAAAATATTGCTGATGAACAAATCCATAAACCTAAAGAACCATTACCTTACATGGATTACTCCAAACCATTACCCCTCATCGGTCACCCGAAGAATCCTAAGTTACCAAAAGAATACTTCTTCAATCGAGACCTAGACTATCTCATGAGTGGAAGCACGGATCCTACACGATATGCAACTTCACTATCCAAGTATCCAGCAGCTTCATACTCCATAGAAGATTTGGAAGAAAAGGTCGACGATTTATGGAATCATGACGTTTATGTCTACAATGACGATGCTGTTTTTGGGATTCATCATTGGCGACATATGAGGAGATTGTCCTACAAATACTTGGTCACCACGAGAGTTTCAAGAAACATAGATAGGAAGAACCCTAACAGAATTCTATCCATAACCAGTGCTGAAACCGAACCACTGTACGGGTATAACTTTCTAACCAAGATCACCGTGAGAAGATCAGATGACAAAGAGTATTCATTCTGTGAAGCTGACTACCCATACTTGTCCCGCAATGATATAGAAGACATGTACCTATTGAAGATTCAGGGGAAACTTGAACATCTTCCTGGCCGTCTTCAGTATGACATCATCAACTCCATCCTCATATTCATCCGCAGCATTGTCATAAGGCATCGAGTTGAGGACATCCAACTTGGGGTAGAAAGCTACCAAAAACGAGTTAATCTCATCAAGCCAGATCTTGACCGGCTGGGTATTCATGGTCAGCCTCCTTATACGTTCATGGATAAACCGTTTGGAGTAGTTTACAAACGAAGCAACTGCAGTCCACACTTCATGGGATTTGAAGAACTGAGAAAATTTGGGGATAAGACATTGGTAATGGTCAAGACAGAACTTGAGTCAATCTTGGATAATTACTACAAGGGTTCAAAAACGGGAATTATGCAAGAAGTCAAATGGATCAGAAACGATGCCAAGCAAGCAGCCAAGTTCATCAAAAGAATCAACGACAAGCTTCAGTTTCGGACTCAAATGCGAAGATTGGAGAGTTATGTGGGAGGACGAGCAAGACTTCCAAACATTCTCACCTTCCGACGTCCTGCCTAAGTTGATTGGTACAAATTATTTCATCTGATCATCATCATTTCATTTCATTTCATCATTCACTTTCATATATCACTACGGCTTGTGCACACATCACAGTGTACAACCCGCTCTTGTAAAGAAAGGACCCTGAGGTACGCTTCAGTGCCTCAATCCTGAAAAAGGAGCGAAAGCTTCTTCCTTATGAGCAGAATTAAAACCAGAAAATTTTTCAAAGTTTTTTAAATAATTCTGCTCATAAGAACGAGTACTCCCTTGTTAAGGGGGAGTATTTGAAAAATCTTTGTTCTAAACTACCAACGTTCTTGACATTCTTCCACAAACACCTCAAAAAGAGCATATTTTAATCAACAGTTTTTCAAAAACAACATTATTATGCTATTTTTGAGGGGGAGAATGAAAAAGTGATTAAAATATGGTATCTCATTGCTGGAATCTCATGAGTGTAAGACTCAAGAATTGACCCTCGAATTGACGATAATAACAGTCAGTAGTCGAAAAGCTATATCCGGGACGGGTAATAATTTCAAGCCAGTTCATCTGGTGATGTAAGCGTGTCTCGCGAAGGATATATCTGAGTAGAATGTACCAATTTCGAGCGACGATCTTTGAATATGACCGGACGGGTAATAATTTCAAGCCAGTCCAACTGGTGATGTAAGCGTGTCTCGCGAAGGTCATGTTCATTGAAAGTCATTCAATTCAAAAAGTGCCCACTCTTCCCGACATGTGCAAATTTCAAAGTGATTTACATATGAGCACATGTTAAGGGGGAGTTCTTCTGAAAATAACAAAACTCTCAAAGTGTTAACAAAATGTGTTTTACAATCATAAACACTTTGACAAATTTTCAAAAGGTTTGGTTTTATGGCGTCATTAGGATAGTCATGGAGTTATAAGGTGACTAAGGTTAGGGAAAACCGTCCTATGATCCGCCAGAGCCGGAGGGATCTACCCAAGGACAACACTAATAGTTTAGAACTAGAAAGTCCTAGGTATGATTAAAAAAGGAGAAAATGAATGAACGGAGAAAGAAGGGGTTGAAGAATTAAAAAGAAAAGCAAAGAAAAGGGTGAAAAGAAATAGCCCTCCATTTGTTCAACCTTAGGGCAGACACCGGGTTCAATTCATAATCTACTGGTTGATGAGCATCACCGGTATTGAAGAACAAAGACGTCATCGACCCAGTGACGCACTGCACTAAAACCT
Source organism: Artemisia tridentata subsp. tridentata (assembly GCA_021014915.2). Lineage (NCBI taxonomy): Eukaryota > Viridiplantae > Streptophyta > Magnoliopsida > Asterales > Asteraceae > Artemisia > Artemisia tridentata. The sequence continues at coordinate 359,270,642 of CP139507.1, read as the reverse complement.
TCCAAGCCACTCAGGTGTCTCTCAAAAGACACCTGTTTCATTCTCACGGAGAACCCTTCATCATCTATCGACCTCTCATTCCGAGAAGTGTTGATATTGAAAAAGGAGGCAATCTGCTCCACGCCTCCGACGACCAAACAAATGTGCACTAATTGAGTCTAGAGCCATGAGATTCATAAAAAGATCTCTTAGGTACACTTAGTATTACACTGCTGTTCTACATCATGGGCAGCAGATGTAAAATTAAGAAAGTGTCCTTCGCAGATCTTAGCAATCTGCCAAGAACATTCATGAGAAAAGTCACAATTGTGATTATCAATGATTGAATGGAAATCCTGCCAGAGCAACATCAAACAACTCTGACAGCAGGTCACTTCGGTAACTCCTTGTGGGTTACGCTTAGTGTTTTGTCCCAAACGGTCTACAGTCGTGGGGTGATCTCCAGCGACTCACTGAATCGTGGGTGCACTTCGGTGTGTCCGTGTAAGCCCTCTCGGGGGTATCCGGTTCAGAACGGCCTGGGCAAGGATTAGAGAAAGTCTTCACACTATGCTGTTGACGATCTCGAAGTCTGAGCCTGTAAGTGCCGGTTGGTTCGTGCTGCTGCTGAGGAGCTTGGAGACCTGGAGTTCAACCATCACCAAGACTCCATCATGTTCATGTCCTGAAGATTTGTTCTCACCAAGACTCAAAATCATCAAAAGTTCAGAATATGTTTAAGAAAAGTCTAAGTTCGAGCACTACAACCTTTCATATGTTAAAGATTGAAGAAGTGAGAACAAGATTGAAGAACGTAAGTCACAAGTCATATGAACATGATGGAGAGGACACGAAGACACCAGTATCAAAAGATCGTTGGAATACGGCAGACCACCACCATATCACATCACATCATTTTCAAGAACAAAAGAACAAAGATTATGAAGACGTCAAAGCCAAAGAAGCAAAGACGACGTCATGCAACCTTGATGACCAATACTTAGGGGGAGATTGTTGGGAACACGTTTTGTAATATTTCAAGTATTGATCATTTGTAATAGGTTGCTTAGGCCTTTAGGTTTGTTATTAGGCCCAGCCCGTGTAGAAGGCCCATGGGCTGTGTCATTTTATCTTTTATTATTATTAAATATGTATTAATGTTAAGTAAGTAGGGCTAGTAGCCCAACCTCATGTAAAACTATAAATACCCCTCCCATCCAAGGGAGAGGGGTTGGTTGATGAATTCTAATCATTTGTTATTATTGTGTTAATCATCTCCCTTCCATCTCTTTCTCTCTCTAGCTTTCTCTCTCTAGATCTAGTAGGTAATTAGTGGTAATTAGTGGTAGCTTAATTCATAAAAGAATAGTACATCAACGTTGTTTAACTTAATGGGGGGATTGGAGAATTAGAACACTTACTTGTCCTAAACTTTTTCAAAATATGCTTAAAATGCGCTTAATATATCAAAATTTAAAATTTTTAGCATGTTTTTGTTTAAAGTCTAAATTACATAGCTGCACACATAACATTATTTCAAAAAATTGTGAATTTTTCAAAATTCACAAATCTATGAGTGTGCCGGTGACTTGTAAACTTTAGAACTTGGCTTGTATACTATTCGAGACCACCATAATAAGTATTATCTACATAATTGGAATGACTTGTCTAAATTGGTAAATTTCTAGGATTACACCCAAATAGTCTTTATATGTTATGTGATATTAACTAACTACACTGGTTAGTTAACCCCCGTATAAACCCTTTTGTTACTCTCACTTTTAGAGTAAGATACCCCTAGAAAAACACTCAGAGCCATTCCTTTCGTTTCTTACACCTTTGTTATAATGTTTCGTTACACCCTTACACCTTAGCCTACCCTGTAGATTAAAATCCGTGGTTGGTTAATTGCTTTAGGCAAAGTATGTTTCCTTACATTACCTGTGTTCGCGTGCGTAATTCATTATCTTTGGTTGAGTCAGGAAATTGCACAATGCAATTGGTATGAAAGTAAATACTGTATATCTTTGAGTTTATTTTTCGTGTGTTTACTACTTTCGCTATTACAGTTATTTCTGAAAGTATGAAAAGTATGGAAAAAATTATCCGGAAAGAAAGTGATAGAAAAGTTGTGAAATTTCACACATATATGTTGATGTCAAAAAAAAAAAAAAAAAAAAAAAAAAAAAAAAAGAAAAAAAAAAAAGAAAAAAAAAAAAGAAAAATAGTTGGAAGTTTGTTTTAACCAACTTATGTAAAGTTTTGTATTAAGTGGTCGATATCACCACTATTTGTTATATATTATATTTATGGATTGAATGGGAGTTGGCCGTTATGGGAACGCCAACTAAGGTTATTCTTTGATTGAGATCTTGTTGAGTATAATTCGTGTCTACCAAAAGCGTGTGTTTCAAGTGTTAAAGCGTGAGTTATTCAATGATATAAGTCTTATTCATGGGATGGTTGGGAAAGCAATTTACCACACTTAGGATTTTAATTTATCTGTTTTGTTTATTTTTCATTTTACACCAATTTGTATCCCAAATATTATCCATACCCTATATTATTCTTTATCCAAACCTTTGATTTATTGAGATTAGGGATTTGAGCAATCTTAAGTATCGTAGTCGTGGATTCGGCTATGTATTTATGATTTTGTCGCCCTTTTTGATATAATATTATTGGTAAAGATTACTTGGTCCTATCTTTAGCCTATTCGAGTTGAGGATTTGAGCAATTGCAAGTATCGTGTTCGTGGATTCGATCATGTATTTGTGATTTTGTCGCCTTTTCTGGAATTTGAGATCGATAGAGATTAAGAAGAATGATTAACCCTTAACCATCAAACCCTTTTTACCGCTTTAGACTTGTTATTCCTTGGCTTTAGTGGGGGAGATGCGTATACTTGCCAAGCTTATGATAGAATATTCGTCACGATAGAATATTTGTCACGACTGGACAGTTAAACGATTAGATTTGCTTTTATCAAAATATTTTATTTTATTTCTAATTCGTTAAGTGTTTGGTTGTGCAATTATGACAAAAATGAATACATGCTTAAATATAAAAATAAATCCTAATATCTTTTAGGATACATTTTCATAAGATTCATTCTAAGGTTTACTTGGGGACAAGTAAAGTTCAAGTGGGGGGATATTTGATGAACTCAAATAAGTACATTTTATTACCATCATTTATCCTATTTATTTGACTTGTTTTATTATATTATCTGTGAGAATTGATACGTTAATGTTTACTTTTGTAATTCTCAGGTAAAAACAAGTACTATGTGAAACTTGGCGATTTTGGACTAATTATGGAGCAAAACAAGCAAGATATTAAGAGTCTACTGAAATGTACAAGATCAAGATCATTCTGCTCCAGATACGCCGCATCCTACTTCTAACATACGGCGCATCACTATCAAGATTTCACAAGTTATAATCCAAGACGGCAAAGGACATGCGCCGCATAGATAAATGGAGTTACGCCGCATCTTAAGGCGGTGTACGAATATTCCTGAATATATTAATCTTGGACCCCACGCGAAGTTAAGTCAATGCGCCGCATCTACTTATTCAATGCGCCGCATCTAACCCTCAGACAGAAACTATAAATACCCCAAAGTCAGACGAATTTTGTGTGCAATATACCTAGTACGAGACTTAGCAGAAGACAGAAGAAACCCTAGCCGAAGTCAGACGATTAGCAGCACAAGACACGCCCTAAACGAAGATACAAGAGCTGTAAGAAGGTCCTGCATGTATTCAATTCATTAAGTAGTTTTGTTTTATTGTATTAGTACACTTTAATTCATCAGGATTGATGGGCCGATTCCATGTGACTACGGAAAACCATGGGCACCCCTTAAAATTGCTTTCCCATTAATTAAAGTTTATATGTTGATGTCTTTGGTGACTTTTATTAGTGCATTGATAACCTCTGTGTCTAGCTGAGCATTGCTTGGGTCGCCATGCCCCTTCCTTGCCTATTTATTCTATCGTTTTAGGATAGTTTGATAGACATAAGTAATCATTAAGGGTTTACTCGCCGATAAGATTAGAGCCAACGAGAAAGGTTTAACTCTCGGTGCGTCGCATCGAACTATACACTTCATATAAAACTAGCAATAAAAACAAGTGACAAGCTACTTAATTATCAGGACAGGTCTTCTTATTGTCTCAAGTATTTATCTGTGTACGTGTGTGCTAATCGCTGATTCGTGCAAATTAGTTTAGTTTATTATTTAATTATAACCAAACCGTGCCAGTCTCTCAGGCTGAACCCCCCTTGCGTTAGATTAGGTTGTATAGCTAACTTAAGATATTAAAATACTGATTAGAATAACTAGATAATACGTTCCACTCTTAGTGATCGACACTCAATTTACCATTATATTCATACTGACCGGGTACACTGCTCATTAAAGTGTGTGTTATTGATAAGTCGGCTAAATATAAATTTAAAACTTGAATACTGCTAAAACCACAACGACATACCATGGGTATAAATTAGAGAAATACGCACGCACAAGCACATCATTACCATCAAAGAAGGAATAGGTTTCAGAATTACTAGTTATGATGCTAGTAAATTGCAAAAGTTCATTCTGTTAGTCATATGATAATGCTGCTATAAGACATATGCTTTGCATATTGTTTCTTGGTTTTGGACTAACAGTTTCAGGAATGAACATTGAGCAAAAAGGAAGTTTCAAGCGAAATGGAAGCAGCAGAATGTTATATCAGTTGCTGACATAATAGGTTTATGATAGAAAGAGTTTGGGACTTTACACCTCCTTAAAACTTCTTTCTTGAAACCTGATTATGAAATTTCACATTGAATTGATGACTTAGTTGGTCAGAAAGTAACTGACTCAACTCACTTTCTATCATTTTATACTTTTAAGTATATTGAGCAAGTTTAAGGACATCTGATAGAAAGAACAGCTAGTAAAAGTGAATCTAACATTTGTGTTAGAGGTAACAATTGCTATGAGCTGGAAACCCTGTCAAGAAAGCCTTTTGAATAGGTTTGTCTTTACACAGGCAGTTATTTATAACTGAAAAAACATTGGTTCTCACAGAACCAGAGGTTGCTTTAAACCGAAATTTTGATTAAGTGTCTATTACACACTTAATCCCTTCAAAATGGTTGAAAGCAGTATGAATTTTAATAATAAAATCATGAACATACTGCTAAGTCAAAAGTTTCTTAAAAAGGATTTTCAAAGGACTCAGAAAAACCATCCATTGATGGATTATGAGTCAACGCCCCATGAATTACCTCTCATAGGAGTTAACACACCTAGAAGTGATGAGGGCAGAAGCTTAAACTCTTAAGGAATTGATGGTTGCATGTACAACATTGTCTGAAAACAAGTTCACATTGGTAGATCAGATGATGGGTAGAGAAATATTTTGGTACATTGTGAGAGATCTTCCAAACAGGGGAGGAAAGATTATTTGCAATCCAGGGGAGGAAACATCTCAGGGGAGGAAATAAAGCCCAAGGAAGATTAACCAATGAAT